>OX031010.1:77207223-77614723 GCA_943735925.1 Pollenia amentaria
TTCAGCGTTTTGCGTCATTGTTTTTGAAGATTCGACAAATGAAATTGGGATTTCAATAACTTGAACCCCATAATTTAAAATGTGATTTCTTCTAGAGATATCGTAGTTTTTCACTTCCATATTATATTGAGGAACGTTAGAAATGCTATCATCTCGTATTTCGCATTCTTCAGTTAGACCACATGTTTCATAGCTGGGTGGTGGTAGTAGTTGATTTAATGCATTTCAATTAATCGGTACATTATTGGTACAACACCTTCTCAGTAAAGTACAATTTGAAGACCATCGCAAATGCTCTGTTATAGGTTGATCAGTAGGCTCCCAATTTCAAATTTTAACTTCGCAAAAATAACTCTTTGTGTTGTCATAATCTCCACTATAAAACATGCCACTCATAGCTAATTCCCTTTTATCTAACCATTTTAATGGCCAGCATACAAAGGTTTTTAATCGTTCATCTTCTCTATTAAAGTAATCGTTCATGCTATAGCGTGGCGTAAACGGAGATTGTTTAAAATGCTGATCTTCATTGCAATCAAATTTTAAATCTTTAACCATTTTAATTTTTTTTTTTCTATTTAATATTAAGCGCAATTGTTAAAAATACTATTTTAAATCCACGATATATCACAATATACTTGTTATTGAAATAAATTGTATACGCTATTTATACATGGATATGTTCAACCATTAAAATTATTTTCGAAATGTGATCCAATATCAGAAATAATAATTTTACTTTTAATAGTTTTTTTTTATTATTTATATTTTATTTAATAATTTCTTATAAGT
This sequence comes from Pollenia amentaria, assembly GCA_943735925.1. Taxonomy (NCBI): domain Eukaryota; kingdom Metazoa; phylum Arthropoda; class Insecta; order Diptera; family Polleniidae; genus Pollenia; species Pollenia amentaria. The sequence continues at coordinate 77,208,016 of OX031010.1, forward strand.
ATTTGAAAAAACAAAAAAAAAATCACTACATCTATAAACTTAAATCTACTTCCATAAAAAAACGATCTCCTTCTTCATCCAAATAAAAGCCGTCATTTGCCTTCAAAATTGTCGCATCTCCTTCTTCATCATCTAGGAAATCGTCAATTTCCCAAAAAAAATCGTAATACGCCAGCTGGTTGTTGGGGTTTTCCATTCCTGGGTTTTTATTTAATAGGATGTTATCTATAGATGCGTCGATTATGCCATTTATACGCGCCTGCGTATTCTCCTCTACTTTCTCCATAGAATTTTCATCGACAAATACAATTTCGTATTGACTCGAATCCATTGTTTAAATCTTCAATGTTCAAATGCAAATAAACGTAGTTTTCAGAAATATACCTCACTAAGCCTTTTATGAAGGCAAAATAAACAATATACAAATTCTTATTAAATATTATTGGGACATATTATATTGCGAAAGAAAACAAACTGCAATTAATGTTTTGTTTTATAAACAAATTATACATTCTAAACAAATTATACATTCTAAACAAATTATACATTCTAAGCAAATTATACATTCTTACATGCTCACTCATGTTTATGCTTCTTAAATATAACAAAAAGGTTTCTTCATCAGATTAATGTTAAAATAAACAAGCAGACATATCGTCAGCATTTTATTACAAAATACAAATTCTAATTGTAATTCTAATCTTATTAGGAGACATTGTATTGGGAAAGAAAACAAACCGCAAATAAGAATAACATAATGTCATCATTAAGGGAAATACAATATTTCTTAATACAAAAAAAAAAAAAAAAACTAAATTCAAATAAACTCGTAAACACATGGTTCTCAAATGTGGGTATTGTTTCAATTGTCTAAGGGAGAAGCATTTTTTTAAGGATTGCAAATCTAGTTCATGCAAAACATGTGGCTTGAGACATAACACACTATTACATGTCAATGGTAATGAATCAAGAGGTAACGCCAGCCGGCCTGGTGACGATGCTAATGGCTCCTCTTCGATTACAATAAATTCAAGTCAGTCGACTACAACTCATCAAACTACACTTCTGCTAACAGCAGTAATCATGGTTCGTGACAAGAACAACAGCTTGCAACCGGTGGGGTGTCACAAAGCCATAGGACATAAAGCCATTATGGCTTATGTCTCAATCCAAACGGACATAAAGCCATAATTTTGATATGGTCTTAAGTCTCATATCAGTATTAGTGAAATGGGACATAAAGCCATTATGGTTTTATGTCTCATTTGATGTTTAGCGTTACAAATGCTTTATTTCACTAAATATGCCTATTTATCTATGAAATTAGTGATTTAAAAAAATTCAAAATTTCTAGGCTTCAGGAATTACAGCTGCAAACATTTTGTGAAAGGAAAAATTCTTAGTTATCATTGGAAAACATTTTTTTATTCTTGTGACGCACGCAGGAAAACTTTATTCAGCGAAGCAACCTGCCGCGTCCTACTGGAGGAAAAAACCCCTAAGCGAGGCCGCAGGCCGCCACGCAGAAAAACTTTAGTATGCGAAGCTAGATTTCAATACTTAACTTTAGTGTCTCCGGAAAAAAATATGGCTTTTTGTCTCATTTTCGGAAAAAAATTTATGGCGTTAAGTCCCATTATAATGAGACTTAATGGCATATGCCCTTATGTCTCAATGGAATGGGAGTTAACGCCATATGGCTTTATGTCCTATGGCTTTTTGACACCCCACCCTTGCAACCATGCAGAGCTCTTATAGATTCTGGTGGCCAATCGACTCTTATTTCAGAAGCTTGCGTTCAGCGACTCCGGTTGAATAGGTCGCATGATAAAACTGCTTTATGTGGAGTTGGTGGAAATAATACAAGCTACACCAGAGGAAGGGTACAATTAAAAATGTTTGCTGAAAGTAGTCTAACACAATATATCCCTTCACATACAATAGTTAACCAAAAGCTCAAATACTTTCAAAAGTTGAAACTTGCAGATCCTGCCTACAATAAACCGAGACACATTGACATAATTTTGGGAGCTGACGTGTTTCCACATTGCATTTTAGGTGAAAGGGTGTCCCATCCATCAGGTTCACCAACTGCACTGAGTACAATATTCGGTTGGGTGATTATGGGAAGTGTCAACACACAAGCCGAAGGATCAATTGTAATTGCTCATATACATACTGGCTTAGATGAACAACTTTAAAGGTTTTGGGTGATGGAACAATGTGATGTTCAATCAAAGCATCTAACTCCTGATGAGGAACGTGCAGAACAACATTTTCAGGAGAATACTCAGAGACATTCCAACGGTCAATATATGGTTAGACTCCCGTTCAAAGCTAATTCTTTTCAACTTGGAGCGGCACCAAGACTTGAATCAATGGAACGTCGGTTTTGCAAAAATTTTGATCTCAAGATCGAATTTCACAGGTTCATAAACGACTACATACAACTCAACCACATGCAAATAGCTCCTGACGAAACAGGCCGACACGGATATTTTATGCCACACCATGCAGTATTGAAACCATCTAGTACCACCACCAAATTACGCGTTGTCTTTGATGCATCATGCAAAAGTTCAAACAACACATCATTAAATGATCACCTTCTAGTTGGGCCTACGGTGCAAAATGACCTTTATTCAAATCTATTGAAATTTCAAGAACACAAGATAGGTTTTACTGCTGATATCGAAAAGATGTACAGGCAGGTGCTAGTACATCCGGACGATAGATCGTATCAGAGCATTTTATGGCGAGAGTTTCCTGGGGATCCTCCTGAAACATACCAGCTGAACACGGTTACGTATGGAACTGCATCGGCTCCATTTTTAGCAACCCGTACCCTTAAGCAGGTTGCTCTGGATAACTTGCGGGAATTTCCGGAAGAGGCTAATCAAATCATTAATTAGGTTTATGTAGACGATTACATGTCTTCCGCACCAGATTTAGCATCAGCTATTTCACGTCAAGTTACACTTTGTTCAATTTTGTAGAAATCGGGTTTTCACCTTCGTAAATGGTCAACAAATTCAAGGCAATTGTTGGAAAATATCGAGCCTCAAGACCGAGCTTGTTCGGCCGAAATGATAATTGATCAATCGGAAACGGTAAAAATACTGGGACTGCTTGACGGATTGTTTCCAATACAGTGTATGTTTTAAACAAGTCTCAGAAAGGGTCACAAAACGTCACGTGCTTTCGGACATTTCAAGGATTTACGATCGAATTGGTTGGCTTTCCCCGGTGTTAATTAAGATGAAAATCTTTATGCAAAAACTTTGGATAAAGGGTGTTAACTGGGACCAGGACCTACCAAGTGATTTAAAGGCCGAATGGTTACAACTTCAACATAATGTCGAAAACATTAGGGATCTACAAATTCCCAGATGGTTTAACTTCAACGTTGGCGATCGTATTGAACTTCATGGATTTGCAGACTCGTCAGAACTGGCTTATTCTGCTGCCATCTATATTCGCGTCATTAAACCGGATGGATCCACTTTAACCAGTCTTATAACATCAAAAACCAGGGTTACACCAATTCGACAGGTAACACTTCCACGTTTAGAGCTTTGAGATGAGTCTCATGGTCAAAGTAATGGTCAAGATGAAACAGGCGTTGGAATTGCAGAAATCACCTACATATGGTTGGACTGACTCAACAGTCGTACTAGCGTGGTTAAGTGACCATCCCAGGCGGTGGAAGACTTTTATTGCAAACAGAACGTCCCATATTATCAAAGTAATTCCTGCAAGCCAATGGCATCACATTACTTCAAAACTAAATCCTGCGGATTTGGCTACACGTGGCATCTCTTCAGCTGAATTAAAGAACAACAGTTTATGGTGGCAAGGGCCACATATTTTACAAAGTTTTACAATGGAAACAACAACCAAATCATCATTAGTAATCATTCCAGAAAGTATTGATTTAGAGGAACGCAAAACAATCGCCACAACCACATCCGTCAAGCAAACAGATTTGTTTGATACATTCTCAAAATACAACATATTACTTCGTGTGACTGCTTTAATTTTACGTTTCATCGGCAACTGTAAACACAAGTCTCAACGGACAACTGGGTTCATCACTACCATAGAACTTCAAAATGCACACAGAATGCTTGTGAAAAAGGCTCAACGGGAATCCTTTGCAACTGAAATTCATACGCTAGCATCAAACAAAAAACTGCCCTCTAGAAGCAAGCTTGCCAGTCTTTCTCCTTTTCTCGATAACTTTGGATTTTTGCGAGTTGGTGGTCGTCTTGAAAACGCATCTATCAGCTATGATCAAAAGCACCCGTATATATTACACAGGAACAACATTCTAACACACCTAATCATTCGATACTATCACACTAGGAATTTACACGCGGGTAAGCGTCAACTGCAATATTTACTAGGTTTGAAATACTGGATTCCAGAAGTTTCGCAAATCATAAAAGGAACTGTCTACCGATGCACAACATGTATGCGGTTCAGGCAAAAATCTTTTCAACAACATATGGGCGATCTTCCCAGCTATCGGTTGCAGCCTGGCTCAACATTCTTGTACATAGGCATTGATTTTGCTGGACCAATGTTTATACGATCGTGGAAGGGAAGTGGTTCCAAAATATACAAATGTTGGTTGGCTCTATTTGTTTGCCTCAATACAAAGGCAATCCATCTTGAAGCTGTAACGGACCTCTCTACACAAGCATTTCTTGCTTCATTCCGCCGTTTTACCTCCAGACGTGGAAAACCGCTTCACGTATACACGGACAACGGAACAAATTTCGTTGGCTGCAATCGTGAATTAAAGGAGTTATATGATTTTCTCCACACGAACTATCCGCTCATTCAAACGGAAATGTCTTCCGAACAAATACAATGGCTTTTTATACCACCGCACGCGCCAAATTTCGGTGGCATATGGGAGGCGGGTGTTAAATCTGTGAAATTCCACATGAAACGTGTTTTAGGCAATTCATCTGCTACATATGAGGAACTAAGTACGCTATTGTGTCAAATTGAATGCTGCCTAAATTCTCGACCATTATGTCAGAAGTTCGAGGGAGACGTCGACCCTTTAACACCAGCACATTTTTTAATACTACGCCCAATGAAGTCAATTCCAGACGAAAACTTAATTAACGTAAATGTTAGTCGTTTAGGCAGATGGCAACATATACAAAGACTAGTTCAACAATTCTGGTCTAAGTGGTCAAGAGAGTACCTAACCCAACTTCAACAACGGCCAAAGTGGCGTCAGAAAAGTGAAAATCTTCAAATCGATGACATCGTTCTTATTAAGGATGAAAATCTTCCCCCTACACAATGGCTCATTGGAAGAATAACCTGCACATATCCCGGTAAGGACAACATGGTCAGAGTGGTATCATTGAAGACAACAAAGGCTATACTCAAACGTCCAATCTCAAAGATTTGCCCCCTACTTATAGATGGTTGAAAGGAGTCCTTTCAAGGTGGGCCGATATGTTGATGACCGCACTCAGTATTTGCAGTTAATTTAGTAATCAATTTCTAATATTTTGAATCTTTATTTTGATATCCGTATTTTATGTATTTTTTCTAAAGTTCGTACTTGATAATGCAACAGTGTACATTATTAATGTGACGATGGTAGCACTGGAATATGAGTTAGAATAATAAGGAACTTGAACAGATATACCAAGAAGAACATTGTTATTTCTACAACCGTGTATAATTCATGCCAGAAAATAAATATTTAATTAAATTTAAACAAACCACCAGAGTTTTATTTCGTACACAGTCCACTTAAGATCGAACACTTTTAATATGATTTGCTAGCAGGTTGCAAATGTGAACAAATTTTGAGGAATCCGAGGAGGTTGCACATTTAATTTTTTTTTTAAATTGCTTGTATTTTTTATTATTTTGACAGTTTTTCTGCGGCTTTTTTCTTCTCTACGGGTTGGAACCCATAAACAGATATCTTATGTTTTTTTAAACTTTTAGGAAATTTCTCATTTATATAAGAATTTTTTTAGCCTTCGCGAATTGCGCGTTTTAGGTAACCCAAATCGTAATAAGCCGATTATGGGATTAATGATATACCAAATGTTATTTAGATTACCTCTCAATCGAATATATTTCCATGTTATTGTGATTGGTGTTACACTTACATAAGATTGTGCCTTGGCAGTATAACAAAATCCTTCTAATGTAAATATAATAAGCGTTCTGTAGTCTATTACTGAATTTTAAATTTTAAAAAAAAAAAGTATTTTGCTTTTATTAGACACTGATTTCAAAATGCACAAATTATAATAATAAAAACGTTATTAATAAAAAAAATTAAATATGTAACTGTTTTTGATCTTATAATAACGTTTGATTTTGTAGCTATTATCTTTTTGGCAACACTGGTTTAAACAGCTGGCGTACGTTTCGTATTTTGTTTCACTGTCAAACATCTTCAGTTTGGTCTATAATTTAACCATGAATCGTCTTACAAACGAACAACGCTTGCAAATTATTGAATTTTATTATCAAAATGCGTGGTCTGTTAAGAAAGTTCATCGCGTGCTTCTTCCATTTTAGTAAGCAGAACGGTCGATTTTGGAGTAAAGATCAGCCAGAAGCATTGCAAGAGCTACCAATGCATCCGGAAAAAGTCAAAGTTTGGTGCGGTTTATGGGCTGGTGACATCATTGGACCGTACTTCTTCAAAGATGATGCGAATCGTAACGTAACTGTGAATGGTGAGCGCTACCGTGAGATGATATCCAACTTTTTTTTTGCCCAAAATGCAAGAGTTTGACTTGCATGACATGTGGTTTCAACAAGACGGTGCCACATGCCACACAGCACCGTTAACAATGGACTTATTGAGAGGCGAGTTCGGTGAACATTTTATTTCACGTTCGGGACAGGTCAATTGGCCGCCTAAATCGTGCGATTTAACGCCTTTAGACTATTTTTTGTGGGGCTATGTTAAAGCTCATGTCTATACACACATGCCCGCTTCAATTGACGCATTGGAAGACAACATTGAAGCATTTATTCATGAGATACCGGCCAAAATGTTGGAAAGAGTATGCCAAAATTGGACTAAGCGGATGGACCATTTGAGGCGCAGTCACGGTAAACATTTGCATGAAATAATCTTCAAACATTAAATTATATGGACCGTACTATAGATTCAAATAAAGATTTCATGCTTTTTTCTGAATTTTATGTGTTTTTTTTTTAAACTTTCCTATAGCTCTTAAAAAATCACCCATTAGCTTATATAAATATGCAACACGGCTAAAAAGAAAAGTTTAATTAAAAAAATTATTGTAAATATGCCTTTCGAACCGGCGGCGACTTCAACTCAAAATTTAAATTCGGCGGCGGCTTAGAGGCGACTTTGATCTGCACGACCTAGGAGTGTGTCTATAATAATTGTGTGGTTGTCAAAAATGTCTTCGCTAATGTCAAAATTTATACTAGCCCCCTGGCCAAAATTGATAGTATAGATTACAAGATCTCATACATACATTAATAACATTATCACTTACTTTTGTAGGTATAAAAGTTTGATCCTTATCCAAAAAAATAAAAATACGGATTTGGTACTTTTTCGGAATTCCGAACTATGCTAAAACCACAGATTACTACACAGTAAATAATATTTAAGTAAGTTCATCTATATATATAAAATTGTAACGTTACTGACTGACTGATTCATCATCGCACAGCCTGAACACCTGAAGCTAAAAACTTGAAATTTGGACCAGGGTTGGTCTCTTTCCAAATCGATCCACTAAGGCGGAATTTTTGGAAATTCGAATGTTTAGGGGGTAAAAAAGGATAAAAACGGGTAAATTCGGTAGCCTTATATCTCCAAAACTAAAAAGAGATAAAAAAAATTTATTGCTTGTCGTTGTTCTTTAGAAGAATAAGCGGACAGTTGTCTGGTACTTTTTTGAAATTCTGCCATTTAAAGGGGTAAACGGGTAAAACCTGTATTTTGGTACTTTTTTTGTCACCCCATCTATCTTTTAAACCCATAAGCATAGAACTAAGGGTCATTTCACATTTGAAACATATCTAAAAAATCAAAGTACGAATTTGGTAATTTTTCGAAATTCGGTACTGTTTGTTTACAAAACATTTTTTATTCAGTGACATATACGTATTAAATTATGGGCTCCCAGTGCAATATTGAAATTTTTTATGATTCAATGGGGAGAAAAAAAAGTACCAAAAAGGGGAAAAACGGGAAATTTCTTACTTTAGCTTTTTGGTTCTACAACTGGCAATTTTTTTAATTATCGTTAATATTGGACCTAGAAACATAAACTGCAACATGCAATGTCCTGAGTGGATAAGAGCCTATGAGGGCTCTTTTTGGTACTTTTTGCTATTCAACTGGTACTTTTTGAATTTCAGTTAGTATTTGACCTAGAAATATAAAATTTGTTAGAGGGTACTTTTTGGTACTTTTTCGTTCTTTAACTGGTACTTTTTTAATTTTCATTAATATTAGACCTATTAACATAAAATTAAACATGCAAGGTCCTGAGTGAATGAGAATTCGGGATTGGGATCTTTTTGGTACTTTTTCGTTCTTTAACTGGTACTTTTTTAATTTCCGTTAGTATTGGACCTAGAAACATAAAATTCCACATGAAATGTTCTGAGTGGATAAGAATCTATAAGAGGGTAATTTGTGGTACTTTTTTGTTTTTTAACTGGTACTTTTTCAATATCCGTTAGTATTGGCCCTAGAAACATAAAATTAAACATCCAAGGTCCTGAGTAAATGAGAATCTGTAAGAGGGGCTTTTTGGTCTTTAACTGGTACTATTTGGATTTCTAATAGTATTGGACCTATAATCAAAAACTTCAACATAAAATGTCCTGAGTGGACAAGAATCTATAAGAGTGATATTTTTGATACTTTTTCGTTTTTTAATGGTACCTTTTTTAATTTTCGTTAATATTGGATCTACAAACATAAAATTAAGCATGCAATATCCTGAGATGAGAATCTATCAGAGGGGGTTTTTGGTACTTTTTGTTCTTTACCTGGTACTTTTTGAATTTCCATTAAAATTGGACCCATAAACCTAAAATTAAACTTTCAAGTTCCCAAGTGAATGAGAATCTGTAAGTGGTTTTTTGGTACTTTTCCAAAAGGTACTTATTGAATTTTGGTTTGTTCTGCTGTAGTGTATCCACACATTTCATTTAATAATACATTTCTTTTAATAATGCATTCCTTCATTTGTTAATACATTCTTTCATTTATAGACAAAATTATTATCAAAACATTCTTACTAAAAAGTAAACAAATATTATTAAGACAGGTCAGTACCAATATTGAATCATCGTACGTTGTCGCGATCATAAATTCTTTTTGTGCAATTTGATATTATTTAATAAACAACAGTCAACGTTCGCTTACTTATGTTGACAACAAAAGTCCAACGTACATTTTTAAAGTTATGCTGAACTAGCAAATTCTTGACTACACAGCACACCACTAAAACCAATACAAATTAATGACTCAAATTGTTCTGCCTGATACAATACTATATGATTGCATGTAAGTTAATGCTAAGTACTAAAATAAGTAATTGAGTGAACTTTTGTAAAGTAACTCAATATTAGGTTAAGTTTTATTCTCATAAGTAGTATTTAAGCAAATAAAAGTTGTAAATAAAAATCAATTATTATCCATCAACCTTCGCTTGTGTTTTACTTTAAGAAATAAAACACTACATGGCGATCCTGCTCTAAACTGGATAGAACAGCAAATACATTTGCTATAATCTAGTTATAAGAGCACCAGGATAATAGATCCAGCATACATAGCTTATGCTTAGCTTGAATCTATTAGGACATCATATTTTTATATATATTTTTTCCCCTTCTGAATGAACGAGACTTGGAAAGAAATACTAGAGAAGCCGAAGCTCGCTGGGCCGGATTACTGGTAGATGGACGCGCTAATGAGAAGCCAGGAAGAAGCCAAAGAAAATAAGACCTCCAAAACAGAAGGAAGTAGAAGTACCAATATTCCAGCTGCCAAGTATAAGTAAATCAAGGGGCGGAATAATCAACAGGAAAAAGAAGTTGCTTAGTGTGTTCCTTGATATGACCAGAAAAACAAACAAAAATAACTTTTAAGAATAACAAAGTTGAAGGCAGAAATAAAGAATTTAAAAAAAAAAGAAAAAACAAAGTAAAACAAAAAAAAAACAATAAACTAAAATATTAATTATCAAAAATTATTTTCGGGAATGAAATATTTTATTAATTAATTCATTTATTAATGATGTGCTAATAATCCCAATTTTTGAATGAAAACACTGAAATTTATTGTTGTGGGAAAGCTAGTTTCTATGCGCATTTCGCTGGTTGCTTAGGCCAGCTCGTCAGGAAACTTTTTCTAAATACTTTAGAAAAGCTAAAAATATTATACAAGTAAGACCATAAAGTGAATAAGAATTTTAAAACACTCAGGTCTTAAATGTAACAATATCAAAGCTTCAACAAAGTCACAACAATAAGACGTCAATCTTTTCTTTCTTACATTCCCCTACAATTGGCTGGTTTTTTTCCCAACACGAATTGTAGTTGTAAGAGGATAGAAAGAAAAAAACAAGTTGCTTAAATAAAGCAGCTTGCCATTTCAGTTTTTTATTTGCCGGGCACATGCAAATTTATTATCAAAAATTATTTTCGGGAATGAAATATTTTATTAATTAATTCATTTATTAATGATGTGCTAATAATCCCAATTTTTGAATGAAAACACTGAAATTTATTGTTGTGGGAAAGCTAGTTTCTATGCGCATTTCGCTGGTTGCTTAGGCCAGCTCGTCAGGAAACTTTTTCTAAATACTTTAGAAAAGCTAAAAATATTATACAAGTAAGACCATAAAGTGAATAAGAATTTTAAAACACTCAGGTCTTAAATGTAACAATATCAAAGCTTCAACAAAGTCACAACAATAAAACGTCAATTTTTTCTTTCTTACATTCCCCTACAATTGGCTGGTTTTTTTCCAACACGAATTGTAGTTGTAAGAGCATAGAAAAAAAACAAAATTAAAAAAACAAGTTGCTAAATAAAGCAGCTTGCCATTTCAGTTTTTTATTTGCCGGGCACATGTAAATTTATTATCAAAAATTATTTTCGGGAATGAAATATTTATTAATTAATTCATTTATTAATGATGTGCTAATAATCCCAATTTATGATAAAAAACACTGAAATTTATTGTTGTGGGAAAGCTAGTTTCTATGCGCATTTCGCTGGTTGCTTAGGCCAGCTCGTCAGGAAACTTTTTCTAAATACTTTAGAAAAGCTAAAAATATTATACAAGTAAGACCATAAAGTGAATAAGAATTTGAAAACACTCAGGTCTTAAATGTAACAATATCAAAGCTTCAACAAAGTCACAACAATAAAACGTCAATCTTTTCTTTCTTACATTCCCCTGCTGGCCTAAGCAACAAGCGAAATGCGCATAGAAACTAGCTTTCCCACAACAATAAATTTCAGTGTTTTCATTCAAAAATTGGGATTGTTAGCACATCATTAATAAATGAATTAATTAATAAAATATTTCACTCCCGAAAATAATTTTTGATAATAAATTTGCATGTGCCCGGCAAATAAAAAACTGAAATGGCAAGCTGCTTTATTTAAGCAACTTGTTTTTTTAATTTTGTTTTTTTCTTTCTATCCTCTTACAACTACAATTCGTGTTGGAAAAAAACCAGCCAATTGTAGGGGAATGTAAGAAAGAAAAGATTGACGTTTTATTGTTGTGACTTTGTTGAAGCTTTGATATTGTTACATTTAAGACCTGAGTGTTTTAAAATTCTTATTCACTTTATGGTCTTACTTGTATAATATTTTTAGGTTTTCTAAAGTATTTAGAAAAAGTTTCCTGACGAGCTGGTCTAAGCAACCAGCGAAATGCGCATAGAAACTAGCTTTCCCACAATAATAAATTTCAGTGTTTTCATTCAAAAATTGGGATTATTAGCACATCATTAATAAATGAATTAATTAATAAAATATTAATACTTCTTATATTATGCGAAATATACTTCATATTACTTTTTTTACAATAAGGATAATAATGAAAACATTACATTAATCTAAAATACAAAAAAAAAAGAAACCAAAAACAATTAGTAAAAAACATTAAATGAAGAAATAAAATTAAACCAAAAAACCCGGTAAACTGGGGTTACTTGTTTTTACAATAAGGGTAATAATAAAAACATTACATTAATCTAAAATACAAAAAAAAACCAAAAACAATAAGTAAAATACATTAAATAGAAGAAAAAAATTTAACCAAAAAACCCGGTAAACTGGGGTTACCAAGAGCCAGCTGAATTGAGGTCAGAAAGAAAAGTAGAAATGTTAACAGAAATTTGGAAGAAAATAGCTATAGAAGAAACTCCGACAATAGAAGATTGGTATGATATGAACAAGACTCTTTTAGAAATAAAACTCAGTATAAAGTGGGCAGATAAGCATTATGAGAGCATTTTTGATAAATAAAAATGAAAAAATTTTGTATTACGATGTTAGTATAGTATTAATTGTCACATTGATAGGTTTTTGGATTAAGGTAAGCATAGTCAACATAATAGAGAGTAATTTATTTCAACACAAATAAATAGAATTTTTTCATTAAGAAATATACTACCCTTCTAAGATATCAAATAATAATGAATATTTTGAAAAAATTTTATAATAAGAACAAAGGCTGGATAGTTCTGTGGTTTTCACGAATAATCGCGTAAGTTATAAAACCAAACTTTTCAGGAGAGCAAAAACAATTATTTTTTTCAATTGCGGCTTCTGTAGATGCTTTTTTAAACTTTTTTCTTTACTAATCCTCACAGGATCACAATCTGTAAAAGGATTAGAAATGCATATGTTTGATTGACTCATTAAGTGTGTGCAATATAACATCATATCTCCACATAAGTTCTTTTTTGTGAAAATAAATGTTATCATTTTAATCACACATGACGACTTACGTTGTTATTTTTACGACTTAAGATGTTATTAATAGAAATATTTTCAAAAAATACTTTTATATTTTTTGCACGAATAACAACATATCATCATATATGCTTTTTATTTGGAAACATATTCAGCAATTTTACAATTTTTGGCGATGTATTTCGACATAAATCGTTATAATAGCAAAATATTTTATTAAACAGTTAACTTAAGTTGTTTTTAGCAGAAAAAAATTAATAATACTACATTATATTCTAAAAAGCTTAATACTTATAAAAACCTAATGCAAAATGTAGCACTTTGACATCATTATCTCAATTTCGGTAAAAACCGACTTATTCGTGAAAACCACAGAGTTATAGCTATAATCTTGACACCTTTAGTAATAGTTGTAGATTTCAAAATATTAAAATTAATAAAATAATTTATAAGAGATCTTACTAAATGGAGTTCATAGAACAAATAAATCACATAAAAATCAATGCAAGAAAATCGGTAGGTAGACCTTAACTACAACTACTGTTAATGTAGTAGTAGTAGTAGAAGTTGCATGGGATTTGCTGCCAATTAGCTTAAGGTATGGCTTTTGTTCGAAAACAAAAACGCCCGATAGCAAAAGGTCTGTTATGGCCAGATTGTTGGCGGTGCTGGCATGCTGGCGTAAGTCCGGCTAGGGCTCGCCGTATTGGGGTGGTTCTTGCCAACCAATCGATACCGATGGCTACTGCCTACAAAAAAATCATGCCAGCCTATTGGATTTACAAAAACTTATAAGTTAAAGGGAACCCGAAATGAACTCGTAGCTACTATTGTTAAACCCTGTTACTCTCACTTGTATTCCAGTATACTTACTTTTACCCTCTTGCTAGCTTTTGTCCTTCCAAGCTGGCTTGACGGATGTTATGCCACCTCTGTTCCCTCCCGCATGAAGTCCTTTCAGACTTCGCCTTGACGATCTGTACTAAAATTTTGTTTTTCGAATCGTCCCTATTTTCCCCTCGTTTACCTTACCTTCACCTTCCCATTGATCACCCACTGGTGAGCTTACTCACTCATCGCAAATAATTTCGTAACGAGGCACAGATTATTTTCCAATTTTATTATAAAATCCACAGCTTTATTTTGTAAAAAAAAAATTTCTTATCTCTACAATACAATTTTATTTTCTTCTTATAAAATAATAAACGCTAAAGTTAAGGTATCTAGACCCTAAGTCTAGGCTTGCCAGATCCAGATTATCAAAAAGCTGGACATGTGAATTAAAAAAGCTGGATATTAAAAAAAAAGCTGGACATTTTGAAATAAAATTTTCATTGTACAAAAAATTTTATTAAAAAATACCCATATGTACGAGTATGACATTAATATTATTACATTGTTTTTTTTTATAATACTTTACTACAATACTTACATAACAACATATAACTAAACTTAAATTTTTTCATTATTAATTAGTTCATTTATTAATGATGTGCTAATTATCCCAATTTTTGAATGAAAACACTGAAATTTATTGTTGTGGGAAAGCTAGTTTCTATGCGCATTTCCCTGGTTGCTTAGGTCAGCTCGTCAGGAAACTTTTTCCAATTACTTTAGAAAAGCTAAAAATATTATAAAAGTAAGACCATAAAGTGAATAAGAATTTTAAACACTCAGGTCTTGCATGTAACAATATCAAAGCTTCAAAAAAGACACAACAAGAAACCGTCAATTTTTCTTTCTTACATTCCCCCACAATTGGCTGGTTTTTTTCCAACACGAATTGTAGTTGTAAGAGGATAGAGAGAAAAAACAAAATAAAAAAAAACAAGTTGCTTAAATAAAGCAGCTTGCCATTTAAGTTTTTTATTTGCCGGGCACATGCAAATTTTCATATGTACTATATATCTACATACCTCTCATTTGCTGGAACAACGTCATAACTCAAAAAATTAGTTTCTTATTTTAATGTAGAATTAATTATCGCTCCTATATTTATCTTAAGTAAAAAATTGATGTAAAAATCTTGCATATTCAGATCTTGAGTATGGAAATAGTGCTGTGATGGAAATAGTACTGTACATACGAATTAAATCAAAAATAGAAATGATGGCGCTATTGCAGATGCATTATGTTCCAATAAGGAAATTTATAAAAATTATTTTAAAGCAATAAATATTAAGAGCATTTTGTGGAAAATTTTTTTAGCTGGACAAATTTCTTTTTAGCTGGAAACTGGACAGGCCATTAAAAAGCTGGACAATCCAGCCAAAACAAGCCCGACTGGCAACCCTACCTAAGTCGGTCCAAAAATTTCAACTTGGATCTTAAATTACTCCGGTAAGTTCGGGGCACTAGGCCACGAGTTAAGTTATGTTCAGACCTAACTGATATTTGACAACAACCAAAAACTTTAAAAGAATGTTTGTTTGGTCACGCCAAACACTTTACAAAAGCAAATATTTCATTTCCTTTTTCCTTTCTTTTTTCCTTTTTTTTTTTGTTGTTTTTTTTATATAAAAAAAACCTAGGGACTACGTGTGTGGCGTCAAATATTGAATAGGTGTGAACATAGCTTTAAATTATATTCATAAACATTCATATATCTATATACTTATAAACCTATACCTACTCATGTATATATACACACATGCACATATAAAGGTTGGGGAGAAATATATATTTCCAAAAATCAAACTTATTACCCAAAATAAGCCCTTTTTTTTATTGCAAAGGCGTATTAAAACCGGTATTTTTAGGTTCGTCCCTTAAGCTTTTCTCCTCCCTCCTTTCTCAAAATGCATTCCATTAAAAACACTTAACATAAAGCTGGTCAAACATCGTCAAAATCAAAAACCAATACCGTGAAATCGGTCCGCTTTGATCTTATATTATCTCGTAAGATATTTCGTATTTGAAATACCGCAAAAATACTTCTTATTTTAATGTATCGAGGAATCTCTAAAATGCATTTTGACGAAAAAAAGGAAAACAAGAGAATATAAAATGGACGAAACTAAACCTACCTTTTTTTCTTATTTTTTTTCTCTTTTTTTTTTGTTTATTTAAATATATTTCCTTTTACTAATCCTCAACCCCGTATACATACATATGCACCGGTTATATGCACCCGAAGGTATGTACGTGTGTATTCTCACTCTGAATATAAAAAGGACGTGTATAATATTTGCTACTAGGATAAGGAAAACCTTTAAACACTTTGTGGGAAAAGGCCCCCTACGAAGATCTATAGGTCTGAGCTCAACCCTATGCTCCTCGGCATCTGAACTATCTTTTAAGGGACTATCCTTTTTTTTTTAAAGCGTCTGATTTAATCAGTTTTCCCTATTATGTACGACCCGAGTTCAAAAAAAAAATACCCATGTACACTCATACAGATGTGCATGCATATATGTATATATATATATGTATATATAAATTTAAATATAATTATAAATCAAGAAATAAAAAAAAACCAAATGAGTCACCGTCGTCCGTGATTGGAGACTACGTCAAAAATATTAAAGAGAAAGTACAAAACGTAATACCTGGACTCGGATGCGGACTTTTTCGTCGTTACCTATGGTCTCGTGATATGCTGCAAAAATCCCATACACTCGGGTTGCTATGGTTACCGCTCGGTGATGATTTTCCTTCCTTCTTTTCTTTGGGTATGTACCAGATGCTAAAGTTGTTGTTGTTGTTTATCTGGCTAGGGATGGACTTAGTTATTGTGGACCAAAGGTGTGGTGGTTGAGCTGGAGACTACGATGGTGGCTGATACTTGTTGCTATAACTTTTTTTTGTCCTGGTTGTCTTGGATGCTACTGTCGCAGTTGTTGTTGTATCACTGGCCAGATATGCAGGTGATTTATCGTTCGCTACAGATGTGGTTGTTGACCTGGAGGCTATGGTGGTGTTGCTGCCTACCAATGTTTTTGCAGTCCTGGTGCAAGTGGTGGTGGGTTTTTGTTTTGTTGTTGTTGCGGGATTTTGTCGAAGTGATGACAGTGCGGCTGCGTTTTAAGTTGCTGTTGGTGCTTTTAAAGTTAGGTGTTTGCTTTAATTGTTGCGGATGTGATTTCAACGTCTGTGGTGTTTTCCTTTTTACAGGCAGGGATTACTGTGGCTGGTGCCTTGAGGTGTTCTTATAATTTGTGTAGAGCTATAACGGCCACCATGTTTAACACGATGTTGGAGTTTGCACAGAGGGGGCTACTGCGACTGATTTTGCTGCCTTTGCCGACAGGTGGTTGCTGATTGTTACGCGCCCGTTCTCTTGGGTTCGAATACTCACTTACTCTGCTAATCCTGATGAAATTTTGTCCCTTTCGGGTATTATCCGTTGCCGGGGCCAGACTGTACCTTTTCTTTCCCGGTTTAGCTGCTTCCTTGTGTTTCGCTGAATCTTCTTTCGTTATTAAAATTAACGGTGTACCGGGGCGCAGGTTACGCTGAGTAAGTGACATCCGCACCCGATCTGGTACAGGTTTGGCCTGTGACCGGCTTTGTGGTTGCAATGACCAAACACGCTCCCCGGAATTTCCGCAATTAAGTTGGTTTCAAACAGCCGTTCAAATTCCAAAACTAAATTTTTATTGACGTTTAGGAAATAGCCCTTAACCTTTAGGTTCTCGAAAAAGCTTCCCCGGCACAGTTCTTTTCATTTAATAATTGTAAGCTTTGGCAAACCGATGAACACACACACCGTATCGAAAACAAGCGAATTAAATTTTTATTATCAAACTCCGCTTTGTTTAACCGCTAAAAATCCACGCTTCCACCCGACTCAGTTATACTCGATTAAATCACGCTGTTTTCCTAGGATTTTTGCCTTTTATAGGAGCGCGTGCCATTTTCTTTTTTCCTTTTATTTTTGTTCTAATATGGCGCGTGCCTGGCGTTGATCCAGCCACATTCCATTAGAGCTGTATTTTATAGGCATACCGACACAACCTTGTTTTTTGCTACTTTGCTAAAGCAGGGAGGTATAACTGTAAAAAAAAACGCTAAAATGCTGACAAAAGTATGTCATGACGTGAACAGCAACAGGTGTTCCACCACAAAGTCAACTCTTTTTGCGTAACCCGTGGAGCCACAAAGAGTTGAGCGATGCTTACCTTAAGGGATCTTGCCAGGACTAAGTACACCAATGAATTTGCAACCCTTGTTCACTCCTTGGCGGGAGATACCCCTAACAATTTCTCCGGGAGGTTCCCGACCCCCGGACGAAAGTCGCCAGTACTAAACTCCAGACGATTGAAATTACTGCTTCAAATCCTTGGCATGAAATACCCCTAATGGCTTCCCCTGGAGGTTCTCTACCTCATAAAGGCTATTTCCCACTGAGCGAAGTATTCGACATTTAAGGAATTTCCTTGCCAGTTTTGCATTAAAGTTGTTTTTAAAGTCACTTTGTTGAAAATTGCGTCGGTAAACCTCTTGTCCCGGTAAATATTTCACCTGTCGGCAGCGCACATTATAAGTTTTTTCATTCCGCAAATAGGCTTTATGCAGATTTTCCCTGATTTGCTTTCTTATTAAATCGACTTTAATCAGCTGTGGCAGGATGTTTAATTCGGGATCGTCGAGGCTTTGCAACCTTTTTGCTAATTTATAAATGCTTCCGTGTGAAATCATGTTCATTCCGAACAGGGCGAAATAAGGTGTAACACCAATGGATGTTTGTATAGACGAACGCAGTGAAAATTCAATCTCGGATAAGTACTTATCCCATTCCGTGTGATCTTCTTGTAGATATGATCTTATCGCCGCCAGAATGGTTTGGTTTACCCGCTCGGAGGCGTTTACCTGTGGGGAGTGGGTAGCGGTCCGAATGTGAGTAATTCCGAAGTTTTTCACCATCTCCTGAAATTCCTTGCTAATAAACTGCTGCCCATTGTCAGACACCAGGGACTCGGGCGTGCCGAACTTATGGAAAACTTCAGAGATTAGGAACTTAACTACGTTTCGAGAGTTAGTTAAGTGATCTAGCACGATAAATATAAAACTATTCCCGTTTTTGGACCGTGGGTATGGTCCCAAAAAGTCTATAAAGATTCTCTGGAATGGACGCACCGTCTGCGCCTCTGCCCCCATTGGTGACCTTAACGTCCGGTTTGCTGGTTTAGTTTCCTTACATACCTGACAGTTATTTATAAACGAACGGAAATGTTCAGATTCCAGGTCGATGAAATTGTTTGTGTTTGCAGTTACTTCTTCCATATTGTATCGGGATAAAGTATCGGGTACAACATTTCTCGCGCCGGGTCGGTGCTCTATCTCAAACGCAAACGATTGAAGGTGTAAGCTCCATCGAGCGAGTCGGCCGCTGAGGTCTTTATGTTCCATCAACCATTTCAGGCTACTGTAGTCGGTAATGACTGTAAAAGTCATGAGCTCAATATAGGGTCTGAATTTCTTTATAGCTAGGACCACGGCAAAACACTCTCTCTCCGTAACCGAGTAATTTTTCTGGGCTGGTGTTAGCTTGTGTGAAAAAAAGGCGATAGGATGTTCCCCTGCGATCTCATCCTTTTGGAACAATACGGCCCCAATACCTATATCGGAGGCATCGCACTGCACATAAAACGGTTTCTGAAAATCTGGGTGGACTAGGACTGGACTGGTAGTGAGCGCAATCTTTAGCTGGTCAAACGAATTTTTCGCCTCGTCGGGGAAGTTAAACGATTTCCCCTTCTTAAGGGTGTTAAAAATAGGCGCGGATATTGTGGCGTAGTCTGGAATGAACCGCCGGTACCAGCCAGTGGCTCCCATGAAGCTGCGTACCTGCCTAGCCGTTTTCGGGTAGCTATATTGTAAAATTGTTTTAATCCTTTCCGGGTCTGGTTTTAATTCACCCCTCCCACTATGTAGCCTAGATACCTCAATTCTTTGAAACAAAACTTCGACTTCGCGACATTAATGGTCAAACCCGCCTCTTCCAGACACACAGACACCCGTCTAAGCAACTCCAGGTGAGTTACTAGTGGCGACACCACTAGAAGGTCATCCAGATAGACGAAGTCAGGGATCACTTTATCCATTAAACGACAAAGCCTTTGGGCAGCGTTACACAACCCAAAAGGCATTACCGTAAAATGGATTCTTCTCGCCCTTGCGGACGAGAGTAACCGGATGGCTCCAAGGACTCTCGCTCGGCTCAATGACTCCAAGGCCAAGCATCCTATCCAGCTTTGCGTACATCAACTCCTGCACAGCTGGCGAGACTGGGTAGTTCCGGTCCTTCACTGGAGCTGCCTCGCGGGTGTCGATTGTATGGACCTCCTGATGAGTTTGCCCAAGACCGCGCTTAGCGCAACACGGGAAACCTGATACCACCCTTTCCAACGACCTCTGCTGCTCCGTTGTCAAGGAATGGGTCTTGACTCTGTCTGCCCCTTCCTCCGCCTCCGTACATAGGCTGACTCCATTAGTAGTTAAGCTACAAACGTTCGCAAATAAATTAAATTTCCTCATGAAATCGACTCCCAGAAAAAGTGGTCTATTCAACGACGGAACCAAATAAAACACAATCTCCTCACACATCTTGTTAAATTCTATCCTAACTTTGATACGACCTACAATCTTGTGCGGACTACCATCTGCCGTCTTTATGAAAGAGAAAAATGCCCCAATCGGCAGGTTAGCTTTCTCCACTAGTTCCAGACAACCTTTTCCCAGACATGTTACCGTGGCCCCACTGTCGAGTAAACCATCAACTTCTTGACCACCAATCCTAATCTTCACATAGTACCTCAAGTCATCTCCCTCGTATAGAGACGCCGACATTATTTCCTTCCGTGTCCTTTTTCTCTCTTTGTACCTTTCCCTTGCCCTTTTAACCCGATTTGATAGCTGTCCAAAAATCCTCCGCTTGGCCTCTTCATATTCTTTGATTCTCTGGTGTAATGGTTTCAAGGATCGAACCGTTGTTTCCTTATGCTCTATTTCTCTTTTGGAGGTGTTGATCGCAATGCTAATGGGTTCTTTTGGTTCGACGTTGGCATGTTCTTTATCAGCTGGGCCTAGGTTTGCGTTGAACGCGTCTCCCCAGTCCGAGGCGTGTTCGGCGGCAAGTTTCCCTGGCACTTAGGACACTTCGGTGTCACGACGTTGTCACGTCCGCACCTCAAGCAAAAAATCCGACGATTAGGTGAGGGACAATCCACAAAACTATGGCCAATTTGCTTGCAATTCCAGCAAGTGTACCGAGTATTCGAAGCTATGGCCTCGACTTCCGCATTCGGCGCGGGAGTATTTTCTTCCTCATAAACTAATTCGTGTACGCGCTGAGCAGCGAAGGGACGTGGCTGGAATGACTGCCTTTGGCTGGACAATAAGTTTTCAGCCCGTTTGGCTTGCAGACAAAAATCATTTAGACTATTAATATTTACGGAAAATAGCAAGTGTGAAAGCGATGGCTTTAAATTGGACTTCATAATTTCGGTCAGCTCCCTCTCCGAGTAGGGTGACCGCTGCTGGTTCCGGAGACTCCTGTGGCAACTGTCGACGGTCCATGATCTTCTTTTGTAGATGGAACTCACTCTCATACCTCCGGTACTGAGTTAAGAACGCCCTCTCTAAATCCTCCCAGGTCTGAATTGGTGTTAACTTCCGGACATTCCAGTACCAATCAAGCGCCTGGCCCTCCAACAACCAATGAAAACTACGGCGTATGTCGTTAAACGTGCAATTGTAATCTTGCCTTAATACGTCCACTCTAAAAATGAAGTCCTCCGCACTCATTGACTTAGTGGTGCCATCAAATTTAACAACCCATTTCGATAAATCGAGTTTACGTTGTGCTGAAAAACCAAAGTCCGGAGGTAGACTCGAAGCTGGAGAAGAATGCGCGGCAAAAGCGTGTGCTGGCTGAGGCGCGGCGTTTGGTGGCGGGACCCTCGCATAAACAGGTACTTGTTGGTTATTACACGGCATTTGTGAACTCGGATGTGCATTTAGCGGCGGCAAGTTGCTTGGTAGCTGTTGTTGTGGACGATTACGCGTATCCTGTGGTGGACCACGCTGTGCGGTTGAGGGACTTGAGCGGCGGCGGCGTTGTTACGGTAATCCAGCTGTACGTTCCGAGCTGTAATGCTGCTAAATTCTGGGGCAGTTATCGAACTGTCGGAAATATGCGACTGGTCTGAGATTCCTCCCTGGTCTTGGGCAAGGGACATGAACTGCTGGACGGCTGGTGTCATGGTGGTCATGGACGTAGCGATGTTGGTCGTATTCGGGGCTGGAAAATTTGGTACGGCTATGGACGCCCTTGGTTCCCCTGTGGATCGCGGTGCATCCTCCATATTAGCGTACGTATGGCTGTCTTCGCTTTCAAAGTTTAAAAGATTTCGGACCGATCGCGTTAAAACCATAACAATTACGAAGGATAGATTTCTGTTTCGGTTAGCAACCAAAAAGTGAAAGAAATTATCGCGATGACTGCCGCAGCGTACCAACAAGGTGAAACAAGATCACAACCAAACTAGTTCTGTAGTCGCGAAAAGAAAAGCAAAGAAGAAAAAAGTTTAACCGGGCTGGTATTAGCTAGCACCCGAGCAGCAGCGAGGCCAAATTAAAAAAAAAATCACCTAAAGGCCGAAAGCAAAAACTAAAAATAACAGGTCGTAAGATTCGAAAACGTAGCAGACAAACGAAATCCCGAATTAGAAAAAAAATTTTAGCAAAAAAAAAAATTAAATAAACCCGTAAAAGCCTAAGAATTTAAACAAAAACTTATAATTTAAATTCGGAAATCCAAAAAAAGAAAAATTAAAAAATAAATAATAAAGAAATTAAAGTAAAAGAAAATAAAAGCAGTATAAAATACTACAAATAATAAAAATTGTATCATATAAAAAAAATTATGGTTGACTTTAGCCACCCAAAACCTAAACAAATTTAATTTTTTTTCTTTAGAGATACCACCGGAACAAGTTACTGGGATTCAATGGGGTTTTCAGGTGAAGGTAAAGTAAACGAAGCAATTTATTACTCTCAGAAAGCAACATAAAGCAAGAATTTGGCGTAAACATTTAGTTCTACTTCCGTTAATTTGCGACGAAATGTCGATATACATACGAAATATCCCATTTCTGTATACTGGAGCTACCTCAAACGATGAACCCTTGAAAATACAAAAAAAAAAACGGAATCTACCTATGTATCAAGATTTTGAGTGGAAACCCCCAAATCCTATTCCCTTAATAGCGATGAAATTACGTCGTAAGGTCACTTCCCCCCACTACGCAGCCTACTTTAAGAACACTCATCAAAGATTACCGTATTCATATAAAAAAAACATAACTACCTTTGTCCTCGCCGCGCGGAAGAAGCTAAATAGCCCATCTCCCGGGAATCACAGGCTAAGGTATATTATTTCAAAAAACTATTGCTTTAAATTTTAACTACATCTTCCCTTCTCCCAAACAGGTTACCCCGCCCTTAAGACAGTGCGGCAACGCGTTACAGGCCTATTGGACCACTCAAACGGGACCTTCACTAGTTGAAAGCTAGACGTCTGTTTAAACCGAAACGAAGACGCGAAAAATACTAAGTTCATTTCGGGCCCCACGTTGGGCGCCATTTTTGTATACTGGAGCTACCTCAAACGATGAACCCTGTTACTCTCACTTGTAGTCCAGTATACTTACTTTTACCCTCTTGCTAGCTTTTGTCCTTCCAAGCTAGTTTGGCGGATGTTATGCCACCTCTGTTCCCTCCCGCATGAAGTCCTTTCAGACTTCGCCTTGACGATCTGTACTAAAATTTTGTTTTTCGAATCGTCCCTATTTTCCCATCGTTTACCTTACCTTCACCTTCCCATTGATCACCCACTGGTGAGCTTACTCACTCATCGCAAATAATTTCGTAACGAGGCACAGATTATTTTCCAATTTCATTATAAAATCCACTGCTTTATTTTGTAAAAAAAAAATTTCTTATCTCTACAATACAATTTTATTTTCTTCTTATAAAATAATAAACGCTAAAGTTAAGGTATCTAGTACCCTAAGTCGGTCCAAAAATTTCAACTTGGATCTTAAATTACTCCGGTAAGTTCGGGGCACTAGGCCACGAGTTAAGTTATGTTCAGACCTAACTGATATTTGACAACAACCAAAAACTTTAAAAGAATGTTTGTTTGGTCACGCCAAACACTTTACAAAAGCAAATATTTCGTTTCCTTTCTTTTTTCCTTTTTTTTTTTTGTTGTTTTTTTTTATATAAAAAAAAACCTAGGGACTACGTGTGTGGCGTCAAATATTGAATAGGTGTGAACATAGCTTTAAATTATATTCATAAACATTCATATATCTATATACTTATACACATATAAAGGTTGGGGAGAAATATATATTTCCAAAAATCAAACTTATTACCCAAAATAAGCCCTTTTTTTTATTGCAAAGGCGTATTAAAACCGGTATTTTTAGGTTTGTCCCTTAAGCTTTTCTCCTCCCTCCTTTCTCAAAATGCATTCCATTAAAAACACTTAACATAAAGCTGGTCAAACATCGTCAAAATCAAAAACCAATACCGTGAAATCGGTCCGCTTTGATCTTATATTATCTCGTAAGATATTTCGTATTTGAAATACCGCAAAAATACTTCTTATTTTAATGTATCGAGGAATCTCTAAAATGCATTTTGACGAAAAAAAGGAAAACAAGAGAATATAAAATGGACGAAACTAAACCTACCTTTTTTTCTTATTTTTTTTCTCTTTTTTTTTTGTTTATTTAAATATATTTCCTTTTACTAATCCTCAACCCCGTATACATACATATGCACCGGTTATATGCACCCGAAGGTATGTACGTGTGTATTCTCACTCTGAATATAAAAAGGACGTGTATAATATTTGCTACTAGGATAAGGAAAACCTTTAAACACTTTGTGGGAAAAGGCCCCCTACGAAGATCTATAGGTCTGAGCTCAACCCTATGCTCCTCGGCATCTGAACTATCTTTTAAGGGACTATCCTTTTTTTTTAAAGCGTCTGATTTAATCAGTTTTCCCTATTATGTACGACCCGAGTTCAAAAAAAAATACCTGTTTGATCGCAATATATGAAAGCGATTGAACACCAAAGGTTTCCTTTGGAGTTCAGATGTTTGTTTTTGAATTGTTACGAGTTAGCCCAGGTAGAAACACCATGTGCTAGTTAATATTAAAAATGAGCCTGGGTAGAAGCACCGAGACTAATCAAGCAATCATCAGAGTTAATCTTAGTTTGCCTAAAGTTCTTTATTTTTAATTGCCTTTTATACAATTTAATTTCTTAAGTCTAATTAACAGTAACAATAATAATAATAACAATAATATTTAAATATGCGATTGCAATTATAATAAATGCTTTAATTGCATTTATGGTAATATTACACCTTTTTACGGGTTGATTGACTGAATTTAATAAACATTTAAAGGTAAATGACTTACAGTAAACATTTTTAAGGTAAATGACTGAATTTTGTCATATAAGCATTTCTGTATTTTTTAATAAGTTAAGCTAAATAAGTAGGTCATGGTTTTTTTTGTATAAATTTGTATTTCTTTTGAAATTTTAGATTTTGTGTTAACATGTGTTAACATTCTCCGCCGCGTTGAGCGAATGGCGAAAAAAAAAAAAAAAAAAAAAAAAAATGAACAAATTAATTAAATTAAAGTAAATTAAATAGTAATGGATATGTAAATAGCTATTTTTAAACTTCAGAGTTACGCTGGCGTGGCGTAGGCTGTGGTGGTGTTGGAGCCAGGTTGATTGATGTTCCTTTGCAGCGTTTAAGTCGCCATCCTATTAGGGCCACGGTGATTAGAAATGACAGAAGTAGAGCCACAGAGCCGATGTACGGATGATGAAGAGCAGGGTACTTTATATCCCTTGGAAGATTCTTTATCTCTGCTAGTTGCCCTTGGATGTTCGTGAGTTCATCCAATTTGGTGTCTAAATTAATGTTTGGTGCTAAAAGCCGCCTTACCTCGGACGGTTTACCAATTGCCGTGATATTGCCAACCATGGCATATGAATTATGAAGAGTAGTGACACTAGTTTCATGTCCATGGATAGCCAGTATATTTCCCTTTATGATGCAAGTCGGGTTCATGTACAAGAGACCAGAATGTTTGATATGGAGGTGTATGATTTCAGAGTCGCAGACTGCAGTTAGTTCTAGTGGATATGTTGTTGAATAAAGCCAATGATTGATGGTGTTCAGTGCGACAAAGGAGACCTTAGTCGGGATGTGACCGAAACTACATTGTGGTGATGTTTTGTTGTTGAATAGAGCAATTTCACAGGAAACGCTGCTGGAGTCTCGAGTGACGCTGACTGGTAACATAGAGCATAGGTATATATCGCTTTTAACTAAATTACATTTATTGAATTGAAGTGCATTTAGTGTCAAATATTCATCGCGGTGATGGTTCGCAGCCAGGTATTCACAGTTGGTTGTTATAGCAATAGTGTTGTTGTTTAGCTTGGTGGGTATAGGGATAACCTTGAATAGTTCAAAATGTTCTTGATTTACTAAAGGCAGTTCAATAATGAACATAACACTTCCCTGGGCTACTGTGCCTTTTATAGTCATGATGTTGTATAATTCTAACAAATCGGTATCTTCAACTGGTAATGCGCGACCCTTGGGAAGATGTCCCTTAATTTTAGAAATTTCTGCTTTTAACTGCTTTGATGTGAGGATGAGTGGACTTATATTCCCGTGGTTCGTATGTGTGAGGGCAGCGACCAGCTCTGATTCAATTCTTTGTAGATCTGACGCAAGTGTATTTAATTGAATCGCCAAAGATATTAGATTCTGGACTTGTCGTAGGTTTGAGTTCTCATTTTTGACTGTGTTTAAATCATGATAGATGCTTTTCTTCAGATCTGAAAAGCGCACCTTAGTGTTGTTCTCGGTTTGCTTGAGAATATTTATTGTCGAGTCTATTACTGAAGTTTGGTTTTTTAGTAACAGATTCAGATACTCCTCGTTTTCCTTTACGTTGGCTATAGTTTGAGCCATTTGTTCTGCATAATCCGAGTCAAGGACTCCGAATAAAGCGTGAGCTATGTTTCCCATGATATCTAACGGAGCTCTCCGCCTTCTTCTTGGAATAAGGAGGTCTGATTCTTGAATAAGGGTGTCCCAAGTGTGCTGAAGTTGTAGGAAGAGTGTCTCACACGATTCAATGGCTATTGATTGCTTGCAGAGCTTTGAAAATGATGTTATTCCGGCTTCCAGGACCTTGTTCCTATCCCAAATTGGTGCTAAATCGTAATATATGATAAATTTCCAGGTAGCTGTTATTAACTTTGTTGATCCTACGCCTTCGAAATACAATCCTGGATCGGTAGAAAATTCTGTAACATTTATTGGAGAAGCTAGTATTATCGGCAGCAGGAGAAGTGAAATGATAATTGTACTGAAAACTCCCAATGAAGCATATTGTACTGTCTTTCGTTTTGGTTGTATAGCATCACCGTCTGATGAGTGTTGCCTCTTTTGTGGCGTTGGAGTTTCCTATTCGGGATATTCAATGTGGGAATCGTTAAACAACGGAGCCAATTTATGAATTGGTCTCTTGAAGGTTCCCTTTGCTGTTTTGACGTCGCAAACTCTAATAAGTCCATCCTCTCCCTTGTAGATTCGGTTGATTCTGCCCAATGGCCATTGTAATACTGGAATGTTATCTTCTTTGATGATAACGAGCATGCCTTCAATGACGTTTGGTGAAGATGATTTCCATTTCCCCCTTTGCTGTAGCTCATGTAAATATTTTTGTGTCCATTCCTCCCAGAATTTGTGTTTTATTTCTGAGGTTATTTTCCACCTTGCATTTAATGATAATTTTGGTGCTTGAGCATTAGCATCTACGGCTGACGTTAAAGGTTCGCCGACAAGAAAATGACCCGGTGTAAGAGCTTGGAGATCATCATCATTTGATGAAAGTGGAGTCAATGGTCGGGAATTTAGAATGGCTTCTATTTCAACTACTATAGTTTCTAATTCCTCATAGGTAAGTGACGCCGCAGAGACGCTTCTCAGTAAAAGATGTTTGGCGGATTTGACTGCCGCTTCCCAAAGTCCACCGAAATGCGGGGCTCTAGGTGGAATGAATTTAAAGGTTATGGATTGATCGCTGCATATCCGTGTTATTTTTTCTTGTGCTGATTGTGAATATATTGATTCCTTTAATTCACTCAATTTATTGCTTGCTCCTACGAAATTAGTTGCGTTATCGCAGTACAAGGTTTGACAGTGACCCCTCCTGCTGATAAAACGTCGTAATGCTCCTATGAAGGCTTCTGTCGATAGGTTGGACACGACCTCCATATGGACGGCCTTGGTGGCGAAACAGCAGAAAACTGCGATATAGGCCTTATCTGGTCTTTTCCCTCTTATTTTGTGGTGGATCCAGATAGGCCCAAAAAAGTCCACTCCTGATGTTATGAATGGGCGCGCGGGTGTCACCCTGGCCGCTGGCAGATTTCCCATCAGTTGTTTGAACAATACTGGTCTTGCTTTAGTGCATCGTATACACTTGTGGACTGTGCTACGTGCTAAAGTCTTTCCATTCGTGATCCAGAATTGTGCTCTGGACGCGGCTAATAATGCCTGTGGACCGCAGTGACGATTTTCTACGTGTAGCATGTGCATTAATAACTTTGATGTGAAGTGATTGTGAGATAAAATTGCGGGGTGTTTTGCATTAAACGTTAACATTGATTGTTCTAGTCGGCCACCGACTCGGATTATCTGATGTTCATCTAAAAATGGATTTAATGATGCCAAAGAACTAGATTTATGAACAGGTGTTTTACGTAACAAGTTTTTCAGTTCTTCTTTGAATTCTGTTGCCTGAGCGAACTTGATAATAACGTATAGAGCTTCTTCCATTTCGTGAGCATCGAGCGCCTTGTTGGTTGAACGAAGGTTATTGGTTGTTTTTGAATTTTTAATGAACCGTATTATATAGCCGATTGTGCGCTGAAGGGTTTTCAATGAATTTCGATGATTAATTCGATCGATTATGCCTTCACCATCCTGATGCGTTGTTGCTATTGCTAAAACTCGTTTCGTCAATTTCCGTTCTTCATCGCAAGGTATGTCATTGGGTTGAAAGACTTGGTTTGACCATCCATCTTCGAATCCAGAGAGAAATAATGGACCATAAAACCACATTGAATGTTGTGTTAAGGTTTCTGGTGATAGTCCTCGGGAAATTGCGTCAGCTGGATTTTGTTTGGAGCTGACGTGTTTCCATTGACTTGGACTGCTTGACATTTGAATTTTTGCTACCCTGTTGGCCACGACGGTGTGAAAAGATGCTGCTGGTGAAGTTATCCAAGAGAGGACAATTTTTGAGTCTGACCAGAAGAAGTTTGCTGCATTTTGTAGACTTAAATCTTTTTTCACTCTATTTGTTAATTCCACCCCTAGTACCGCGGCACATAGTTCTAGTCTTGGTAGAGTTTGTTTTTTGATTGGTGCAACTCGTGACTTGGAGCAAATCAATCTAACTACTACAGTCTTATCTTTGTATACTGAGCGTATGTAAATTGCCGTTCCATAGGCTCGTTCAGAGGCATCAACAAACGTGTGAATTTGTACTGATAGCGCTCCTTCATGTTTCAGCACGAATCGGTCTATCTTAATGTTGTTTATTGCTTCTATATTTTTTCGGAACTTATTCCATTCGTTTTGAAGATTTCTGGGTAATTCATCGTCCCATGAGATTGGTAATTGCCATAATTCTTGTAAAAATATTTTTGCCTTCACAATGACCGGTCCAAAAAGTCCTAATGGATCAAAAATCTTTGCCAGTTCTGAGCTGACTATTCTTTTCGTCACGCTCGTGTTTGCTGAGGTTTGCGCTCGTCCACATAACTGATCCGACCTTGGCAGCCATATCAATCCGAGTGTTTTAATTGAACAATTGGAGTTTTCGTCCAAGTCTAGATTGACCTCTTTATCTTCAGGAGCAATGCCGCTTAGTAGTTGAGGATGATTTGAACACCATTTCCTAAGCTTGAAACCAGCTTCTCCCAATAATAAGTTTAGTTGACGTTGTGATTCTAATGCAGTATGGATAGAATCAGATCCGCTAAGGCAGTCGTCTACATAAAAGTCATCGCGTAGTGTTTTAGCTGCTAAGGGGTATCTTGTGATATTTTGTGACGCTAAGTGTTGAAGGCACTTTGTTGCTAGATATGGTGCTGACGAGGTGCCATAGGTTACCGTTTTTAGACGATAGTATCGGATATCTTGATGTCTGTTGTACCTCCAAATGATCAGCTGGAACATCTGATCAGCATCGGCTACTTGTATTTGCCGATACATTTTCTCGATATCTGCCGAGAATACAAATCTGTGCATGCGAAAACGTAATAAAATTGAAAATAGTTCACTCTGAACGGTTGGTCCGGCATGTAGTATGTCGTTGAGGGAGGTGCTGCTAGATGACTTGGCCGATGCATCGAAAACTACTCGTAGTTTCGTAGTAGAGCTTTCGGGCTTCAAGACACAGTGATGAGGCATAACGTAATGAGAATCCGGAAAATCCTCTTCCTGAATTTCTTCCATGTGCCCCAAGGATTCATATTCCTGCATGAATTTGTTGTACTCTGTTCTAAGTGGGGCATCGTTGTTCAGCCGCCTTTCAAGTGATAAAAATCGATTGAATGCCATTGATTTTGATGTTCCGAGAGTGATTGGGTTCTCGGAAAATGGAAGGCGAACAATGAATCTACCTTCTGTATTTCTTCTTACATTCTGAATGAAGTGCTCTTCACATCGTTTCTCAGCTAGAGACAATGTTCGTTCAGTATCATGTGTATCTTCAAGCTTCCAGAACTTCTCAATTAGTTGATTTGTTGTTTCTTCTTCTGGGCTGAATACTGCACAGGTAACTACGTTGCTGCTGCCTCCTTGTAATCTGCCTGTTACAACCCAACCTAGCACTGTGTTTTGTAGGATTGGTAATTCGTGACTGATTCTTATTTGTTCTGGGCGCATCCATTGATGATAAAATTCTGCTCCAATCAGCATGTCAATTTTATCCGTACGATTGAACCATGGGTCTGCCAATTTAATATTTTCAGGAATATTCCATTCTGATGTATCGAATGAATTTGTAGGCTGTGGTGACACTATGTTTGGAAGTACAAATGCTTCGACCCTTGTTGTATAGTTGCTTGAACATGCTTGAAGCTCGAGATTTACTCGTTGGGATACGTTGTGGATTTTGCGTCCTATCCCTTCCACGCACAGGTCTGAATCCGTTGACTTCAGCGATAGTTTATTTAGTAACCTGTTTGTTACTAAATTGACTTGTGATCCGGAGTCCAGAAGGGCTCGGAATGTACATATGCGGCCATTGGTTCCAAACACCTTTACCCTTGCTGTGGCTAAGACTGTGTAGCTGTTACCAGCATCTTCCTTGTTTGCAGAAGCTACGACTGGGGCATTTTTATTTCCGTTTGGAGAGGACTCTACGTTGGTCTTTTGAGGGTTTCCCCCCGAGGATGGTGATGGCTTTCCGTTTGATGTTTCTAAATGCAATAACGTATTGTGTTTCTTATTGCATTTTAGGCAGGAGCGTGAAGTGCATGCCTTGGCGACGTGACCTGATCGGAAACAGTTAACGCATAGATTTTTTCGTTGTATCCATTGTAATCTTTCAGGTGGCGGCATTTTTTTAAATTTTTCACAATAATATATGGGATGCCCTGTTGATCCACATATCTTACAATTGGATGTTGATGTAGTTGCTGTGATCAATTTTGTTCTATTCACACCAGTTTCTAGAGTTTTTCCACGCGTTTCTAACGCTTGGAAACGGTGCTCTATAAATCTAAGTAACTCGCTTAGACTTACAAGGTTCTTATTGTCCTTAAGAGATTGCTCGAACAGTGTTTGGGTCGAGGAATCAAGTTTCCTCAGTAATATATGGACTATTATGGCGTCCCATTGATCCACTGGGAGGCCTTGTGCCGACAAACCATGGGTGCATTCTTTTGCGAGGTCGTGGATACATTTGAGTGCTTGTGCTGTCTCATTTTTAATTTGTGGGTGTGATAATAAATTGTTCAATAATGTGGTCACAATTAGTCTTTTGTTATCGTATCTGCTCACCAAGATGTTCCATGCGATTTCATAATTTGCTGATGTGATCGGTAAGTGTTTTATTAAATTTTTTGGCTCGTCTGCCAAGTGTGTAGTTAAATAGAACATTTTTTCCACTTCGCTCATTGTCGCGTTGTGGATCAGCTGGATGTAAAGGTCTTTAAAGGCTACCCATTGTAGGTAACTGCCGTTGAATTTTGGTATTTGGATCTTTGGCAACTGTGGTTGACAATGTTCACTTCTTCTGACGATTTGTGCAGTAGCTTCGTTGGCGATATTGGCACTCTGTCGTAACACACCTTGTATGTTGTGCACCTCCGCTTGCATTTCGTAAAACTCATCCAACGTATACCCGTCAATTTGCTCTTCAGATGCTAACTGCCATAAGGTTTCGTTGTTGTACGAGAAATCGTGCATATATTTGTCAATGAGCGTTAATTTGCTCTGACAATACCACTCCTCTCGATTTTCCTCAGACTGTACCTCTTCGATCATTCGCCTTAGCGCTCTCATTAGAGCCCGTTGATTACGAAGAATTTTGCTTGTGATTTTGTCATGTTCTGGTTCTCCCTGCTTACCGCCATTTGCACCTTCTGTATCTATGGATTTTCTTATTGATGGTTGCGATAATTTTCTTACTTCGGATTCAAACAATGCTTTGTATTTAAGTGTGTCATCCGAAATGCGTAAGTATATCTCAGTAAAATACTGGTGATGCAAAGGTGGATTTGATAGACACCTTATTTTGTTGTCAATGTTCTCAAACTCTAGCCATTGTGTGTCAAGTCGTTTTATACGTTCCAAATAATATTCTTTTGTTTTTCGTGTAGCCGGGTCCTTTTTGACGTTGCGGATTATTGTGTTTATTTTTTCCGCCGTCTCCTGTTGGATAGCTACCAATTCTTCAAAAGATTCCATGGTCTTAATTGCTGAATAGATTTAGATGCGATGATGATATGTTGTCACTTGATTACAGTTCTGTGGATCCTAAACTGTGGTTAGGAACGCTCAAATGTATATACCAAATGTTGATGTCGCCCCGTTATGACCTCAGGACTGAAAGTTTTAGGACCGCTGGATTCTGATGATACCTGTCTCTTGTAACAGGCCCGTTGGTTTCTGATGAGATCCTGTCTCTTGTAACAGAACCTTTTGATTCATGATGAGATCCTGTCTCTTGTAACAGGACCTATAGGTTGACGAGATCCTATCTCTTGTAATAGGATCTTTTGGTTGATGATGAGATCTTGTCTCTTGTAACAAGACCTTTGGATTGATGAGATCCTATCTCTTGTAATAGGACCTTTGGATTGATGATAGACTCCTGTTTCTTGCAACAGGACCTTTGTGTTGATGAGATCCTATCTCTTGTAATAGGACCTTTGAGTTGCGTTTACTGATGATATCCTGTTTCTTGTAACAGGATCGTCGGGTTCACCAAAATGATTGGTGCCTGTTGACTGCTGTCGGTTGCTGATGAGATCCTGTCTCTTGTCACAGGACCGTCGGGGTCACCAAAATGTTTGATCGCAATATATGAAAGCGATTGAACACCAAAGGTTTCCTTTGGAGTTCAGATGTTTGTTTTTGAATTGTTACGAGTTAGCCCAGGTAGAAACACCATGTGCTAGTTAATATTAAAAATGAGCCTGGGTAGAAGCACCGAGACTAATCAAGCAATCATCAGAGTTAATCTTAGTTTGCCTAAAGTTCTTTATTTTTAATTGCCTTTTATACAATTTAATTTCTTAAGTCTAATTAACAGTAACAATAATAATAATAACAATAATATTTAAATATGCGATTGCAATTATAATAAATGCTTTAATTGCATTTATGGTAATATTACACCTTTTTACGGGTTGATTGACTGAATTTAATAAACATTTAAAGGTAAATGACTTACAGTAAACATTTTTAAGGTAAATGACTGAATTTTGTCATATAAGCATTTCTGTATTTTTTAATAAGTTAAGCTAAATAAGTAGGTCATGGTTTTTTTTTGTATAAATTTGTATTTCTTTTGAAATTTTAGATTTTGTGTTAACATGTGTTAACAATACCCATGTACACTCATACAGATGTGCATGCATATATGTATATATATATATGTATATATAAATTTAAATATAATTATAAAACAAGAAATAAAAAAAAACCAAATGAGTCACCGTCGTCCGTGATTGGAGACTACGTCAAAAATATTAAAGAGAAAGTACAAAACGTAATACCTGGACTCGGATGCGGACTTTTTCGTCGTTACCTATGGTCTCGTGATATGCTGCAAAAATCCCATACACTCGGGTTGCTATGGTTACCGCTCGGTGATGATTTTCCTTCCTTCTTTTCTTTGGGTATGTACCAGATGCTAAAGTTGTTGTTGTTGTTTATCTGGCTAGGGATGGACTTAGTTATTGTGGACCAAAGGTGTGGTGGTTGAGCTGGAGACTACGATGGTGG
Source organism: Pollenia amentaria (assembly GCA_943735925.1). Classification (NCBI taxonomy): domain Eukaryota; kingdom Metazoa; phylum Arthropoda; class Insecta; order Diptera; family Polleniidae; genus Pollenia; species Pollenia amentaria. The sequence goes on from OX031010.1 coordinate 77,242,600, forward strand.
CTGATACTTGTTGCTATAACTTTTTTTTGTCCTGGTTGTCTTGGATGCTACTGTCGCAGTTGTTGTTGTATCACTGGCCAGATATGCAGGTGATTTATCGTTCGCTACAGATGTGGTTGTTGACCTGGAGGCTATGGTGGTGTTGCTGCCTACCAATGTTTTTGCAGTCCTGGTGCAAGTGGTGGTGGGTTTTTGTTTTGTTGTTGTTGCGGGATTTTGTCGAAGTGATGACAGTGCGGCTGCGTTTTAAGTTGCTGTTGGTGCTTTTAAAGTTAGGTGTTTGCTTTAATTGTTGCGGATGTGATTTCAACGTCTGTGGTGTTTTCCTTTTTACAGGCAGGGATTACTGTGGCTGGTGCCTTGAGGTGTTCTTATAATTTGTGTATAGCTATAACGGCCACCATGTTTAACACGATGTTGGAGTTTGCACAGAGGGGGCTACTGCGACTGATTTTGCTGCCTTTGCCGACAGGTGGTTGCTGATTGTTACGCGCCCGTTCTCTTGGGTTCGAATAATCACTTACTCTGCTACTCCTGATGAAATTTTGTCCCTTTCGGGTATTATACGTTGCCGGGGCCAGACTGTACCTTTTCTTTCCCGGTTTAGCTGCTTCTTTGTATTTCGCTGGATCTTCTTCAGCAACCGATCTGGTAGAGGTTTGGCCTTTGACCAGCTTTGCAGTTGCACTGACGAAACACGCTCCCCGTATTCTCAACAATTGAATAGGTTTTAAACAGCCGTTCAAATTTTAAACATTAATTTTTCTTGAAGTTTAGGAAATAACACTTAATATATAGGTTCTCGAATAAGTTTCACCGGCACAGTTCTTTAAATTAACAAATTGCAATATCTTGCAACGAGATGAGCACATACACCGTATAAAAAAACAAGCGAATTCAATTTTTATTACTAAACTCCGCTTTGTTTAACCGCAAAAAAAAGATCCACACTTCCATCCGACTCTCAGTTACACTCAATCAAATCACGCTGTTTTCCTAGGATTTTTGCCTTTTATAGGAGCGCGTGCCATTTTCTTTTTTCCTTTTTTTTTTGTTCTAATATGGCGCGTGCCTGGCGTTGATCCAGCCACATTCCATTAGGGCTGTATTTTATAGGCATACCGACACAACCTTGTTTGCTGCTACTTTGCTAAAGCAGGGAGGTATAACTGCAATAAAAAACGCTAAAATGATGACAAAAGTATGTCATGACGTGAATAGCAATAGGTGTTCCACCACATTAATGAGAAAAAACTAGAAATAGAGAAAATTGAGATGGATTTTATAGTTAACTTAAAAGATTTAGAAGGTGAAGGAAAACAGGTCTTGAATGAATTTAAAAAACTAAAAGAAGAAGCCCTTAATATATTAAAAGTACATATAGATAGAAAATCATTAATACAAAAAGAAGGCTTAGTTATGGCATCCCTAGACCTAAATGAACTTTCAACTATCACAAAGTTGGTACCAATATTTTCAGGTAAAACTAATGAATTACACAGCTTTTTATCAAATTTAGAAATGGTCTTTGCATCTATTTCATCAGATAAGCATGTTTCCTTTTTCAATTTCGTTTTTAAATCAATCCATATAAGGCACCACTGCTGCTAGTCCCAAAGAAAGGTCAAACAGATTTTAAGAAATGGAGATTAGTTGTCGATTTTTCCTTTATCCCGTCTAGACGACATTTTGGACAAATTAGGAATAGCAAAATACTTTTCAACGTTAGATATGACCAGATCATTTCACCAAGTTGAACTTGATCAAAAATCTCGTCCTTGTACAGCTTTTTCGACACCCGATGGACATTACCAGTATTTTTTTTTCCAGAGAGAGCGGGGAGATTTCTCCCAACGGAGACGGTACCGCGACCAAACCAGGTCTATTGTACCCACCCCCCTTTAGTTGGCCAAGAGACCCTCTGCCTCCCAGAGAAACCCAAGAAGGTATTTTGCCGGTATTACACCGACTCGGGACGCGCCCATCGTACCGTGCCCCAAGTGTCTCCTTCTGGCCCATGCCAGCGCGGGGCAGTCACACAGTAGGTGCTTTGTAGTTTCGTCCTCTTCACGGCATAGTCTACATTCCTGGTCCTCTGCCAGGCCCATCCGAAACAGGTGGTGCTTGTCCGTATGGTGGCCCGTCAAATAAGCCACCAACAGCCGTAATTCTCGTCCGTTGAGACCCCTTGTCTCCAATGTACTCCCGGGAAATATAAATTCCTTCGCCTGACGCATTCCCGGTAGCGATACCCAGTATTTCCTGTGCTCGCTGAGAGCCCATTCCCCCAATAGGGACTGGGTAGTGGCCCAGCTTAACCCACAAAAGGGCTCGGGCCCACCATTTGGGCATTTGCTCCAGCCCTAGCCAGTTCATCAGCCCCATCGTTACCCGGGACCCCTGAGTGTCCCGGCACCCAACAGAGTGTCACTATGTTTCTTGAGCCCAGCTTCTGTAACCTTCCCCGGCATTCCGCCACCAACTTCGAGGACAATTTCCAGGAAGAGAGTGCCTTAGTGGCCGCTTGGCTATCAGTGAATATTGCAATGCTGTTTCCTATCATTCCCTTGTTAAGAATGTTGCTACAGCACACATCAATGGCGTGGATCTCGGCCTGGAATACACTTGGTGATCTTCCCATGGCTATCGAGATTCGCGTGTTTGGTCCAAATACCCCAGCACCCACCCCGTGCTCCGATTTGGATCCATCAGTGTACCAGCGTAGTCCCTGGTTACCATCACAGGGATTTTCACTGTCCCAAGCTCCCCCATTTGGGAGGATCGTGCTAAACCTTCTGTTAAAGCTTAGTTCCGTGGTCTTAATGTCCTCCCTTGTGCAGACCGATAGACCAGGAGCTTATTTCATCAGACAAGCGTGTCCGTTGACCCCATCTGACAGTCCGGATGTTTGTTGGATCCTAAGGAGACTCGACATTACCAGTAAACAAGATTACCATTCGGTCTGAAAATATCTTCAAACAGCTTTCAGCGAATGCTAACAATAGGTTTATCTGGTTTGGAATCTGAAGCTTTTATATACGCTGACGATATAATAGTGTTCGGTTGCAGCTTAAATCATCACAATGAAAGTTTAATTAAAGTATTCGAAAGATTAAGAAAATACAGTTTGAAAATTAATGCAAATAAATGTTGTTTTTTGAAACCAGAAGTTATATATCTAGGACATTTAATACATTCCCAAAGAATTAAACCAGAACCAGAAAAATTTGATGCTTTAAGAAAATATCCCATTCCCAAGAATATTGACGATGTAAGAAGATTTGTGGCATTTTGCAATTATTACAAGTCGATTTATTGCAAATTTTGCTGGTATAGCAACTAGCTTAAGCAAATTATTGAAAAAAGGTAAAAAATTTTAATGGACTGAACAATGTCAAACAGCTTTCGAAACTCTAAAAAATAAACTTATTAGTCCACCTATTTTACTAACAACAAGAAATTGGTGATGACAGACAAGGAGAAATAGGTGATAACAGACCAATATCATTTGCCAGTCGCTCACTCAACAAATACGAAAGGAATAAGTCTTTAATCGAGAAAGAATTACTTGGAATTCATTGGGGTATACAATTTTTCCGGCCCTTTTTATAAGGCAGAAAATTTATAGTAGTGACAGACCACCGTCCGCTAATTGCATTATTTTCGCACAAGAACCCAAGCTCGAAATTAACCAGAATTCGATTGGAGCTATCTGATTATGATTTCCAAATAGTGTACAAAAAAAGGAAAAAATAATACTAACGCAGATGCTCTGCCAATAATTCAAATAGACTCTGATATGTTAAAAACAATAGTACCACAAATAATTGACGAAAATACAAAAAAGACGCTGGCGATAACAAGAAATATGAAGAAAAATATGATACAAAAGGAGGAAATGAAAGATAAAAATAAAAAAATGGAAAAAGAAGAAAAAGGTTATAAAGTTCCTAATGAGCCTGATCAACTCAAAATATGTAAACAATCATGCATTAAATCAAACGGCCGTCAGATGTAGCAATAATCCCTATTATCTAGATAATATGTTGGAGAAACTACCTTCTGTTTTAAGCAGATTGAATTGTGTAAAGTTCGCACTAGAAAAAAGTGACGAAATATATAAGAGAATAAAAATAGAAAGATTGAAAGAAATCATAAATAAGAGTAAAGAAAAAGACGTCAGAATTCTACTGCATAGCAAGCCTCAAAGAATAACAAATGAAAACAGAAAAAATTAATTAATAGAATTGTATCACAACACACCATGCGGAGGACATTTTGGAATCAGAAAAACAATACTAAAATTAAAACAAAAATATATATGGAAAAATATGTCAAAAATGGTCAAGAAATTTGTGACCTTTGCCAAAGAAACAAACAAGTGAGACACACCAAGGAACCATTGTGTGTTACAGACACACCAAGGGATAGCTTTTCCACTATAGTCATAGATACAGTCGGACCATTACGACCATCAGAAAACTATCGATACATACTAACAATGCAATGTGAGCTAACTAAATACATAGTAGTTGCACCAATGGAAATGAAGGAAGCAAGTCAACGAAATGTTTAATAGAAAACTTAATATTAAAGTATGGTATATTTAAAACACTTAAATCTGATAGAGGTACAGAATTTGTAAACGAGTTGATTAATGCTAGAAAATGCTAGAAGACTAATAGAAACTACTTAAAATAATAGGAGGGTAGATGCATACCATAAAATAAATAGTATAGATCTTAGTATAGGAGACTTAGTATTAGTAAAATTAGAAAATAGGAAAAAGAATGAGGCACCATACAATGGTCCTTATAAAATAATTAATATAGATATTGTTAATGTAGAACTAAAAATAAATGGAAAAACAAAAATCACACATAAAAATCTATTAAAGAAATATAAAATATGAAAAATATTTCCTATTGTGACACAAAATAAAATAAAAGTACTGGAACACAAGAATTACAAAAAAAAAATATTAATAATACATTTTATAATATAAAACAAAAAAATGAGTATTGTACCACGCAGACAGCACAAATTAAATTAAAATTTTAGAATTTTCAAACAAAATTGTAAAATTTTAACTAAAAGATTGGAGATGTAGTGTATCCATACATTTCATTTAATAATACATTTCTTTTAATAATGCATTCTTTCGTTTGTTAATACATTCTTTCATTTAAAGACAAAATTATTATCAAAACATTCTTACCAAAAAGTAAACAAATATTTTTAAGACAGGTCAGTACCAATATTGAATCATCGTACGTTGTCGCGATCATAAATTCTTTTTGTGCAATTTGATATTATTTAATAAACAACAGTCAATGTTCGCTTACTTATGTTGACAACAAAAGTCCAACGTACATTTTTAAAGTTATGCTGAACTAGCAAATTCTTGACTACACAGCACACCACTAAAACCAATACAAATTAATGTCTCAAATTGTTCTGCCTGATACAATACTGTATGATTGCATGTAAGTTAATGCTAAGTACTAGAATAAATGATTGAGTGAACTTTTGTAAAGTCACTCAATATTAGGTTTAGTTTTATTTTTATAAGTAGTATTTAAGCAAATAAAAGTTGTAAATAAAAATCAATTATTATCCATCAACCTTATATATATATATATATGTAGGGGTGCCAAGGGTTGGGCGACAATGTAATCGACAGCGAGTAAAGGCCTCGTTACTCTTTACGTAAATGTTGTGGATACGTAAACGTTGCGGTCGACGTCAATGGTTGGTAGTTACTAAAAATACGTAAACGTATCATATGTTCTTAAAGTGTGTTAAAAAAACAAACAGAATGAAATAAAAAATTTTGTTTTGTTTTGATTTTGCACTCAGTGTTGGTTTAAAGCATGTTGTTAATGATCTTGTTTGAAATCGCCAATACATAACGATATCGACGGTTTTCTAAAAAAGAAGTAAAATATATGTATGTGTATATGTATATTCGCAGATATGTTTGTATGTATAGCACTGAAAAATGCCATAACATAAAAACTTTTGATATAGTGTTTTTGCACCTAAGCAGCTAGTTAAGGATTTATGGACCTTAAAATTTTTTTAAGACTTTATTAATATCTCTTTAAGTACAAAGTTGACCTCACTTATATGGGATAAATTCCGGAGATGCCCGGGGGAAAACAGTCAAAATTACTGCAAAAAACGAGTTCACAAAAAAGTACCAAGAGTACGAATTTTTACCCGAACGAAAGAATTCTTTCGCACATCGGAAACAAGCCGTACACTTTTCAAATTTTGCAGTATAAATGAGCTTAATTAAAATATCCCAAAAATTCCTTATATTACCCACTTAAAGGGGGTAAACCTTAAAGGCGACGACTTTCAAAATGTACTTTTATGCGACAATGAAAAATTCATTCAAACATCGCCAAAATATTTAAAACAAAGTTTTACCCTGTTTTGTCCCCTTAAGTTAACATTTTTCAAACCTATATCCCTAATGGTAGCTTAAGCCAAAAAAAATAAATTTACTTTTAAAATTTTGTAGTTAAAATTGATCAAAATTGACCTGAAATTTGCCTTTTTAATGCCGATTTTCCGATTAGGAATTCGTACGAAAAAAATTTAGATTTATGATTGTAGGGTTATTTCCAAAAAAATCGGTTTTTGCTAATTTTTAACCATTTTATTCCTCCCTGCTCCAAAATTCCGGAAAAATATAGCCTATAGTAATTTCGCTGTAACATTCTATCTTCTTACCAAGTTTAATCAAAAACAAATAAACTAATATACATATATTTATATTTATATTTATTTATATATGTATATGTATATGTATGTATGTATGTAATGTTTATATTCTTTAAATTTATATTTTAAAAAGAGAATCTTATTAATAAAATCTAAAAGTAAACCGCCGGCTAATACGTTTTGTTGACAACACTGCTTGAAAACAAAAATAAAATTCTTGAGAGCGGATACGTAAAAACGGAGAGAAATTTTAATTTTATCAGGTTCGTCCGCAACGCAACGTTACGTTTACGTAAGAGTACCTATTTATACATAGACTTGGTAATGAAAACGGAACAGCTGATCATCAACGTATACGTTTACGTAAGAGTAACGAGGCCTTAAGGGAATAACAGTTGAATTGTTGAGCGACTGAATTGAAAAATAGAAGTGAGTGTGAAATGAAGAGGAACATCGGACAGACTGAAATAGATCACAGGGAGTTGAAATACAGCAGCCAAGCTAACAGGACATAACGCGGACAGTATTAAATCATTATAAGTTAAATATTAAACAATATTATTTTAGAATAAAGTGAATCGTATTTTAATTAAATATCCTGTGTGTTCATGTGTTTTTTTTAACTCATCGGATCATCAAATCCCACATTTGGCTCGTCCGGGAAAGACTATTGTTTTGGAGCCAACATTTTGGTGCATACCTATTAAAAGAATTTAAAATTAAATTAAGGCTAATGGAAATTCATAAAGTGTTAAAGCTGATTTCACATATTATATTGAAAAACATAAAAACTAGAACCGTCAAAACTAAATTAAATGAAAGCATAATGCAAAAATTTTAAATCAAAAGTTGGCGGTGTACTCTAAAATATAAACGTAAATAAAAAATTACAAGAAAAGAAACACAAATTAAATAAACAAAAAGACCTTGAAGTGCCCGTGGTAAAACCCGTTAATTTTTATAAAAATTTTGTCATCATAAAGAAATTTAGAAGTTAACCAGAAAAAAACCACAATTGAAGTGATGGACAAGTAAAACAACTGTAGTATGTTTGACTAGTCGTTGTTGCCATACCTTCTGTATGTAACACGAGCTTCACACTTTGCTTGAAGCTAAAAAGTCCATATCAGCCAATCCCATCGCTGAGAATATGTGAGTCAGCATATTCTCAGCGATCACTTAAAATTTAATGCTTAAGTTGCATTTTGTATGCATTAGTATTAGAGTATTCTTAAGTGCTTAGTCTTAAGAATTAATATGTAAAATCAATATTAAATAACTTCTCAAACAGAACAGTCGGCTAAGGACCAAACACCTCTACTTTTGAAACACCTCTACTTTTGAAACAACTATACAAATATAAGATATAACTTTGAAGGAAGATGGTCGGCCAAGGACCAAACATCTTGACTTTTAAATAAAACACCTTTACTTTTGAATAAAACACCACATCAAGGAAGCAAGGTATAAATGTTGAATTTCCAAAATAGTTAGTGAAAGAAAAAAAAAAAAAAGAAAAAAAAATTTTTATTTAATGAAAAGAAAAAAAATATCCAATCAGGATAAAAACTTTTATGAGCATTTCATTGTATTAAAATATACAAGTTTTTTATTTTTTGATTTTTTTGGAAATTAAATTAAAAATATATGAAAAAAAAATTTTTTTAATTAAAATTTTATCTTAAGAACTTAATATAATAACTAACATTAACAAAAAAAAAATAATAACATAACTAATAAATAACCACTAGCAAAGTGGTATAATAAAAATAAAATTACATAATTAAATAATATTATACTAAAAACTAAATCACCGCTGTATACATACGTGTCCCTGCAGTGGTATAACATAAAAGGACTAAACCGTTTCGATCATCAATTGGTGATGACCGACGTATGCCATTACCACTACTCACCCTGCAACAATGGTGACGGTCGTAATGACATAAGTTCCCTTAAAATATAAGTATTAACACGCCCCAGGACGAAAAAGACATACTAACAAGTCGCTGGCCGTGTAAACTTAATTTAAGTAAAACCTATTGTAAACTTGCCTTTTGTAATTGTAAACGGTCAAGCTACTAACGAACGTAACAGTTCTAAAAAAGCTTATTCCAATCCTTCAAAATAGTTTCTTGTAATTGCGAAGAATTCTTTGTGTTTTTAGTTGTTCATTCATGTTATAAATCACAGAATAAACTTAATACACGCTCAAGTTGCGTAACAAAAATTTAATTTATTTTAGTTTTCTTTGACCGCGTTCTTTTGCCTAACTAAAACAAGAAACGGCCAAAAACATTTTACCACGTATGTTTTGGGCATACAAATTAATTTGCTGCAGTTAATCCTCTGCTCGATTTGGAGCATAATCACTAGGCTAAGATCTTTAGTTTTAATACCTTCTTTAAATTAGATTTTTTTTTTTAGTTTAATTCATCGTCATTATCATTGGTTAGATTTAAAAGTTTAAATAACTTTGTTATTACTTTAAACTTAAGACCACCTTTCTTGGGTAATTTTTTTTTCACAAAATACCAATAAGTAGATGAATATAAATATAAATAAAAATTCAAATATATTCATTAAGTGGACAAGTAGAAATTTTGAATAAGTTATATATATATGAGCGAGATATCGGATCTTGATGAAAGTAGTTTTAGTAAGGAGCACATCTATCTTTTACCTTATTACTGCCTAATTGGATAAGTTTTTCTTTGTAAATTGATTTGAAATAGGTTTTATTAAGGAATTTAAATAACCATTACAAAAACACTATGGTTTATTTACCTTATTACCTTTAAGAATTTCAATATTTATTCTTAGGATCTTAATTATAGGCCTTGTCAGGTTCACTTGTTTCTTCGAACTCTTCGGTTGGATATAATATTAATTCTTTAGTGATATTAAAACATATCTTATTCTCATTAATTTCTTTATTAAATTAAAAAACTCTAGATTTTAGAACATAATACCCTAAGAGACTTATCTAATTTTACAAACATTGTAAAACAATTTCAAAAATATTCAAGTACTAAGAATTTTACCTTCATTTTTATTTAATTCATTATTTTTAACAATACAACATAATTTTGAATTTCAACATCTCCTTAAATTATTGTTAGCAAAATCCCCTATAGTACTAACTCTGTTACAACGTGCTGGTAGACGTTTTCTATAGTACTATAGTTGCTAAACTAATTTATATAAACCACCAAAATCGTTTTCTTAAAAATACATGTTTAATATTTTATGAAATAAATCCATTTTATTAATAAGTAGAAGTACACAATTATATTTTTAAAATATATATGTATTTAAAGAAAATACTAAAGAAACTAAAAATCTTTATTTCTAGTTATTTCATGAAAAGTTAAAAATATTTTATAAAACAACTGAAAATATAAAATTTTAAAAGGTTTGCCCTGAAATATTAAGTGATTAATGCACTTTTTAAATTAAAAGACAATCTCGTTTTATTTCTGTTGATTATTATTTCTATTTAAAATGGGTGGTACTGATTCAAAGGTTGAAAAACCTAACGCTAATGTCGTAAATGTCATCGTAGTCAAAGTTGAATTCCCAGCCGTTTATTTTATAATAATTATCTGCCTTATAGCTATGCAACTCTTAGTTACTCTATACCAATTACACAAAAGATCTTTGAGAAAGTCTTACACTAGAGCAGCATCCTTAGCTACTAATTTGGACAAAGTCTAACTATTATATTTCTTTCCGTCATCCTAAAATAAACTTTTAAATACATTGAAAGAAGTATACAATTTTAAATTTTATTCCACGTTCCAGTCGTGTAACCCTCTTATGCAATTTGCTTAACATTTTCCTAATTCATGGAATGGGAAACAATTGTATTTAAAGCTAAAGCAATAAGAGAGGAATTTCTTAAATCCCATAAATGCTTAAATGTTGACAGGGATACAAAACCCGAAACTGTCAATAAGCATATAAACATTCTCCAACATCAATTAGAAAAACTTAGAGTACTACTAAATACCAATTATAGTAGGTTAACAAAAGCACATCAAACATCTGCTGAAAACTTTTATTCTGACCTACGTGAAAAATTAATTTCCGTAAGTTATAGAAAAAATATTAAAGTTTTTGTTCCACATTCTCTTCATGAACCAATAGTGTTCAATCGACTACCCGAAATAGAACAAAAACAAAAATCCACCATGCCACAGACACTCATAGAATTTTTAAATACTGCCTCAAGGTTAATCCCAGATTTCGATGGAAATTCTGAAAACCTACAGAGCTTTATCGATGCTATCAACCTCGTAGATTCGATAAAGGAAACTCACGAGTCAGTAGCTGTAAACCTTATTAAAACAAAACTAAAAGGAACAGCAAGAAACTTAATTTCTTCAGAAACAACTTTAGCTGATATAATTTACAAACTTAAAACAACAGTTAAAGGAGAATCTGTAGATGTTATTAACGCAAAACTTATGAGCGTTAGACAAAGCGGAAAGAATGTCAACTCCTATGCAAAAGAAATGGAAGACTTGACGAAAAAACTTGAAACAGCGTATATCAGAGATGGATTACCTCATGAGGTAGCCAATAAATACGCCACCCGCTCAGCCGTAACGGCAATAACTAAAAACGCTTCTAATGATAGAGTCAAGCTGATCATGGAATCAGGAACATTTAATAATATGAATGAAGTTTTAACTAAATTTATAAGCAGTTGCACTGAAATATATGGTCAGGAAAATTCTATTCTGTCTTATGGTTTCAAACGCCAAGGCTACAATAACAATAATAGTAACCAAGGTAATCGTAGAAACCCAAATATCAACCAACCTAGAAATGCCCCAACAAATAGAAGCTACTTCAACCACAATAGGAACAGTAACGGATCCTATAATAATAACAATAGCAACCGTAACTATAACAATAATTCTGGTTCATATCGTAATAATAACGATAACAGAAACCGTAATTCTAATCGCAACAACTTACCAAATAGAAATATAAATGTAACAGCAACAGACAACTCGGGAAACGGGGAAACACCCCTAAATACTCAGTAGGGTCTAAAACCTACAATATTAATTTAAATCTATTTAGCTACCTGCGCTGTAGAACTACGCTAAATGATACCACCTCAACCTTTTTAATATATACTGGCGCTGATATCTCAATTATCAAACACAATCAGGTCTTAAATGAATCTGTAAATGTTTACAATAGAAAAAATCTAAATGGCATTGGCCAAGGCATAATCACAACACTAGGTAGTGTAAAATCAGAACTAAAAGTAGACCGATACTTAATTAAACATGTTTTTCAGGTAGTAAAAGATGATTTTCAATGGAATTATTGGAATGGATTTCATACGAAAGTATAATTGCATCCTACAATATTCCAATGATAAAGACTTACTTATCCTTCGATCAAATGAAATTGATCATGATATTGGAATACCACTTAGCAATGGCCCAACTATAAATTCTATATCAATCCCTGCCAGATCTGAAGTAATAAGAACCGTACCAATAGAATCATCAGAACAAAATGTTTTAATTCCTTATCAAACCATTCAAAATGGCGTTTACGTCGCAAATACCATAACTTCCACTTCAAATCCCTTAGTAAAAATAATTAATACTACTGAACAAGATTTAATAATTACTGATATTAAACTTGTTACTGAAAATCTTAAAGATTACAAGATAGCCAAACAAAATTTTATGCCTGCCAACTCCAAAGAGAAATTGGAAAGACTTTCAAGAAACTTTCCATCATTCGTTGAAACTGATTTGAAATCCCTATGTAAAGAATTCATAGATATTTTTGCATTAGAATCTGAAAACATAACAGTCAATAATTTCTATAAACAAAAGCTTAAAGTAAATAACACACAACCTGTCTATATCAAAAACTATAGAATACCTCATTCCCAAAAAGAGGAAGTCAATAATCAGGTTGATAAGCTCATTAAAGACGATATTGTTGAACCATCGATTTCAGATCACAATAGCCCCATACTCTTAGTACCAAAGAAACCTTTACCCGGTACCACACAAAAGAGATGGAGATTAGTGGTAGACTACAGAGCAGTAAACAAAAAACTGGTAGCCGATAAATTCCCTTTACCTCGAATAGACGATATTCTTGATCAGTTAGGTAGACCTAAATTCTTCTCTTGTCTTGACCTGATGTCAGGTTTTCATCAAATAGAACTTGAAGAAGAATCTAGAGATATTACATCCTTTTCCACGGATAAAGGATCCTTCAGATTTAAAAGATTGCCGTATGGTATTAAAATAGCTCCTAATTCTTTCCAACGTATGATGTCATTAGCCTTCTCAGGTCTATCTCCAGCACAAGCATTCGTGTATATGGATGACCTAGTAGTAATTGGTTGTTCCAAAGAACATATGCTACGTAATCTAAAAAACGTATTTGAGTTATGCAGAAAATATAATCTGAAGTTACACCCAGATAAATGTTCATTTTTCTGTACACAAGTAACATTTTTAGGCCACAAATGTACCGATCAAGGTATTCTGCCTGATGATAGCAAGTTTTCTATAGTACAAAACTATCCTACACTAAAAAATGGTGATGAAGCTAAACGCTTCGTAGCCTTTTGTAATTATTACCGAAGGTTCATACCAAATTTTGCAGAATCATCCCGACATATCACCAGATTGTCAAGAAAAAATGTACCTTTTGAATGGAACAAAGATTGTGAAAAATCTTTCCAGTACCTCAAATCCCAATTACTAAGCCCGAAAATTTTACAATACCCTGATTTTTCTAAAGAATTTTTTATTACTACAGACGCAAGCAAACATGCTTGTGGTGCTGTCCTTAGCCAAGAAAAACAAGGTATTCTAATGCCAATTTCATACGCTTCTAGATCTTTCACTAAGGGTGAAAGCAACAAATCTACCATAGAGCAGGAACTCACTGCAATACATTGGGCTATAAAATATTTTAGACCATACATTTACGGCAAAAAGTTTGTAATCCAAAGTGATCACAGACCACTTACCTACCTATTTTCACTAAAGAATCCCTCTTCAAAGCTCACCCGTATGAGACTCGACCTCGAGGAATACGACTTTGTAGTCGAGTATATTAGGGGTCAGGAAAATACAGTGGCAGACGCACTGTCACGCATAGAGTTTCAGGATATAAAGAACATTGAAGTCAATACAGTACTGAAGGTTACAACCAGACTTCAGACAAAAACAAGCGGAGCAAGTGCTAGTAAAACTTAAACAGTTAAACATATATGAGGCTATAAATGCCCATGAGCACCGTAAAATACCTCGATTGTATTTTACTAAGGATAATGCGATTATCCATAAGGGAAAGCAAGTTCTTTCCGAATTTAAGTTGAAAGACCTCATTATTAATAGAAAAGTCGACCTAGGTCACCTCTTTCTAAAGCTTGAAAAAATAGCTAATAATAAAGGCCTTACAACATTGCTACTCTCACTAGATGACAGTATGCTTACTTACCTAGGAATTGATATTAATACCTTCAAAAGTAAAGGTAATGAAATCTTGCAAGATTCTAATTTAACAATAGTGCTCGTACCGAAACTTATTAAAGTTTCAGCTGATTCTGATAAACTGCGAATTATGCAAAAATATCATGATGATCCAATTACTGGTGGACATCCAGGCATAACTCGTATGATTAAGAAAATAAGACTTCAATATCATTGGAAAGGCATGACTAGAGACATCTCTAGATACGTCAAAAAATGCCTTGAATGCCAAACCAACAAAACCACGGTTAAAGGCAAGGAGTCCCTCGTTTTAACACCAACTCCTCTAAAAGCTTTTCAAAGAGTAATAATCGACACAATAGGACCTCTTCCACGGTCTGATTCACAGAACGAATACGCTGTAACCATTATGTGCGATTTAACCAAATATCTAGTGGCAATCCCAGTAATAAATAAATCAGCCAGAAATGTTGCGAAAGCCATTATGGAAAATTTTATCTTAATATACGGTCCAATGAATACCATTGTAACGGACCAGGGTACTGAATACATGAATCAAGTACTCACGGAACTATGCAAACTGATGAAGATAGAGAAACTACATTCTACTGCCTATCATCATGAGACACTCGGTACTGTTGAGAGATCTCACAGAACTTTTAACGAGTATTTAAGATCTTATGTTTCATCAGACAAATCTGATTGGGATAATTGGTTAAAGTTTTTTGTATATTGTTACAATACAACTCCCTCAACAGCTCACGGATATTGTCCATTTGAATTAATCTATGGAAAAATTCCAAAAGAGTTAGATTTTACCAATAACAACCGCATAGAACCCCTTTACAACGTTGATGCTTACGAAAAGGAAGTTAAATTTAGACTCCAAGTAGCCCAACGTAGAGCCGCTAGTCTGATTGAAAATGCTAAACTTCTTAGATAGAAGATATCCAATGATAATGCCAACCCTATCACACTCTATGTAAATGATTCTATTCTAGTCCGCAACGAAGCAGGACACAAACTAGATGCGGTCTACAAAGGACCCTTCATAGTAAAAGAAATTGATATTTTTAACAATGTCACATTAATGGACACCCAGGGTAAACTTTTTACTGTCCATAATAATAGAGTCAAAAGACTTCCCAATTAATAACCGAGAGAAAAAGTCGCTTTCAAAGGGTGTAAATTTCATTAACATTATTTCATTCTGGTAAATAATTTTAATAGCCCTTTAATTAAATTTCTCTGAAGTAATTAACTATAAATCTGAAATTAAAATTATCTTTAAATTTATTTTAGCTATTATAATATTTATTTTATTAAATTGTATTTTGTAATATTTGACGGGACTTAAAATGGAACTGGCTGAGATCTTAGGGCTTACTTCTGAAAAGTTAAGACTGAAGTTAGGCGAATTGGGATTGAATGGAGAAGGGGCTAAGACTGTTTTACAGGAAAGATTGATACGACATTTTGGGATTACGCAACAGAATGAGAAGACAGACTCAGAATATGGCGAGGCTTCTGCGTATATTCAGCAACCAGTGGTTGCAGAACATCCTAGACGTTCTGCCTTCACTTTAAGAGATATCGAAGCCACTTTGTCAAAATTTTCCGGGGAAAGTCAACCTGATATTTTAACGTGGATTAGCGACTTTGAAGATTGCGCGTTTACGGTCGGGTGGGACGAGCTGCAAAAATATATATATGCTCGACAAGTCCTTACAGGTGCAGCAAGAATATTTTGTCGGAGTCAGAATACAGTTCGAGGCTGGGCATCTTTAAAATTTGCGCTAAAGAAAGAATTTGGGGTTAAATATACAGCAAATGAAGTTCATCGTATGTTGAAAAGCAGGAAAAAATAGCCAATGAAAGTTTTCGAGAATATCTGTACTGTTTAATGGAAATAAGTTCGCCAATAGCTCTCGACGAAGAAAGCATAATCGAATACTTTATTGAAGGTATATCGGATAGCAAACTCAACAAAAGTATTTTGTATCAAGCCACCAGTATCGAAGATTTGAAAATAAAATTAAAAGTTTATGAAAGGGTATCCAAGCCAACTCAGCCGTCAGACAGTGTCGTAAAAGTAAAGACAGAGGAATCGCAAATTTCGCATGTAATTCTCAACTGCCCTCAAACACAACCAACAAGTTTTAAATGTCACGAGGTTGGGCATAAGTCGTTTAATTGTAAGAAGGGTGCAATTGATAAGAAAGAGGAAAAGGTAAACACAGCTAACAATATTGTTCATACTTTGTCTGACCAGGATCTGAGGCTCGATACGATGATCCTGCGGTCGAAAAGAATTTGTAAGGATGTTGTAATTCTGGGTTTTGAGGTATCGGCTCTAATTGACACCGGTAGTGATATCAGCTGTGTACGCTACGATGCACTGATGCTATGATATTTTGATATTTTAGAGCATGTCGATCTTGTAATAAATGCGGACGGAGCGAAGTTCTCATTAAAGTCTTCGAAACCTGAAGCTGGCGTTGTTGAGAGTAGCAGGGGTGATGTGTGTGCTATGACTTCTCGTGGTGCCACTGAGAACAATATGGAAAAGGTGTTTAAAGAGTAAGCTGAGATTTGTGAGATTTCAGACCCTTATGAAGTAGATGTAAGCCACTTAAAGCGGGAAGTTCGCGAGGACATAATTAAAATCGTCAAGGAATATAAGCCGACTAAGCCCCAGTCATTTCCAGTTAAAATGAAGATTCTGCTTAAAGACGAAATCCCGGTTGTTCACAATCCGCGTAGGTTGTCGTAGCATGTTGTCATTCCGGCTTGCATGGATCGAAAGATTATTGAGTTGGCTCTAGGGAGATCGATTATTCGACTTTTTTCAATAACCGGTTTTCGAATATTACGAATAGTTGATATTTTAAAAAACCCGGTTTTCGGTTAAGCAATTTTTAAATAACCGGTTAACCGGTTTTAATTCGAATACTTAAAACACACAAAAATCAAATAAGTTTTTAAATAAAACGTTAATTTGAATAGAAACAAAACAATTTGCAAAGATCAGACCTAACAAATATTTTACGATAAAATCGAAGTAAACGGGACCAGTAAATTGATCAAACTTTAGCTAAATTTTTTAACAATTTTTTATTGATTTACTAAACTTTATTTGTAAGAAGATATTTGTATAATGTAATTTAGAAACTGTTGAATGATATTTGATCTACACTGATAGAAAAGGCGTAATAACGCTGATGTATTTTAACATCAGTACTATGACAAGTGTCTTCGTTTTTAATCCCATGACACTTTACATACTGTGATGTCAGCCTTAACATCACTTGGCCAAATTGTCACTAGGGTCAAAAATTTAAATTATGTCATCAATGGTATGACACATTGGCTTCACAGAAATTACGAATCGGAGTCGTTTTTATAAATCATGTCATTAGTGCGATGACAAACTGTCATCAAATTGAGTCATTGTAATATGGTTTTCGTAGTAATTCTACTTGAAAAATTTGATGTATTTAAATAAATAATTTATAAAAATAGAATATGAGAATTTTTGCTTCTAATTTTACTTTTTAAACATGTAAATAACATGTAAGAGGCTTATTTTATTATTGTGAATAAAGAAATAAATAAATAAATAAATAAATAATAATATATTATGACATGATATATTATGTCATCGCACTGATGATAGTTTGTCATCGCACTGATGACAGTTTGTCATCACACTGATGACACGATTCATTAGATGACGCATAAAATATGACAACATCTTAGGATGACGTTCGTCATTGGATTGATGTCACTTTTTGCCTCATTTGTAACAGCATTAATGTCACAATTCTGATGTTAGAGCATCATCAATATGAAGACGCATTTTTCTATGAGTGTAGTCAAACTTTTTGCAAAAGCAAATAAAATATAGGAATTTTTTAAAGTTATTATTTGAAATATTCTTTCTATATAAATCCACCATATTTTTCAAAAGTTGCAAACAAAACCTCTTAGCCAGGTTTATCTATTTCAAATTATTTTGTTTAAGCATTAAATAAACGAATAGTGAACTGAACATTCTTTTTGTGTAAAATATTTGTCAATTCGTCGACTACAATTTAAAACATTCCATGACATTGTTTCATTTCTTCAATTTTGTTTTTTAGTTCTTGATGTTTTAATAAATAAAACTGGTAGAAATTTCTCCCATATCGTTGATTCCGCCGTAATGTTGTAGTTTTCAGCATGAAGAGATGCTAGATCTACTTAAGAGTTTTTAGTGCCTTAACGGGCATTTCGTCCGCGGCAACACAACGGGCTAATATTTCACCGAATGATTCATTTTTTGCAGCGTATTTTAGTAAAGTATTATTTGTCATCTCCTTAGAACTACTTCGAACGGAGTTACGTTTCATTTGGTTCACATTAATGTCAAGCATGTATACTAATTAAAGGTGATTAATAAGTCGTGACATGGAAGAACCTTTGTAACTTATAATTTTAGGGCACTTTAAGCACCTCACTTTGTCTTTTTAATCGCATTCGAAAAATATCTAGACATAACTTTTATTTTAAAATATATTTAATATTTAGAATACTCTTGCACAAATTACTATTTACTTTTTAACTGCGCACGATTTTGTTTTGAATAGTTTTTCGTTTTTTTTTCTACGAGAACATACGCTTTTATAAGCGATTTGTATTTCCAGTCATCATAATGTTTTTTTACCTTTGTTACATTTTGTTTTGACATTCTTCATAAAAAGTTTAAGTTTGGCCAATATTTCATTAGGAAATACTTAAATTACGGGTACATCTACAACAAGAGTAAGGAAAATGTATATAAATTACACATTACTAAAATAACCGGTTTATTATACCAAAATAACCGGTTTATTCGATATTCGAAAAATGGGCATTTTAAAATAACCGACTTGGGCAAAGCTAAAATAACCGGTTAAAACCGGTCGAATAATAACCGTTCGATCTCCCTAGTTGGCTCACAAGCAAGGCCATTTCGCTTCAAAGAAAACTGCTGAATTGGTTAGCAAAACATTCTACATACGGAATTTGGGCTCAAGAGCTGAAAGAGTGGTAAGGAGCTGTATTGAGTGTATCATGGCGGAGGCGAAGAGAGGGAAAAAAGAGGGATTATTAACACCGATCGATAAGGCCGATAAGCCGTTAATGACGTACCATTTGGATCATGTTGGTCCAATGGAAACAACGAAAAAACAATATAATCACATTCTAGTGGTTGTGGATGCGTTTGCCAAATTTGTTTGGCTCTATCCGACAAAGAATACGGGCTCAAGTGAAGTGGTCGAACGTTTGCGGAAACAAGCTGCCATTTTTGGCAACCCCGTCAGAGTTATTACTGATAGAGGCACTGCCTTTACTTCTAATGAATTTGGTAGTTATTGCAAGGAAGAAGGTATTCAACACCTAATGATTGCCACAGGGGTACCTTGAGGGAATGGCCAAGTGGAGAGAATTCATCAAATAATTATTCCTATGCTGACTAAACTGTGTCTTCAGAAACCTCCACAAAATTGGTACCGGCACGTAGAAGCGGTGCAGAAAACAATAAACAACACACCTACCCGAAGTACCGGGAGTACGCCATTTGAAGTTGTAACTGGTCTCAAAATGAGAATAAAAGAAGACCCAGATATCCAAAGCCTTTTGGAGGAAGAAGCAGTCCGAAAACTCCACCAAGAACGTGATACTGTGAGAGAACGAGCACGGGAGAGTATCCTTAAGATCCAACAGGAGAATAAAAAATCTTTTGACGGAAATCGCCATGCCGAAAGAGAGTACGAACTGAATGAACTAGTGGCTATCAAACGAACTCAGTTCGGTTCTGGGTTGAAGATCGAAATTCCTAGGGCCCTACAAGGTAATAAGAAAATTAAACCATGGGCGCTATGAAGTGGAAAAGGTTGGAGAGGGTGAAGGGTCTAGGAGATGTACCACGGTTGCTGAGTATATGAAGCCTTGGACTACTACATTCGGGACGAATGCAATGTCAGGAGGGCCGAATGTAGGGGTGCCAAGGGTTGGGCGACAATGTAATCGACAGCGAGTAAGGGAATAACAGTTGAATTGAAAAATAGAAGTGAGTGTGAAATGAAGAAACAACCAATAACATTGAGGCTGTAAAGAAATCTGTTAATACAACAATATAATTTTAACAGGATTTGTGAACAAATGTTAGTAGGGAGGTAACATTAAACGTAGTTGCGAATATTTAGAACAGCTTTTGTAAAATTTTTGTTTCAAAGGGTGTAAATTTCATTAACATTATTTCATTCTGGTAAATAATTTTAATAGCCCTTTATTTAAATTTCTCTGAAGTAATTAACTATAAATCTGAAATTAAAATTATCTCTAAATTTTTTTTAGCTTTTATAATATTTATTTTATTGAATTGTATTTTGTAATATTTGACGGGACTTAAAATGGAACTGGCTGAGATCTTAGGGCTTACTTCTGAAAAGTTAAGACTGAAGTTAGGCAAATTGGGATTGAATGGAGAAGGGGCTAAGACTGTTTTACAGGAAAGATTGATACGACATTTTGGGATTACGCATCAGAATGAGAAGACAGACTCAGAATATGGCGAGGCTTCTGCGTATATTCAGCAACCAGTGGTTGCAGAACATCCTAGACGTTCTACCTTCACTTTAAGAGATATCGAAGACACTTTGTCAAAATTTTCCGGGGAAAGTCAACCTGATATTTTAACGTGGATTAGCGACTTTGAAGATTGCGCGTTTACGGTCGGGTGGGACGAGCTCCAAAAATATATATACATATGCTCGACAACTCCTTACAGGGGCAGCAAGAATATTTTGTCGGAGTCAGAATACAGTTCGAGACTGGGCATCTTTAAAATTTGCGCTAAAGAAAGAATTTGGGGTTAAATATACAGCAATTGAAGTTCATCGTATATTGAAAAGCAGGAATAAATTAGCCAATGAAAGTTTTCGGGAATATCTGTACTGTTTAATGGAAATAAGTTCGCCAATAGCTCTCGACGAAGAAAGCATAATCGAATACTTTATTGAAGGTATATCGGATAGCAAACTCAACAAAAGTATTTTGTATCAAGCCACCAGTATCGAAGATTTGAAAATAAAATTAAAAGTTTATGAAAGGTTATCCAAGCCAACTCAGCCGTCAGGTTTTAGCAAATCTCGAGCCGGGCTAGACAGTGTCGTAAAAGTAAAGAAAGAGGAATCGAAAATTTCGAGTTGTTTTAAGTGTGGGAAAAGGGGCCATGTAATTCGCAACTGCCCTCAAACACAACCAACAAGTTTTAAATGTCACGAGGTTGGGCATAAGTCGTTTAATTGTAAGAAGGGTGCAATTGATAAGAAAGAGGAAAAGGTAAACACAGCTAACAATATTGTTCATACTTTGTCTGACCAGGATCTGAGGCACGATACGATGATCCCGCCGTCGAATAGAATTTTTAAGGATGTTGTAATTCTGGGTTTCGAGGTATCGGCTCTAATTCACACCGGTAGTGATATCAGCTGTGTACGCTACGATGCACTGATGCTGATGAAAGAGGCTACCTTGAGTGCTGAAAGAAGGAAAATGATTGGGATAGGAGAGAGAGAAATAGAAACGATTGGATCGTTCGAAGCTAATGTTTGTTTAGATGGTGTGGATGTCCCAATAAAATTTCACGTGGCCCGGCGCGAGACATTCATTTTGCAGCCGTGTTGGGCAATGATATTTTAGAGCATGTCGATCTTGTAATAAATGCGGACGGAGCGAAGTTCTCATTAAAGTCTTCGAAACCTGAAGCTGGCGTTGTTGAGAGTAGCAGGGGTGATGTGTGTGCTATGACTTCTCGTGGTGCCACTGAGAACAATATGGAAAAGGTGTTTGAAGAGTAAGCTAAGATTTGTGTGATTTCAGACCCTTATGAAGTAGATGTAAGCCACTTAAAGCGGGAAGTTCGCGAGGACATAATTAAAATCGTCAAGGAATATAAGCCGACTAAGCCCCAGTCATTTCCAATTAAAATGAAGATTCTGCTTAAAGACGAAATCCCGGTTGTTCACAATCCGCGTAGGTTGTCGTAGCTTGTTGTCATTCCGGCTTGCATGGATCGAAAGATTATTGAGTTGGCTCACAAGCAAGGCCATTTCGCTTCAAAGAAAACTGCTGAATTGGTTAGCAAAACATTCTACATACGGAATTTGGGCTCAAAAGCTGAAAGAATGGTAAGGAGCTGTATTGAGTGTATCATGCCGTTAATGACGTACCATTTGGATCATGTTGGTCCAATGGAAACAACGAAAAAACAATATAATCACATTCTAGTGGTTGTGGATGCGTTTCCAAATTTGTTTGGCTCTATCCGACAAAGAGTACGGGCACAAGTGAAGTGGTCGAACGTTTGCGGAAACAAGCTGCCATTTTTGGCAACCCCGTCAGAGTTATTACTGATAGAGGCACTGCCTTTACTTCTAATGAATTTGGTAGTTATTGCAAGGAAGAAGGTATTCAACACCTAATGATTGCCACAGGGCTACCTCGAGGGAATGGCCAAGTGGAGAGAATTCATCAAAGAATTATTCCTATGCTGACTAAACTGTGTCTTCAGAAACCTCCACAAAATTGGTACCGGCACGTAGAAGCGGTGCAGAAAACAATAAACAACACACCTACCCGAAGTACCGGGAGTACGCCATTTGAAGTTGTAACTGGTCTCAAAATGAGAATAAAAGAAGACCCAGATATCCAAAGCCTTTTGGAGGAAGAAGCAGTCCGAGAACTCCACCAAGAACGTGATACTGTGAGAGAACAAGCACGGGAGAGTATCCTTAAGATCCAACAGGAGAATAAAAAATCTTTTGACGGAAATCGCCATGCCGAAAGAGAGTACGAACTGAATGAATTAGTGGCTATCAAACGAACTCAGTTCGGTTCTGGGTTGAAGATCGAAATTCCTAGGGCCCTACAAGGTAATAAGAAAATTAAACCATGGGTGCTATGAAGTGGAAAAGGTTGGAGAGGGTGAAGGGTCTAGGAGATGTACCACGGTTGCTGAGTATATGAAGCCTTTTACTACTACATTCGGGACGAATGCAATGTCAGGACGGCCGAATGTAGGGGTGCCAAATGTTGGGCGACAATGTAATCGACAGCAGTGCGTTGAGTGAATGAGCATCTGTAAGAGGCGCTTCTTGGTACTTTTTTATTTGCCGTTAATATTGGACGTAGAAAAATAAAATTAAACATGCAAGTTCCTGAGTGAATGATAATCTCGAAGGGGGTTTTTGGTACTTTTTCTTTCTCTTACTGGCACATTTTTAATTAAAGTGCTCCTTTTTTAATTGAATACTTATTGTTGTTCATTAAATCAAAAAAGCGAACAGATGTCTGGAACTATTTGGGCCTTTTAGGGAGTAAAAGAGTAAAACCTGTAATTTGGTACTTTTTTTGTCCCCCGTTTATCTTTTAAATCAATGCACATGGAAATAAAAATTATATAAAATTCGTAACGATACAAAAAAATGTATTACCTATCGTTGATCTTTAGAAAAATAAGCGGACAGGTATCTGGTGCTTTTGGGTAATTCAGCCTTTTACGGAGAAAACGGGTAAAACCTATATTTTGGTACTTTGTTGTGACCCCATCTATCTTTTAAGCCAATAAACGTAGAAATAAAGGTTATATCACATTTGGATCTTATCCAAAAAATAAAAATACGGATTTGGTACTTTTTCGAAATTCCGAACGTTTAAGGGGTGAAAGCCGTTACTATTTTTGGTACTTATTTTTCAAAACTTTTTTCTTTATTCATTGACATATACGTCTCAGGTTATGGGCTCCCACTACAATATTGAAATTTTTTATGCTTCAATGGGGAGAAAAAAGGGGAAATACGGGAAATGTAATTTCTTACTTCAGATTTTTGGTTCTACAATTGGCAATTTTTTTAATTATTGTTAATATAGGACCTAGAAACATAAGCTACAACATGCAATGTTCTGAGTAGATAAGAACCTATGAGGGTAATTCTTGGTACGTTTTGCTCTTCAGATGGTACTTTTTGAATTTCCGTTAGAAGTAGACCTAGAAACATAAAATTAAGCATGCAAGCTCCTGAGTGAAAGAGAATTTGTTACAGGGATCTTTTTGGTACTTTTTCGTTCTTTATATGGTATATTTTTAATTTTCGTTGATATAAGGCCTATAAAAATAAAATTAAACATGAAAATTTGGTACTTTTTCGAAATTCTAAAGTTTATTGGGTGAAAATGACAAATTAGGTATTGTTACTTTTACCAAGAGATTTTTTCTCCATCTATTTACCTTTAATCGCACAGCCTAAACGCCTGAAACTAAAAAGTTGACATTTGAACCGGAGGATGGCCTCTGGCCAAATTAATCCCGCTAACCTTATATCCCCTGAGCTAAAAGAGATACAAAAAGGCGGCACTAAACGGGAAATTCTTTAACCTTATATCTCCTAGACTTAAAGAGATACCAAAACAATTGTATACCTATTATTGCTCATTAAAAAAGAGCGGACAGGTGTCTAGCACTTTTTTGAAGTAAGGAGTAAACGGGTAAAACCTGTAGTATGAAACTTTTTTATCACACAATCTATCTTTTAAACCAAAAAACATAGAAATAAAAATTATATCACATTCGTAACTTATCTAAAAAAATACATATTTGGTATTTTTTCGAAATTTGATACTTTAAGGGGTGAAAATCGTACCTAATTTTGTTACTTTTATAAAATATGTTTTTGTCTATCTTTATAAAGGAAAACTATCATTGGTGTCTAAAAACAAATATTTAACAAAAAAAACTTGCTTTTTATTGAACTTCCATCCATAGTGCCGATGCCTGTAGATTCCTTCCACGCTGTTGCTTAATTGTAGCTAACCCGAAGTTTCCTAACTTTGGATCGCACTTGTGGCCGTTCAACCACTTTCTCGTCGGATTAACTCGCACTCGTTTTGTTTCTGGCTATTAAAGAAAAATATTTAGACAAATACTCGTATAAAGCATTTTTATTTTTAATCTTCCCTCATTAGTTTCACAATTTCCATTATTTGGGTGTGTGTGAAACGGTAACAAAGTTCTATGGTGAAATAAAATTTGTCTGCGGTAGAAAAATTTCATGTTTGTGCTGTGTGAAATTATAAAATGTTTGACAACGTAAAATTTTGACATAAAGAAAAGAACAATTAATTGCTGACATTTCTTAACAGAAGTCTAAATCGGCAAATTCAGCACGGTTCAGCAAAAAGTAGTGGATCACCTGAGAAAAAATTAAATAATTATCTATTGCAATTTGTTATTGTTTTAAATGTATGGGGTTGTTATTAATTTAATATATTTAAACCCGACTTCTAAAAAGAAGTAAGGTTTCAATTCGGTTGTATGTTGCTTTTTTTAATGTTTGTTACCGCATAACTCCGGCATTTTTGAATCGATTTTCTTGCATTTTAATATGGCGTATCAACAGATTGTACTTACAAAAAGTTTTGAAAATCAGCCGAAAATTTTATTTTTAAGGTTCTTCATAATTTATAAACCAATTTTCAGAATTCGTGCTTACTTTTAATATGATTTGCTAGCAGGTTGCAAATGTGAACAAATTTTAAGGAATCCGAGGATGTTGCACATGTGGTTTTTTTTTGCATTTTTAATTTTCGTTGCCGTTGCATTTTATTTTATACTAGCTTAACCCGGTGCGCTTCGCTACACTGACCCCGCACATTTTTATATTGAAATTTATAGTTTACTATAATAGTAGCTTTAACCACGTTTGAAGACTCTCCCTTTAATAGTTCTTCAGTTGAGCGATATTTAATGTATGCATCCTATGGGAGGTATTTCCCCCCCTGCGCCTACCCGCTTTATTTTTATTTTCAAAAGTGTAGTATACCATAAGAGTGACTTTTAGAAAGTTTGAACATTCTCACTATTACAGTTCTTAAGATATGCGAAGTTAAACATTGGCGTCCTATGGGGTATTCCTATACCCCCGCTGCTATTTTATTTCAATTCCGGGGCTCAGAAGATCCTACTACAAAAAGTTCAGCAAAATGCGTGCAGCGGCTCTTAAGATATGCGATAATTAATATTGGCATCCTATGGGGGGTACCAATTCCCCTGCCCCTATCGAAAAAATAAGTAGCCTATTTTATTTTTAGGGCTCACGTGATGTTACTGTAAAAATTTCAGGAAAATCGGTTCGATAATTAATATTGGCATCCTATGGGGGGTACCAATTCCCCTGCCCCTATCGAAAAAATAAGTAGCCTATTTTATTTTTAGGGCTCACGTGATGTTACTGTAAAAATTTCAGGAAAATCGGTTCAGTAGTTTCGGAGTCTATAAAGCGACAAACAAACATACAAACATACATAATTCATTTTTATATATATAGATAGATAGATAGATATTACATTGGATTTTTCCATTTTGTCAATTTTTGTTTTTGTGTTAATTTCTAGCTTTCTAGCTTTCCCACAACAATAAATTTCAGCGTTTTTATCATAAATTGGGATTATTAGCACATCATTAATAAATGAATTAATTAATAAATATTTCATTCCCGAAAATAATTTTTGATAATAAATTTGCATGTGCCCGGCAAATAAAAAACTGAAATGGCAAGCTGCTTTATTTAGCAACTTGTTTTTTTTTAATTTTGTTTTTTTCTATCCTCTTACAACTACAATTCGTGTTGGAAAAAACCCAGCCAATTGTAGGGGAATGTAAGAAAGAAAAATTCACTATTTATTGTTGTGTCTTTGTTGAAGCTTTGATATTGTTACAAGTAAGAGCTGAGTGTTTAAAATTCTTATTCACTTTATGGTCTTACTTGTATAATATTTTTAGCTATTCTAAAGTATTTGGAAAAAGTTTCCTGACGAGCTGGCCTAAGCAACCAGCGAAATGCGCATAGAAACTAGCTTTCCCACAACAATAAATTTCAGTGTTTTTTATCATAAATTGGGATTATTAGCACATCATTAATAAATGAATTAATTAATAAATATTTCATTCCCGAAAATAATTTTTGATAATAAATTTGCATGTGCCCGGCAAATAAAAAACTGAAATGGCAAGCTGCTTTATTTAGCAACTTGTTTTTTTAATTTTGTTTTTTTCTATCCTCTTACAACTACAATTCGTGTTGGAAAAAAACCAGCCAATTGTAGGGGAATGTAAGAAAGAAAAAATTCACTATTTATTGTTGTGTCTTTGTTGAAGCTTTGATATTGTTACAAGTAAGAGCTGAGTGTTTAAAATTCTTATTCACTTTATGGTCTTACTTGTATAATATTTTTAGCTTTTCTAAAGTATTTGGAAAAAGTTTCCTGACGAGCTGGCCTAAGCAACCAGCGAAATGCGCATAGAAACTAGCTTTCCCACAACAATAAATTTCAGTGTTTTTTATCATAAATTGGGATTATTAGCACATCATTAATAAATGAATTAATTAATAAATATTTCATTCCCGGAAATAATTTTTTATAGTTTTTCTATAATATTATTTGGAAAAGCGTTTTTCCGTAATAACTCCCTTATTTTAATCAAATTTTCTTTATGAAACTGTTTATTGCTTATGGTAAGTACCGTTTTTATGAAGTCCCGAAGATGGTGTCAAGATATGGCAATCGTTCGTTCTTCTCCTCCTCTATTGTGAATTTTATTCTATTATGAAAGCTGTTTAACTTATTGAGCGTTTCCTCTATTGCACATTCGTTTACAATCCCAAAAAGGCCGTCAACATGATTCGGTTATAGCCTTGGTTTTGCTCCATAGTCCCAATACTTTTCTGTAATAGTTCCTCCATAACTATATCCGCTACTATGGGAGATGCTGGTGATCCCATTGGCAAACCTCTGAATTGCGCGTACACTTTATCGCCATACTTAAAGTATCTGTTATCCTGTATACAAAATTTTAATATCTTTACGAATAATTGTTTCGACATTGTTGTGTGTTGTTGAATCTCGTCCCATTAACCTGTGATCAAATCGATTGCATATTCCACTGAAATACTAGGGAATAAAGATATTACGTCAAATGATATCATCCTCTCGTCGTCACATATTGCACTGTTGTTGATCTTATTTCTAAATTGCACCACGTCTTTTACATTAAACTCCGAGTTTTCTGTAAGCTTCTTTAATATATTGGTCAAAAACTTACATATACCGCTAGGTCTAAGAGGTAGTCCTTCTTTATGGACCTTGGGTAATCCATATAATCTTGGAGCAAATGTTTTTATTTTTCCTAAAAAATGTACGAGTTTGTCCCACTGTGTTGTGTATGAAACGTTCTCTCTTATTAAGTGTATGTTTATTTACATGATTTTCTAACATAAAAGTAAATTTTGCCCTTGCCATCTCTTGGTCCTCTTTATCATTTAAGGTTTGTATGAAGTCTTCTCCGTCGGCTATATATTTAAACATAGGAAATTGTTCCCTTGTTGTAGGCAATGCATGCTTTTTTCCTAATGAAAGAAGCCACAGGAAGTCTTCGGGGATCTCTATATTCGTTTTGTTCACAAACCAATTTTCGTTTTTTACAATATCTAATTCTCTTCTTTGTGCAGTTTTAAGTACTTAAAATTTCCTTAAATGTCTGTTTTTAATAAGTTTATTTTCGTTTTCCCAAAATTGTTTCTGTTCTTCTGTTGACAAATATTTGTTGATATTGCTTTCTAATTATATTATGACTTTTTGGTTATGTTTATCAAGCTCATGTTTTTGTTTGATTAACAAATTAAGAATTTTAATATGAAAATTTTGTAAAATGGTATTAAGAGCACTATTAATTTTTGGAAGAACTAATTCTGTTGATTCAAAAATAACATTAATGTTTTTTGTTGTGTTGTAAATGAAATTTGGCGTTATACCAGAATTTCTTCATCTAATAAGAAACGTTATCGTTGATTTCGTGTTAAGTTGTCTTAGTTTGAAAGTTTTGTGCTTATATATATATCTTCTAATATTTTGGTGTTTATTCTTTATGTTTTTATAAACCATTTTTCTAGTTTATTTTTAACGGCGTGCTCTCCGTAATTCTAATTATTATGTATGTTTTTTCGACCTTTTTGTTTTAACTTCAATAAGTAAACGAATAATTAAGCTCAAGGCCTTAGTTTTTTTAATAAATTTTATTTATTTATTTTAATAGTCAATATTTCGTAACCCTACGGGAAACATCTTCAGGATCTTAAATAAATATAAAGAAAATACAAAAAATTTGTACAATAAAGATCGGATTAGCGAGCAGTCGGTTAATTTACGTCTCTTGTTACTCGTTTTAAAAAAATGTCTATATTTTTGTGAGTTTATATTGTTGCTATATTCTTTTTATGTTTGCAATTTTGTTTGTTACAGTGTTTTATGTAGTGAAGATTTTGTGTTAATTTTTTGAATTTTCTTTATATTTATTTAAGATCCTGAAGATGTTTCCCGTAGGGTTACGAAATATTGACTATTAAAATTTATTAAAAAACTAAGGCTTGAGCTTAATTATTCGTTTACTTATTGAAATTTCTCATTTATATAAAATTTTTTTTAGCCTTCGCGAATTGCGCGTCGATTAAGTCGATTATGGGATTAATGATATAACAAATATTATTTAGATTACCTCTCAATCGAATATATTTCCATGTTATTGTGATTGGTGTCTTCCTGTTACACTTACATAAGATTGTGCCTTGGCAGTAACAAAATGCTTCTAATGTAAATATAATAAGCGTTCTGTAGTATATTGCTAAAATAAGAAAACCAAGGATAACGGTGTTCCAACGTCCCAATCGGCTTAAACCTCATTAATAAACAGTCACGTAAGCGAATTTGTCTCATTATACATAAAAATGACGTCAACAACCGAAGCTCTAAGAGTAGCTTTTAACCCTTCATATAGGGAACAATTCCTATTTGATTGTGGGAATTTAATGTAATTTTGTGAGGTATTGAATAATAGCACGGTTGAGGGTCATAACGAGTCAAACCTTGAGGTAAAATAAGGAAATTGGATTCAGAATGGGTAAATTTAAAAGATTCCTATAGAAAAGTAATGCAATCCCAAGATGGATCAGTCGATATTGACTTTAAAGCACAGGCCAAAGAGGAATACAATACATGGTCCGAAGCATACTTTAATTGTAATTCGCAAATCAATGATATGCCAAAAGTAAGCCGATTGAAGGGTTCTCAAGTCCCAGTGTTTCAATCAACGTCTCGCTATTCTCACCCGTATCCTAGCATATTCCCTCATAGATCTATTTGCATAAAGCTTCCACTATGTGATACTGATATTTTTAAGGGAAGTTATGAGCAATGGCTATCATTTCGTGACATGTTCACGGCCGTGTACATAAACCACCCAAAGCTTACACCAATCACTAAACTCTATCACCTAAGGAATAAAATAAGGGGTGAGGCCGGTGCAATCGTAAAGAGAAACCCTTTCAAATAACAATTTTGAACGAGCGTGGAATGCGCTGAGAACCCGCTATGAAAACAAAAGAGTTTTAGTTGAAAACCAGATAAAAATCCTATTTGACATACCCTCAGCAAAAAATTAAGATGAAGAATGAAGCGAGTCAATCAGGAGAATCCAATCTTCAGTTAATGATTCCCTGGCAACTCTCAAAACGCTTGGCGTCGACGTGGAAAGCTGGGACCCTATTCTGATTCGACTTATCTAAACTAAACTTCCACATGTAACACTGTCATTATGGGAGCAATCCCTCACTACTCCACGTGAGCTTACCAAGTGGACCCAAATGTCCCAGTTCCTGGTGGCAGATATAAAGCAGTCTGAATAGTATAAAAACCTCTAACGATTGTTTCACTCTGTCAGATACCCCAAAATCTGACATACAAACATACATGTCTCAAGACAACTTGAGTTTGTCATGCAAATTGTGCAAAAAAAGCTACTAATTGAGAATATGTCCAAAATTTCGAGCCTTTACTTTACAGCAAAGAGTAGATTATGTCTGTAAAAATAAATTCTGCAATAATTGCTTAGCATCGTCTCATCTTAAGGCAAATTGTAAAAGCAAACATACTTGCCCTCAATGCAAAAAATCTCATCACACTCTATTGCATATGAGACAGAAACTACAGAACCCTTCTCACTCTGCGCAAAGCTCACAATATAGAGACGTTGCCACTAACCCCAACAACTCAACTTAAACCTCTTCTTAGATCTCTAGAAGAGAGAGTCAAGATGATGTTCCTAGCACCTTAAGCCAATTTCAAGCCAATTGCTCTATGAGCAATGAGTATGATTGGTCATGGTAGTGTGTACAATCTAGCAAGGAAATTAAAATGTCTCAATGATCCCGAGATTGATAGTTTGCCAAAACCGATCAGCCAAGATTTAATTAGAAGAATCTTCATAAGGCTACCTACGCGGTGAAAAATCGTATAACACTCGTTGTCGGCAAGTAAAGTTTATCCCAGGGTAAGAAGTATACCGCCGCAATTTTCAGCAAAGCGATTTCAAAGGACGGGCAGATAACTTGATTCCAAATAAATTAAACACCCGTTTTTGAACAATTTTTAAATTTGGTAAACGTTTATTGCGTAAAATCTTTCATAAAGTTTGGTTGGTAAACTTTTATTAGATTTAGAATTTAGTTTTGAGTATTAACACATATCACTTAAAAGCTATAAACTAACCCTCGTATGCCTAAACGATTGTAAAATTGAACAAGCGTGTGTTAAGGGAAATTTTCATGCGAAATGGGTAGTAGAAACCTTTGTTAAAGTAAGGACATTGTTATGAATACGGAAGTAAATTTTTGGGAAAAGTTTCTTATACGTTGATTTTTTCACGAATGCCCTTGCTTTAATGTTTCTGCTAGTTAGTGGTTACAGGGGCGCTGTGAAATAAGTAAGGTAATTATAGCCAGTTTACTATTCCCAGATATGCGCCAGGTGGTATATAATTGTCGCTATCGACGAATTTGACTACCCACAATGAATAATTCATTGTTAGGCTCAACTTAAGCTCACGTTTCTTAGTTGGTTAGCTGGTAACCGTCATCGCTCCAATAGTGCAGCACTGTGATCACTCTGGAGAACTATGCTATTAAGAGCTAAGTGCTGTTAGGCACCTAGAGCGATAACATTTTTCTGAGTCCGTTCTTACAGCGAGTTGAGACAAAATAAAATTGATTATTCAATCAATATTATAGGAAATAACATCGATTGTTCATTGTGGGATGCAGTTTCTATTGATGGAGAAAATATATACTGTATAGAGCAATCTGGTTTGCATTTTTAGTTTTTAATTGATCAACTTATATCACAGTGTTGTTGGTCACCTTGTAACGAGTAACATAACAAACAATCAAAAGGAAAAAAAAGACAAAGTGCCATTGGTTTTCAGTTTTACTTTGTCTTAAGTGGTTTTTTGGGCGAAAATACGCGGACGTATTGGGAAGCTACACTTAGGCTAGTCTAATATTGAAATAACCTTAGTATCTAAGACTTATCGTAGGTGGGGAAGTAACGGGTTGAATACTCGCGAATTATCTGAAATGAATTGGGATAGAATTAGTTTTTGTTTTACTGTTTTGCAATAAATTTTTCTAAGGGGTAATTAATTAAGTATGTGAAGTAATATTCCCTTTAGAAAAGTTTAGCGGAATTATTGTTTTATTAGGGGTATAAGGGTAGTTGGATTTGCGAAATGTGATATATTTTTTTTTTATTTGAATGTCCTAAGCTGAATATATTCAAATCAATTTTATTCTAAAATGTTTAGGCACTTTGTGTTAAATTTTGAATTTAGTTCATCCAAAATCTGGACTTATTTTATGACACAAGTTTTTACAAATGTATTTTACTTGTATCCGTTGACCTTAATTTGTTTTGAGCAGAATTGTGTGCTTAGCTATTGATTTGAATATATTCGTGTTATATTAATATAAGTAAAGTAAAGTGAAATAGTCTTATTGGAAATTATTTGAAACTGATTTAAATTTAATGTAAAGTATCGAATGAGTTTAAATGCTTTAATGGTTGAAGAGCAGTTTCAAGCTGGGTTTATACGTTATACCCCATGAATTTCTTTTTCGAAAGAAATAACTGGTTGTGCTTCACACAAAAGATCTAAGGTAAAATCCTTAGTATCAATGGTGGTTTTAGTCCCTGTTTTTCTGCCTAGCATTGCTGGTTTTCTTTTTGTTCGGTCATTCATTTAAATTGGGCTTGAAGTGTGTTCGAACTTAACAAATATGGGGGAAAAATAAAAAAAAAAACAATAACATGGCTTACATAACAATTCTTGGACTACAACGAGCAACCAAAACATAATTCATAAATATGCAATAAATTGTTTTTAATAAATACGCATCATGTTTTAATTAAAGAAATAAATTGTAAGATCATGTTATTAGTTAATTCAATAGTTTAAGGAGATCTTATTAAGGGATCTTTTAGGAGAATAATATGGCTTGATTGTTTGTGATTTAATCGATTATTTTCCTTAGTTTTGGTAAGACTTGACTTGGAAAAGAAAACACAGATATATTGTCTGTGTGTGTGAGCCGTACGCTGAATAATCAGCGGTGTCATAAAATCCAAGTCGGTTTTGCTATATAAAAACCCGTTAATATTATTTGTTTCTATGTCACCTAAAACCGACATTAATTTCAGTTCGAACAAAAAACCCATAACATTGGATTTCATGACACCATATTCCGTTTTATA
This sequence comes from Pollenia amentaria, assembly GCA_943735925.1. Taxonomy (NCBI): domain Eukaryota; kingdom Metazoa; phylum Arthropoda; class Insecta; order Diptera; family Polleniidae; genus Pollenia; species Pollenia amentaria. The sequence continues at coordinate 77,276,544 of OX031010.1, forward strand.
AATCTGGCACTAAGTCTGACATTGTTAATTATCGAGGGATTGCTTAACTGAGTATTATTCCAAAACTTTTTGAAATTATGGTAACTGATTGCATTTCTCATCATATATCATCTCTATTGTCATCTGCACAACATGGCTTTCGAAAAGGCTGCTCTACTACGACAAATCTTTTACAACTAACAACAATTATAAATCGGGAGCTTGTGCAACGGAAACAAACTGACATCGTATATACCGATTTCAGCAAGGCGTTTGACAAGGTAAACCATAAACTTGTAGTGTGACCTTAGTTATTATTCTTTGTATTGACAATGAATAATGATTTATGATTATTACTCACCATTTGAGTAACCAACCCAAGTACGGAATAACATGAATAGTAGACCGAAAGAAGATCACATTGCAATTTGCTCAGTTTGTTTTGTAATTGCTTACAAATTGTTTTATGACAATAATAAACAAGCTGGGGAACACACACGTTTGCACATGTGTTGTGTTAGGTAGTATTGCAATACACAATTTGATCACATATGCAGGCCATATGTGCATAGCTACATTGTGATAGGTAAAGGTTTTTGTTATTGTGTATTGGGTCAAGTTTATTAGTAATGTTCTAGATAGGTTTTAAGAAAAACAAAAATAGTATTTAAGAAGATAGTTTAAGTATTGTAGGATTATTCTAAGAGTAGAGCTTAGCAAATTAAGAACTACTGTGTTCTAAAATAAAGCTCCTTTTAAATTCAAAAAGTGAAACATATCTTTTTCTTTACATGGCGATCCTGCCAAATTAAAAGAACAAAAAGAAAAGTGCACTAGAAAAAAAGTAATAAGAATATTACAATAATAAAAGAAGAGGAACTCAATCCATGCCAAGGATTGAAAGGACTGTTCGGCCAAGGAACAAGTCAAAGGGACAACACCACAGAACTTTTAATTAGGGACAGAGTGCTACAATTTTAAGCACCTGCGAATCGGAGGCGAGTTCGCCCATGATTCAAGATTAGATAGATTTTCCTTTTCCTCCCTGATGTCCGATGCGAGAACTACAACAACAGGTCCAAAGAAGTTGACCATAGAAGAGTACAAGAGGAGAAACAAACCAACACCAGTTGAGAGGTCTCTAAGTATTCCAAAGGCAAAGCCACCAAAGAGAAGAGGCGGCTACTTAGTGAAGTTGCGAAGGGAGTTGGCCAATACTAGGAGGCTGGTAAACTCTGACCCACCACCACCGTGGCAACACGCTAGCGAATATTGGAAAAGGATAGAAGAGCTGGAGAACATCATAAAATTATATTTAAGAAACAAGAATATAAAAAAAAATATATAATATGAAATGTATACTCATACCAGCTTTTATGGTTTTATGGATGATTTTAGTAATCACAATTATACCTAAGCTAGAAGAAGCAGCAGAAGAAAAAATAATAGGAAAACCAATAAACACGAAAAAGATATATAGCATCTCATCCGACCTAAAGAATTTTATTAAATTAAGTGTACAAGGGTCAAGCGGAGTACTGACATTTCTCATAGATACAGGAGCTGACATTTCCTTGTGTAAGAAAGACTTACTACAGAATCATGAAGAGGATTCGGATGACTATTGCTGCCTAACTGGAATTTCCAAAGAAAAAATAAGATCATTGGGTTCCACCATACTAAAAATACAATTAGGAGAAACAATTTTAGAGCACAAGACACAACTTGTAGGGTATGATTTTCCAATCAATACGGATGGGATACTTGGAAGAGATTTTCTTTGCAGATATAATTGCAATATAGATTACGATAAGTATGTATTAACAGTTAATGTGATGAATGAGTCAGTAACACTTCCCATACACAATGATACTTACAAGATAAACACTATTAAAATTCCTCCGAGGACTGAGATAGTGATACCTTACAGTCTAAACATAAATGAGGACAGCGTAATTTGTAACAGGGAAGTAGCGCATGGTATATTTTTAGCCAACGCAATTGTTCCAAAAGATGGGAATCGACATGTGAGACTACTGAATACTCTAGACAAGACGGCAATTATAAGGAACTTGAAGATAGAGACAGTCCCGTTGAAACATTATGACATTTATAGAGCAGATAAGAGTACGGTAAAATACACTAGGGAAAGGTTTGAAAGGTTATTAGGTGAACTCAAATTGGACAATACAGACCTTAGGGCCAGGCAAGAATTGGTCAAGATACTAGAAAAATATCAGTCTATTTTTCATTTAGACGGGGAGAAATTGACCACCAATAATTTTTACAAGCAAGCGATTCAGTTACAGGATACTAATCCGGTATATATAAAAAATTATCGTCTACCTCAGGCTCATACTGAAGAGATTAACAATCAGGTGAAAGAGTTATTGAAAAACAAGATAATCGAGCCGTCGATGAGTCCTTATAATGCACCACTTTTATTAGTTCCGAAGAAAGGTCAAACTGATTTGGGGAAATGGAGGTTGGTCGTAGATTTTAGAAAATTGAACGATAGGATCGTTAACGACAAGTTTCCATTGACAAGATTGGACGATATTTTAGATAGTCTTGGTAGGGCTAAATATTTTTCTACGCTAGATATGACAAGCTCTTTTCATCAGATAGAACTTGAACAAGACTCAAGACCTTGCACAGCGTTTTCAACGGTGAATGGTCACTATCAGTATGCTAGGTTGCCATTTGGGCTAAAGATCTCTTCAAATAGTTTTCAGCGTATGTTGACCATAGCACTTTCTGGTTTAGAATCCGAGGCATTCCTATATGTAGATGATGTGATAGTTTTTGGGTGCAGTTTAAAGCATCATAATGATAGTTTGCTCAAGGTATTTGAACGTTTATCGAGGTATAATCTTAAACTAAATGCTGGCAAATGTTGTTTCTTAAAACCCGAGGTAGTTTATTTGGGACATTTGATAACTGCGAATGGGGTGAGACCTGATCCAAGCAAATATGAAGCAATTTCGAAGTATCCTATACCAAAGAATGCTGACGAGGTGAGGAGATTCGTAGCTTTCTGTAATTATTACAGAAGGTTTATAAAAGATTTCGCACAGATTGCTAGTTGTTTAAATGAATTGCTCAAGAAAAATGCGAAGTTTATCTGGACGGAGCAATGTCAATCTGCATTTGAAGCTCTGAAGGCAAGACTAACTAAGCCACCTATACTCCAATATCCAAATTTTGATTGAACTTTTGTACTGACCACAGATGCATCAGATTTTGCACTTGGTGCAGTTCTTTCGCAAGGAACCATAGGCGAAGATTTACCGATATCGTTCGCAAGTAGGGCTCTCAATAAACATGAGAAGAATAAGCCGGTTATAGAAAAAGAGTTATTAGGCATTTATTGGGGAATTCAATTTTTTAGGCCTTACCTGTATGGAAGGAAATTTACCGTAGTAACTGACCACAGACCGTTAGTAGCACTGTTTACGCACAAGAATCCAAGTTCAAAGCTGACGAGAATAAGACTGGAACTCGCCGATTATGATTTTGAAATAGTTTACAAGAAAGGTTCGAATAATACCAACGCTGACGCTTTATCGAGGATACAGATAGACTCGACCATATTGAAGTCGATGATTCCACAGGAAAATGACGGAAACGCAAAGAGGACATTAGTAATTACAAGAGGTATGAGAAATGAAAATAAAAACGACAAAGATAATAATAAAGAAATTAATAAGAAAGGAAGCACACCCTGCGTGTGGGATTGTACGTCAATAAATGACATTAAGCGCGCAAGGAAATTGAAATTTTTAATAGAGACAAGGCCGAATGAAAAAAATTATAAATGTATTGTAGAGAATGATGAAAATGAGACGCGTGTCAGATGTAGTGATAATCCGCGATACTTAGGTATTATGTTGGAGAAACTGTCATCTTATTTAGGAAGGACAAAATATAAAGAATTTGCACTCGCTAAGGACGATGCAATATTTGAGGAAATTTCTGCAGATGAGTTTAAGAATGAATGTAATAAGTCAAATAAAGAAAGAGTCGTGATATTGCTATATAATAAACCTCAGATTGTAACGGATACAGGTAAAAAGATGAAATTAGTAGAACTACATTATAATACCGCAGGGTGGGCATTTTGGTGTAAGGAAAACATTGTTAAGGATTAGACAGAAGTACGTTTGGAAAAATATGGCAAGGATGGTGAAAGAATTTATATCGAGGTGTGACTTATGCCAAAGAAACAAGCAGGTGAAGCACACGAAGGAACCGTTTAAGATAACGGATACCCCTACAAATAGCTTTGATACAGTTGTAATAGACACGGTAGGTCCTCTTAGGCCGACTAAGAATTTCAGGTACATACTGACGATGCAATGCGAATTGACAAAGTATGTAGTTGCGTGTCCTATGGAAACGAAGGAAGCGAAGTCAATAGCTAAGGCATTAACAGAGAATGTGATACTGAAGTATGGGATATTTAGAATCCTCAAGTCAGACAGGGGAACGGAGTTTACGAATGAGCTTATGAATGAGATTTGCAAGTTATTGAAGATTGAACAGAGATTCTCAGCGCCGTATCATCATGAAACTTTAGGCACGGTAGAAAGGAACCATAGGGTTCTCAACGAATACTTTTTATCTTTTGTGGAAGATGGTAATTGGGACGAATGGATTCCATATTATACGTTTGCGTATAACATTACTCCTCATGTAGATACAGAGTATTCACCTTTCGAGTTGGTATTTGGAAAATTGCCTAGTTTGCCGGGTGATGAGGTGATGGACCATCCGAAAGTGTATAATTTTGATAACTATGCGAATGAATTAAAGGCAAGATTGAAACACTCATTGGTTAACGCAAAAAAACTTTTAGAAGTAGTAAAAGAGAAGAGAATGGTAGACTCATTAGACAAAAGTAATAGCATAGAATTAGAGGTAGGAGATTTAGTTTTAGTGAAGACAGGTAACAGGACAAAAAGGGATTCGCCTTATCAGGGTCCATATACCATAGTAGATATAGACGATCTGAATGTTTTAGTTAAAATTAAGAATAACGTTAAGTCAGTTCATAAGAATTCATTAAAAAAGTATAACAGTTAAGTAAGAAGTAAATTATATGTAGTATGTAAAAATAAAAACTATTTAATAAGAAAAATTTTTGTACATATGAAGAAGAAAAGAAAACTAATATTTAACATAATAATAGATTAAGTACCTATAACATTTAAGATAAAACTACTTAATTGTATGAATAAATTAATAGAATGTTAAGCAGAGAAACTATTAATATCTTAAAGTAATCCTACAATTTTTGTTATTGTAGTTACAAAAATTGTATGATTTCTCTCAAGGGCAAGGGTGTAGTGTGACCTTAGTTATTATTCTTTGTATTGACAATGAATAATGATTTATGATTATTACTCACCATTTGAGTAACCAACCCAAGTACGGAATAACATGAATAGTAGACCGAAAGAAGATCACATTGCAATTTGCTCAGTTTGTTTTGTAATTGCTTACAAATTGTTTTATGACAATAATAAACAAGCTGGGGAACACACACGTTTGCACATGTGTTGTGTTAGGTAGTATTGCAATACACAATTTGATCACATATGCAGGCCATATGTGCATAGCTACATTGTGATAGGTAAAGGTTTTTGTTATTGTGTATTGGGTCAAGTTTATTAGTAATGTTCTAGATAGGTTTTAAGAAAAACAAAAATAGTATTTAAGAAGATAGTTTAAGTATTGTAGGATTATTCTAAGAGTAGAGCTAAGCAAATAAAGAACTACTGTGTTCTAAAATAAAGCTCCTTTTAAATTCAAAAAGTGAAACATATCTTTTTCTTTACAAACTACTCTTGAAGAAACTTAACACAATGGGGTTTTCATATAACTCTCTTAAATGGATTGAGTCTTATTTTTTAAATCGAACACAATGTGTCCGTTTTAAAAACGTCACATCTAAATCGATAAATGTTTTATCTGGAGTGCCACAAGGTAGTCATCTTGGACCATTGCTGTTTACCCTTTTTATTAATGATCTTCCTAACGTGATTAAATTTTCTAACGTTTTAATGTATGCGGATGATGTAAAAATCTTCCTAAGCTTTAATCAATATGCAGATCACAGTTTACTTCAACAAGACTTGGACTCATTTCAGTCATGGTGTAACTTGAATTTGTTGGAGCTTAACTTGAAAATATGTAAACATATGACTTTCTACAGAGGAAATCATATAAATGTTAATTATTCTTTGGGGAATTACCAGCTACGTTGTTACAATTTTGGATCTTGGAGTATTGTTGGACGCTAAGTTGAACTTTATTAAGCATATTTCCATAACTGTAAATAAAGCACGGTGTATTCTTGGTTTTATCAAGAATACAAAGCAACTTTATGTTTCCCTCGTGAGACCTGTCCTTGAATATGCATCTATAGTTTGGCACCCTATATATATGACTCACAACAATTACATTGAATCTGTACAAAAGCAATTTTTGTTATTCTGCCTTCGTGGTCTACACTGGAACCCTTTAGATCTTCCGTCATACACCAGCCGTCTTGCTCTAATCAAACTTCCAACTCTTAAAAGCCGAAGGACAATGTTGAATGTGTCGTTTATATTAAAGTTAATTAATGGGGATATATGTTCTGATTTCCTGCTCGATAACATTTAATTGAATGTTCCTCATCGTCCATCTCGACACTTTGAATTGTTATCAATTAAATACTTCAGAACAAATTACGCAAATGCTGATCCATTTCGAAGGATGTGCAGTCAATTTAATAAATTTTATAAAGTTATTGATTTTTCTTTAAATGCAAATGCTATTAAACGTAATATTATCGTTTTATTAAACAATCAATAATTTTGTATTTTATATGCATCAACATTACGTTATTATATTGCTTTAAATGTCTGTAAGGATATGATATCCATTGACAAAGTTGTAAATAAATTTCTTGTAGGGATGTAAATGCAATGTATTTTTTTGTCGGTTTCAAATCCAATTCCAATAAGATTTGTTTTTGTAACACCCCTGAATGTTGTTTATTTTCAAAAACTGATTAAACTTAATGGTTTGCTTACCTTGGTCGAATCGCATAATCCCGGAAAGGCTCATCCTTCAAGGGCTCATCGAAACCTACCAGTCCTCCTTCTTCGGCTTAGCTGAAGGTAAAAAAAGGAGAAATCGTTTCAGCATTTTCATTTTGGTTAATTTAGAAATAATTAATTTGCTGGGCACAAGTATATTTTGTTTTGTCTGACATACATAAATTTTTTTTCATCAACACTGTAATTTGAACATTTTGTTTTAAATTGTTTTTATTTTTGGAAAGAAAGAACGTGAGAAAACATTTGGTTACACTAGTAGGGGGTAAGTTAAATGGTTTAAGCTTACTAATCACTTTTGCAATTCACTGTAAATTTTTCTGATGGAAGCTATGTATGTTCACCACGCACTTCACTTATTAAATTATGGTAGCTAACCTGGTTTTGTCCGTCCGTGCCGCTTGGGAATAACTCCAAATAGGGAGCCTAGATTTTCTGAAAGGAGAAGTTCTTTTGTTTAACAGATTCGGCATTTATATTTTAAAACACTACTAACCATTGGTGTCCACGGAGATCCAAAAGTGAAATGGCCGCTTCGGCAGTGTCACCAACCTAGATAAGTGGAAGAAAGATGGTGTAGGCATTGCTGCGTATATGTAATTAAAAAAAACAATGAGAATGTGTGTTATTTCGTAGGTAATTAGTTCATGTTATTATTAAATCATCTAGTTGCATTTAAAGTAATTATTTTTAATAATACGTACTTACCATTGTATTTTACCACCATTCATAATTTGTTTTTTCTTCCTTTACGCATCCACGCGTAGTATTCTTATTCTCATTTATTGTTTTCTTTATCATTTCGTACAGCTGTTCTCTATATGACAGTCAGTGTTACCAGAACCGATGGAAATAACTCTCCACACAGGGTTGTACTTTTTAACAAACTGAATTAAGAGTTGCCAGATCTGTAATTTTCGTTTGGGAATTTCTGCTAAATGCCCAAAATACCAGAATAGGAAAATCAACTTTCCTTGAAGAACAAAGGGTGCTCTATTTCCCTCCCATCCGGGGTCCACAGATGGACTCAAGGCATGGTTGGGTTTGTAGTGTGCACCCTGTAAATGGTTATACAGTGCCAGAAGTGGCAAAGCATAGAATCAGCTGTTGTTGGATAAAAACCAAATATAAATTAAAGATGAAGAAACAAACAAACAAAATATAGGGAAGGAGTTGAATGTTTATGTTTTCAATGGCTGAAAAAATTTGTAGGGAAATGGTGGGAAAGCGTCCCGAGGCTTCTTGGAATGAAAATAAGAAAATGTCGTTCATTTTGATTTTGAAAACTTATTTGAGGTAAGTCGTGGCTAGTGGCTTCGCAAAAATTACAAGTAAAAAAACGCAAAGGCTTAACGCAACACCAAGTTATTAAAAAAATAACTAAATGCTCAAACTGTTTTTGTGATTTTAAAAATGTTTACAATTTGTTAAAAAGTAATATACAAACGTTTATTTGGTAAACACATTATTAATACAAGAACTGCTTTTAAGCGAATTATAAAGTGTTTAAACAAACTTAAATCCGGGTTATGTTTTTGTTATATAAAGTTGAAATAAACCCTAAATTTTAAAAATAGTAAGCCCGATAAAAACATTGAATTAAATTTAAAACAAGTGCATAAAACCAGCGTGATTTAATAAGCCAAGTATTTGTAACTTTGAGAACAAAATTCACAAGTAAAAGAGTAAATAATTTAAAATTAATAAGCCACTCCATCGCCGCCACTACCAACGAGGGATTTCATAATTTCACTCCACCTCTGGGGACAGGTATACCGCTTGACCTAGGACCGAAAAGACTTACGACAACGAACCTATGAACAAAGGAGAAATCATAAAATAAAAATTGTAAGTTTATGGTTATATTCTTATATATATATATATTGTTAAATACACACACGAATTCAACTTAACAAACTTTATTGAAATTAATATTTACAAAATTTTAACCACTATTGTAAGTATCGATTTGAACCGTTTAATGTCTCCAATCAAACTAGACTAAGCTTTCATGAGTCTAGAAAGTTGTGTTCGAATTATTTTAAAATAACTTATACATCTAAATCTAAAGTCTACAATTACAATTGCTAGAAAATTTAATACAGTGGCGTTCATAAAAATAGTAACTAATATGACATAAAACTATAATTTACAAGATAACTTATAACTAAAACCATAAATAATTCTAAGACAAATCTATTTTCGTAACACTGCCCTCTACTTAAGTCTGTTCGTCCCGAATAGATTCAGATTCTCCGTTTCCATAATGGGCTAGTCGTTCTAAGTGTACTACCTTCATTTTTGATCTTGGACTCTTATATTTCTGAATTCGATACACCACATCAATCAGTTTCTTTATCACCTTATATGGTCCATCCCAATGAGTCTGCAGCTTGGGAGATAATCCTTTCTTGCGTTGTGGATTAAAAAGTAAAACCAAATGGCCTTCTGTAAAGCCTTCCGAATTTGCCGCTCGATCGTATCTGGCTTTCATCTTGTCACTGGACACCTTAATCCGACTTCGTACGAACTCGTGATGTTCATTAAGGTTATCTTGTTCTTTTGATGTAGAGCCTTTATTATTTTCATCTGGTGGTCCAGGCTTAACGCCAAATTCTAGATCTCCAGGTAGTCTGAGCTCTGTTCCAATGACAATTTTGGCAGGTGTACGAGAGGTGGAATTGTGAACAGCTGATCTGTATGCCAACAGAAACTTTGGAATGTGTTCATCCCAGTCCTTCTGATGTGTGCTTACTACTTTACGTAAGTGTTCTTCTAATGTGCGGTTAAATCTTTCAACCATGCCATCGGATTGTGGATGCAAAGGAGTTGTTCTAGTTTTCCTTATACCGTACAATTCACACATTTCTTTGAACACAGCAGATTCAAAATTTTTGCCTTGGTCGGAGTGTAATTCTATTGGAACTCCGTAGCGGCACACCCAATTATTTACAAATACGTCTACAACGGTTCTGGCTTCTTGATTTGGGATGGCATACACCTCTGGCCACTTACTAAAGTAATCGATGACTACTAACACATAACGGTTGCCGTAATCACTCACAGGAAAAGGTCCAGCTATATCCATTGCGATTCGCTCAAATGGGGCACCTGAATTGTACTGCTGTAGCGGTCCCCGACTTCTCTTCGCTGGACCTTTTGCGGCAATGCATTGGGTGCAATTTGATATCCAATCAGCCACAGCTTGTTGGCACCCAACCCAGTAGAAACGTTGTTTTAATTTCTCTAGTGTCTTTGTTACGCCAAGATGGCCACCACTAGGACCGTTATGGTATTCATTTAAAACTTCATGTACTTTCGACGACGGCACTACAATAAGGTTCTGAACTGACTTTCCATCGGTACTTTCCCATGTACGGTAAAGGCAGCCGTTTATCAACTGGAGGCTGTTCCATAGGGCCCAATATGCTTTTGTTAGTGGACTTTCAGATAAAATTTCGTTTCGACTCGGCCTTCTTCTTTGGCCTTCATAATTTTTTTCAATATAGGGTCAGTTTTCTACGCCATTGTCCAGTCTTCGCTGGATCACTGTGATCACTCTGGAGAACTATGCTATTAAGAGCTAAAAGCTGTTAGGCACCTAGAGCGATAACAATTTTCTGAGTCCGTTCTTACAGCGAGTTGAGACAAAATAAAATTGATTATTCAATCATTATTATAGGAAATAACATCGATTATTCATTGTGGGATGCAGTTTCTATTGATGGAGAAAATATATACTGTATAGAGCAATCTGGTTTGCATTTTTAGTTTTTAATTGATTAACTTATATCACAGTGTTGTTGGTCACCTTGTAACGAGTAACAGAACAAACAAGCAAAAGGAAAAAAAGACAAAGTGCCATTGGCTTTCAGTTTTACTTTGTCTTAAGTGGGTTTTTGGGCAAAAATACGCGGACGTATTGGGAAGCTACACTTAGGCTAGTCTAATATTGAAATAACCTTAGTATCTAAGACTTACCGTAGGTGGGGAAGTAACGGGTTGAATACTCGCGAATTATCTGAAATGAATTGGGATAGAATTAGTTTTTGTTTTACTGTTTTCCAATAAATTTTTCTAAGGAGTAATTAATTAAGTATGTGAAGTATTATTCCCTTTAGAAAAGTTTAGCGGAATTATTGTTTTATTAGGGGTATAAGGGTAGTTGGATTTGCGAAATGTGATATATTTTTTTTTTATTTGAATGTCCTAAGCTGAATATGTTCAAATCAATTTTATTCTAAAATGTTTAGGCACTTTGTGTTAAATTTTGAATTTAGTTCATCCAAAATCTGGACTTATTTTATGACACAAGTTTTTACAAATGTATTTTACTTGTATCCGTTGACCTTAATTTGTTTTGAGCAGAATTGTGTGCTTAGCTATTGATTTGAATATATTCGTGTTATATTAATATAAGTAAAGTAAAGTGAAATAGTAGTGAATGCGGCTGAATGAATTCAATTTGGAAAGCCTTATTGGAAATTATTTGAAACTGATTTAAATTTAATGTAAAGTATCGAATGAGTTTAAATGCTTTAATGGTTGAAGAGCAGTTTCAAATTATGAATAATTTATTTTAAGTAAATTTTTGAAAGTAAATAATTTACAGTGAACAGCTGGGTTTATACGTTATACCCCATTAATTTCTTTTTCGAAAGAAATAACTGGTTATGCTTCACACAAAAAATCTAAGGTAAAAGCCTTAGTATCAATGGTGGTTTTAGTCCCTGTTTTTCTGCCTAGCATTGCTGGTTTTCTTTTTGTTCGGTTCGGTCATTCATTTAAATTGGGCTTGAAGTGTGTTCGAACTTAACAAATATGGGGGAAAAATAAAAATAAAAAAAAAAAAAAAACAATAACATGGCTAACATAACAATTCTTGGACTACAACGAGCAACCAAAACATAATTCATAAATATGCAATAATTTGTTTTTAATTAATACGCATTATGTATTAATTAAAGAAATAAATTGTAAGATCATGTTATTAGTTAATTCAATAGTTTAAGGAGATCTTATTAAGGGATCGTTTAGGAGAATAATATGGCTTGATTGTTTGTGATTTAATCGATTATTTTCCTTAGTTTTGGTAAGACTTGACTTGGAAAAGAAAAGACAGATATATTGTCTGTGTGTGTGAGCCGTACGCTGAATAATCAGGGGTGTCATAGAATCCAAGTCGGTTTTGCTATATAAAAACCCGTTAATATTATTGGTTTCTATGTCACCTAAAACCGACATTAATTTCAGTTCGAACAAAAAACCCATAACATTGGATTTCATGACACCAATGTATTTTTTTGTCGGTTTCAAATCCAATTCCAATAAGATTTGTTTTTGTAACACCCCTGAATGTTGTTTATTTTCAAAAACTGATTAAACTTAATGGTTTGCTTACCTTGGTCGAATCGCATAATCCCGGAAAGGCTCATCCTTCAAGGGCTCATCGAAACCTACCAGTCCTCCTTCTTCGGCTTAGCTGAAGGTAAAAAAAGGAGAAATCGTTTCAGCATTTTCATTTTGGTTAATTTAGAAATAATTAATTTGCTGGGCACAAGTATATTTTGTTTTGTCTGACATACATAAATTTTTTTTCATCAACACTGTAATTTGAACATTTTGTTTTAAATTTTTTTTTATTTTTGGAAAGAAAGAACGTGAGAAAACATTTGGTTACACTAGTAGGGGGTAAGTTAAATGGTTTAGCTCACTAATCACTTTTGCAATTCACTGTAAATTTTTCTGATGGAAGCTATGTATGTTCATCAGGCACTTCACTTATTAAATTATGGTAGCTAACCTGGTTTTGTCCGTCCGTGCCGCTTGGGACTAACTCCAAATAGGGAGCCTAGATTTTCTGAAAGGAGAAGTTCTTTTGTTTAACAGATTCGGCATTTATATTTTAAAACACTACTTACCATCAGTGTCCACGGAGATCCAAAAGTGAAATGGCCGCTTCGGCAGTGTCAGCAACCTAGATAAGTGGAAGAAAGATGGTGTAGGCATTGCTGCGTATATGTAATTGCACGGTACTTACGGTAATCCGGAGTTTTTAGGCACATCCGTTCCACAATCTGAAAAGAAAAACAATGAGAATGTGTGTTATTTCGTAGGTAATTAGTTCATGTTATTATTAAATCATATAGTTGCATTTAAAGTAATTATTTTTAATAATACGTACTTACCATTGTATTTTACCACCATTCATAATTTTTTTTTCTTCCTTTACGCATCCACGCGGCCGGCATTTGAAAATCCTTCTAGTGAACCCTCCACGTGGGTGCCGGCTGGAAACGGGTACCAGTGGGTACACGGCCAAGATCAGGGTTTTGAGCATAGTTTCACGATGTAATGCCTATTGTCACATTACTGTGATGGGTCCTGATCATAGGTAGGAGGTAATCGTGGGGTTTGATTCGGTCCGGGCGTCTGTTCCCCAAATTGGGCTGCTTACGGGTCGGAGATGACTCCACGATTTTTAAAACCCAGGCGCGTCTGTTCCCATATTGGGCGGCTTCCTGGTGCGCGTCTGTTTATCCGGTGGATCGGCGTTATTTATGGACATGGCAGCATGTATAAAATGCAGGTTGGGTGCCTAAGGCGTATCCTCATACTGGCGACATGAGGAAGGTCATTGGAGGTATATGACCTGTTGGTCGGTAGACCAACCAGCGGACCAACCCAAAAAGATCATTATGCAATGGAAGAAAAAAAGGAAAAAAGCCGGGCGGTAATATACGCCCAAACGTCGGTGTTAGCAGTGACTGCGACCACCGGCGGGCACGGGGGAGAACCAGTATCTCTTCTACGTGTCGCCAGCGGTCACTCATTCTCTGCCGTGGTTAAGGCGCCTTACGGTGGAAGTAATAAAGCCAAAAAGACAAATATGACATGCACGGATGCCGTTGTCGATTCAGACTCGGATCTTGATAGTGTCAAAACGATCACCTCTAAAGAGGAACGTGAGCTGCTAAGTTCGCCTGGAACATCTCGGGGAACCCATTCCACAATTAGGAACAGGCCCAAGAGAAGCAAGGAAGGACTCAGAGCTCTTTCAGAATACAAAGCTGCGGTCCGGATACAGCATCGGCTTGGATCCCAATCCAACCTCTCCAACGAGGAGAAGGAGCGGATGAAGTGGGCAACGGGTGCGATTGCAGAAGGCCGAGCTCACTTTTCAACGAACCCCAAGTACGCTGCCAAAAATCAGGGTTTCCACAATTGCATTGAGGAAACCGTGATTAAGAGCATGCAGGGTAAAAGACAGCGGTCAGTTGATGAGTCTCCATCTGCCGCAAATCCTAAGGAGACAAAAAAGCCAAAGAAAAACACCGAGGAGATCAGACCCTCGACATCAAAAGCTGCCACTGTACCGTTGCCAAAGCCTGCAAGAGTCCGTGAAGTGGCCAAACGTCCTCTGAGCGTGGCACTTCTCGACATGAGCAACCCTTTTGGTCAAATGGCCACAGAGAGGTGGAAGATCGTGGAGTCTAAGATCTTCAATGAAATTGTCGCTAAGATGGAAGCCGAACCCGGAAGACCGCTGCCCTCATTTGATGGGGCTGGATGGCTCAACGGAGTAAAGCTCATCAGCTGTAAAGACGAAATGACACTGGAATGGCTTAAAGGAGTCATTACGAAACTCAAGGGCCTGTGGTCGGATGCACAACTCAAGATTGTGGATAGATCGCACATTCCGGCTGTACCGAAGGCGAAGGTGAACTTTCCGCGCATAGTAAAACCGGAAGTCGCTCTTCGTCTCCTACAAAATCAGAATCCTGACATTCCCACCAAAGAATGGAGGATTCTGCATGTACAAAAAGGCAACAAAGACGGGCAGAATTACATACTCCAGATTACAAAAGAGGCAGAAGACCTTTTGTATCCACGGTATGGAAAAATGTCTTGGGGAGTAGGAAGTGTGTTTCTCCGGTTGAAGAAACGACATCCACAAGACTCCAACCACAACACACTGGAGGTCGATGAAGTGGAGCGAGATCTGGCAGCTGCCACTGCGGCCACTTCTGGACTGAGTCTGGGTGAGACGGCCAAGGATGATGGAGCCGACCCCGAGCGGGTGATCTTAGTCGATGACGCTAAAGATCCTGCAAGTCAACCTCCAGCACAGTAAGATGGCTTCGGTCGAACTCCTCCTCACGCTAGAGGAGGGTCGCTACGACGTGGCTTTAATCCAGGAACCGTGGATCTCCACAGGAAATCGGGTATATGGACTGAAGTCACGTAATTTTAACACGTACTTCCCAAAAGTGGTAGGTAGAATACGATCTGCAATACTTGTTAGGAAGAATCTTTATTCATACATTCTATATAATTACAGCACTGACGATCTAACAGTAGTGGCCTTGGAAGATGGCGGAGATGACACAATAATATTTGCATCATACTATATGCCACACGAGAGAGATGCCCCCCAGTAGCACTCCAAAGACTAGTCGAAGAAGCTTGTAGAAGGAAGCAAAATCTGGTGGTGGGCACGGATGCTAACGCTCATCACACAATATGGGGCAGTAAAGACATCAACAATAGAGGTGAGGATCTTATTGCTTTTATATTACAGAATAATATACAAATTGCTAATCGAGGTGAGGTCCCAACGTATAAGGGTCCCACGTCGGAAAATGTGCCTGATGTGACGCTTTATACGGATTATAAAACAGTGATAGATGATTGGAAGGTGCTTACGCAGCCATCCTTCTCTGATCACTCCTATATATCATTTGTGTTAAATTACAATGTACCTACTGAAACAGTGTTTAGGAACCCAAGAAATACAGATTGGGCCAAATACTCTTTACTTCTTAATAGGGACCTAGGTCACTCGGGAACACTGGCTAGTTCGGAGGACATATATTCTGCTATAGACACATTGACATCGGGCGTTATCAGATCCTATGAAAAGTCGTGTCCTCCCACACGAGCTAGGCGTAAGTCCAGACCACCTTGGTGGAATAAACAGCTGGACTGTGGAAGACGCGAAATTCGTGAGCTATTTAAACTGGCGAAAATTGTCGACCGATCTGAATGCTGGGGGGAGTATAGGGACGCTCTTAGGGTGTATAAGCGCGACGTGCGAAGAGCCAAACGAACTTCGTGGAAGAGTTTCTGCGATAACATAGAAGAGACGGCTGAAACGGCAAGACTGCGGAGGCTGCTAGTGGGCAGTCCAGTAATGCCAAGTACAGTTTGTAGGGATAACGGAGAATGGACAAAGAGCAGCATGGAGACGCTGGATGTACTCGTTGATACACACTTTCTGGGCTGTTCTGAGGTTCCTATTCCAACGGACGAAATTTCCTTTGTATCAAATGGTGATAACGACATTATCTCTTACGAGGGGTGGAATGAGCCATTGACTCGTTCCAGCCATACAAGTCGCCTGGTCTTGACGGAATCATCCCGGTGCAACTACAGCGGGGTAGACAACGGATAATACCATGGCTGGTAAAAATCTTTAAGGGATGTCTGAGGATAAACTATGTGCCGAAATCTTGGAGGATATCTAAGATTGTATTTTTACCGAAATCGGGTAAGAGCAATCACATGTACCCGAAAGATTTCAGACCTATTAGTCTCACATCATTCCTGTTGAAAACGCTGGAGAGAATTTTGGACTATCATGTCAAAGGTAACATGGGGCCGACTATTCTCTCTGTAAATCAGCACGCTTACACGAGGGGCAAATCAACTGAGACGGCGCTCCATTCAGTTGTCTCACTGATTGAGAAGACCCTGGGATACAAGGATTTCGCTATGGGCGTGTTCCTGGATATCGCGGGAGCTTTCAATAATGTGTCCACAGAGGCAATTTTGGCTTGCTTGTCGCGTACGGGGGCACACCCACACGCTAAAAACTGGATCGGTAACCTGCTAAGGTGCAGAACTATATCTGCGGCGTGGGGTAACGCCAGGATAACGAGGAGAGCACACCGGGGAACTCCCCAGGGAGGGGTGCTCTCACCAATGCTTTGGACGCTTGTCGTCAACGAACTTCTCAATGGACTTCAGGACGGGGCAGCAAAGATAACTGCATACGCAGATGACGTGGCGGTAATAGTTGCTGGCAAGGATCTGAATACTATTAGTTCTGTAATGGAGGCTACATTGGCGTTGGTCAGCCAGTGGGCGGCCGGAGTAGGACTGGGAGTAAATCCATAGAAGACGCACCTAATCCTATTTACGAATAGGTACAAAATTGGCCCATGGAGGAGGCCTAAACTAGGGGGTACTACCCTGGAACTTAAGCACCACACAAAGTACCTGGGAGTAATACTGGATAGCAAACTATCGTGGAGATTGAATGTGGAAGAAAGGGTGAAAAAGGCAACGAATGCGCTCTATGCATGTAAGAAAATGCTTGGCAAAACGTGGGGTCTAACCCCTGCTCTTACACATTGGGTCTACACGGCGGTTGCAAGACCAATCTTACTCTACGGGATACTTGTGTGGTGGACGGCCTTGAGGAAGATATCGTACCGGAAGATGCTAATGGGCGTGCAGAGACTCGCCGAACTCAGCATCACCGGTGCTTTGCGTAGTACGCCGACTGCGGCACTGGATCTGATCCTGGACTTGCAGCCGATTCATCTAGTGGCAGAAGGAACTGCGAGGAAGTCTGCGATCCGCTTAAAGGCGACGGGACAATTTGTATACAGACCTTATGGTCACGGCAGTATTATAAGGGGAATAGATTGTAGCAGTGACTACATCATTCCGAGGCTGTCACTTGGACGAAAACCGCGAGTTACCCTGGAGGAGGACGGCTGGTTGGCAGGGCTCCGATCTGGCCACAGGACCTTCAGTTTCTACACTGATGGATCCCAAATGGAATCCTGCCGGGAACTTGGTATTCGGGAATCGTATAAGCTCCCCGATTACGCCAGCGTTTTCCAGGCGGAGATATTTGCGGCCAAGATGGCTGCTGATTTGGCACGTAGCTCCAATACAAGGAACTCACACATAAACTTTTTTATCGATAGTCAGGCGGCGATCAGGGCGATATCCGCCAAATTTTCATACTCTTCTATCGTCCAGGAGTGTAGGGACTCGATAGATAGACTCTGTACCAATAGAAGGGTGCACATCTACTGGGTTCGCGGGCACCAGGGCATAGAGGGCAACGAGGCGGCGGACGAATTGGCGAAACGGGGGGTCCAGTTACCATTCGATAGGGTGATGGCCATCCCGGCTCCAATTCGGAATATTAGGAGAGATACGGACTCTGCTATACGGAGGAGATCAGAGGCAATTTGGAAAAACACCGAAACGTGCAGGGTTTCCAAGGTAATGTGGGGATCCTATGATCCGGAGTCGACGAAAATACTTCTGTCACTATCGAGAAGTGATTGTAGACTTCTGGTAGTGTAATGATAATTGATGGAAGTGTGTAAAAATGTGGAGTGTGTAAAAAAAAATGTTAAGTATTGTCTTAGCACTTCTGCCGCTTTTTGCCGAGCATTAAAATGCACGAATTTCCGAGAAATAAAACAAGTCAATTAAGAGTTGAATTAATTCTGTTTTATTTTGACAATTGTACAAGCTTATATACTAAATTTATTCTATAGGTCAGCATTAATTTGGGCTACAAACAAATCACTAATTGATTTGCTGTTCCCGTGAGAAAATTTTCAAGGCACGTGAAAGACTTCAATGCGACAATAATAATATAACAAAAAGAATTCAATTTAGGATTCATATTACAAGTCGTTCGCATGCCACACAGTATTACAATTTTATTTCACACATTATTTGATACAAAAAAAAATAATTCTTATTACTGCTGACCAACATAAAATTAAAATAAGTTCATTGGCTCAAAAACTTAACTTACTTAAATGTAAACAATTAATGATACAGTGCTTGCTCTAAGTATGCATACACTACACCCTCACCCTTTTTGTTTTGTGTATTATTAAAAATAAAAATAATATATAGAATTATTGTATGAATGGATATATAAGTATAAAGATTTTTATTATTGTATGTATTTATGTAAGTATTTATATGTTTATAAAAATTTTTATGACTTAAATTTTTTTTTTTTTTTTTTTTTTTTTTTTTTTTATATTTATGCACTTATGAAATAAACTTTTTTAAATTATTTTTATGTATACTTTTAACTTTTGATTTATCTATTTCTATAATTATATTCAAATCATCTATGTCCAGTATTTTATATGGACCTTTATATGGAGGCTCGAGTTTTCTTCTATTCTCGGCTTTTACTAGAACTAGGTCTCCTATTTTTAGTTCTATTTTGTTCTGTTTTCTTTCAGATTCTAGTTTTCTTTTATTTTTCACTTCTAAAATTATGTCTCTTGCTTTTTGTAGTGAGTAACGAAGTCTAATCTTAAGCTCATTCAAATAATTGTCTAAGTTGTAAATATTTTTAGTGTCGCTCAATTCGTCACTTGGTAGTCTAGGAAGTTTTCCATATACCAACTCAAAGGGTGTATAATTAGTATCTACGTTTGGAGTTGTGTTAAAAGCGAAAGCAAAGTATGGTATCCATTCGTGCCAATTGTTGTCTTCTACGAAATTTAGAAAATATTCATTTAGAACACGGTGATTGCGTTCTACTGTTCCCAAAGTTTCATGATGGTAGGTCGTCGAGAAATTCTGTTTTATTTTTAATAATACACAAATCTCTCTCATCAACTCATTAGTAAATTCAGTACCTCTGTCCGTTTTGAGAATGTTAAACAAACCGTATTTTAAAATAACTTCTTCTACTAGCGTTTTTGCCACTGTTTTGGCATCTTTTGATTCTATTGGACAAGCTATAACATATTTTGTCAGTTCACACTGCATTGTGAGTATATATCTAAAGTTTACTGACGGTCTAAGTGGTCCAACTGTGTCCATTACTACAATGTCAAAACTACTTGATGGTGTATCTGTTATAGTAAAAGGTTCTTTCGTATGTTTAGTCTGTTTGTTCTTTTGGCACGATTCACATGATCTTATATAGTTTTTAACCATTTTGTTCATATTTTTCCAAATAAATCGCTGTTTTAATTTTATTAATGTTTTTCTTATTCCGAAATGTCCACTATGGGGTGGGCTATGAAATTCTTCTATTAGCCTGTATTGTTTTATTACATTATCTACTCTTTTTGGCATTCTGTATATAATTATATCGACGTCATTGTTTTTGAATTTATTGTATTCTTCTTTCAATTTCTCTACCGGTATATATTTAAAAATTTCATCATTATCATATAGTACGTACTTTTTATTTTTAAATTTCTTTATTTTCAATAAAAGTTTCTCCATAAATGTTTCTGAAAACATTGGATTTTCGCTTCTATTGCATATCACGCGTGTAATTTTATCATTATATTCATTCTGCAGATTATTATTATCATTATTTTCATATATAAATTGTATTCTTTGAAGCTTCTTTATATCATTCATTGATATACATTCCCACATATGGAGGTGATCAGTCTCCTGTTGAGAAATGTAATTCTTTTTCTTGTTCTTAATTTCAATTTCATCTTCTTTATCTTTAGTATTCTTATTAAGCATGCTACGTGTTATTGCCAGAGTTTTTCTTTCTTTTTCATCAATACAGCGTGGAATCATTTCTTTTAATATTTTTGAGTTAATTTCGATGCGGGATAACGCGTCTGCGTTAGTGTTATTTGCTCCTTTTTTATATGTAATATCAAAGTCATAGTCTGACAGTTCAAGTCGAATTCTGGTCAGTTTTGAGGATGGATTTTTATGGGAAAATAGTGCAATGAGGGGTCTATGGTCTGTTACTACAGTGAATTTTCTGCCATATAGGTATGGTCTAAAAAACTGTATGCCCCAATGAATTCCTAATAATTCTTTTTCAATAACTGACTTGTTTCTTTCATGTCTATTCAAAGATTTACTTGCATATGATATAGGAAAGTCATTACCAATTTCACCTTGTGAGAGTATTGCTCCTAAAGCTACGTTTGAGGCGTCTGTGGTCAGTACAAATGGTTTATCAAAATCAGGGTATTGCAATATAGGTGGGTTCTTAAGTCTGTTTCTTAACGTGTCAAATGCTTTTTGGCAATCTTCTGTCCATTCGAATTTGACTTTCTTCTTCAATAAGTTGTTTAGGCAGTTTGCTGTTTTAGCAAAATCCGGAATGAATCTTCTATAGTAATTACAGAAGGCTATGAATCTTCTAACTTCGTCCGAATTTTTTGGAATGGGATATTGTTCAATAATTTCATATTTTGTTGGATCGGTTTTAATACCGTCTTTTGTAATAAGATGACCTAAATATAAGACTTCTGGCTTTAAAAAGCAACATTTTTCTGCATTTAATTTCAAGTTGTACTGTTTAAGTCTTTCAAATACTTTTATGAGATTTTCATTGTGGTGCTTAAGGCTGCATCCGAAAATAATAATATCGTCTACATATAGGAATGCTTCCGATTCCAGACCAGACAATGCTATGGTTAGCATCCTCTGAAAACTGTTTGATGATATTTTTAGCCCAAAAGGTAGTCTATTATATTGATAGTGACCGCTGTTAGTGGAAAATGCTGTAATTGGTCTTGATGCTGTATCTAGTTCTATCTGATGGAAAGAACTTGTCATGTCAAGAGTTGAGAAAAATTTTGCTCGACCTAGTTTGTCTAAAACATCTTCTAGTCTTGTTAGGGGGAATTTGTCGTTTACTACTTTATCATTCAAACGTCTGTAATCTACAACTAAACGCCATTTCTTTATGTCATCTTGTCCTTTTTTAGGAACCAATAATAAAGGAGAGTTGTATGGACTAATTGATGGCTCTATTATATTTTCTTGTAATAGTTTCTGTACTTGTCTGTCTATTTCATTCAATTGTGATTGTGGTAAACGATAATTTTTTATGTATACTGGGGTTTTATCGTTTAGTTCTATTGTTTGTTTGTAAAAATTATTAGTGGTTAATGATTCTCCCTCTAGATGAAATATTTCTTGATATTGTTTTAATATGTCGTATAAGGCTTTCTGGTTTTCGTTATCAAAATCTTCGAATTTTATTGTTTTTAGCAATTTCAAAAACCTGTTTTCTAAATAATGTTCGTCATCTAGATGAGCGGTTCTATAAATGTTATAGTATTGTAAAGGTATCGTAGCTAGTTTAAGTTGCGACAATCGTATTGGTGTTTCTAATGTATTTAGAATTTTAATGTGGCGATTACCATTTTTTGGTATTATCGTGTTTGCAATGAAAACTCCGTTTTCTATTTCTTTGTTGCATACTACACTATCTTCACCTATTTCAATGTTGATTTTTACTATTTTTTCACTTCTTGGTGGTATGATGACGCTTGTTAAATGTTTTGTATTAGTCTCTATAGGAATTGTGATACTATCTTCATTTATATAAGTACTTATAGTTTCGTAGTTTATTATACAGTTGTATTTATGGAAGAAATCCATTCCTAAAATTCCGTCTGTGTTTACTGGAAAGTCACTGTCTACTAAGTAAAATTTATGTTTTAAGCAATGTTCTCCAAGTACCGCTTCTAATTCAGTCGATCCAATAGTCTCTGTATAGTGTTTGGTTATGCCATTCAATCTAATAATATCTTGTTCAATTACATTATATCCGTGTATAACATTATCCTTGCAGAGGGATATATCAGAACCGGTATCTATTAGGAAAGTCAGTTTGTAAGTCAGGTTTTTGATAGAAAGATATATAAAGTTTGAAGTGTTGGGATTTATTGTGTGAATCTGTAATTTTCCCCTTCTGGAGATTCGTTCTGAGTCTCCAGGGCTTCTTCGTTTCCCTGTTGATGTATTGTGCGTACGTTTGGGTTGTAATTTCTTTGATTTGTATGGTTGTTATTGTTATAGGTGTTTCTATTATTTCTGTTGTAAGCATTATTTGTGTTGTATCTACTATTGGTGTTATTTGAATTCCTATTATAATTATTAAAATTTCTACTATTATTGTTGTTATAATTATTGTTGTAGTTTCTGTCATTTCTGTTGAAGTCTTGTCTTCTTTGATTGTTGTATCTGTTATTGTTATAGTTGTAATTGTTATTACTGCGTCGATTTCTGTCATTTATGTGAAAGATTTTTAATGTATTTGTTGCCTGTAATAGTCTTTCCTGTGTGCTAGCTATTTCAAATGCTTGTGCTAGCGATTTAGGTTGCGCTGCTATAACTGCTGTTCTTATGTTCTCTTGTAAACCTTCTTGGAATGTTTCGAGTGCTAATTTTTCGTTCAACATTCTAATTGTAGATCGTGCTATTTCATTTGAACTGTCTTCAAGGTCACTGAATTGTACTATGGTTAATTCTGAAATCAATGTGTTTATTTTTTCTCTAAAACTTGACACATTACCTCTTTGCTTAATATTTCTAATTTCCGAATGAAGACTACTGGCTGTCTTTGTTGACTTGAAATGATTGGACAGTGTTGATTTTAGTTCGTTAAATGTTTTTGGTATGTCTTGTGTCATTAAAATACTTCTAACCCTATCGCTTAATTTCATGGCAATAATATATTTTATTAAGTTCTTTTTCCCTTGTTCGTTAAGTTCATCGTGAACCATTTCAACCATTGATAGAAATATATCGAGGTGTGTAGGTTTTCCGTCAAATATTGGAATTGTATCCGAAGCTTGTTTACTATTAAAATTCGACATGATTGTTGCACTTGATATATTTTCTTTACTGTTTTCTAAGTGTTCCCTTAATATTCTAATCGCTGTATGTTTTAAGTCTCTATACTCAATTATCTTTTCCTGTCTATTTGGATTGGAAAGATGTCCTACTAATTTTCCAAACTGCAAACTAAGCTGATCTATTAAATAAAGTTTTTCTTTTACTGTGTCTTTTGTATACTTTCTACCGCTAGATTTCTTTGCATTTATAATTATTTTTTTAAGTTCTTCAAATATTTTTTCCATTACAAATATTTATTTTTTTTTTGTTTTTATTAGTTTCTTACAGCATTAATTGCTGTGTGTTTTTTTTATATAATTTTGTAAAAATTTCCATAATCCTAATAATATAATTATAATAAGTAAAATTATAACTAGTTCTAAACTAATGGTTACTTTATTATCATTTATTGCATAGGCATTTGCCTGTCCTTGGACTGTTGCATCTGCTATTCCCATTTTTATATTTTCGAGTATAATTTCTTGTCTTTCCTTTTCAGTTATCTTGAATATTTCAATTGTCATTACCTCATTATCTCCAGCCGTCTTCTTTTAATTTCTTTAGTTTTTTAATTAGTTCCGTTTTTTGTGTTCATACTGTAGTGGGGACGTATTTCAGTAATTCTTTCCATAAAAAATTTTATTTATTTCTATTTGGGACATTGAAAGATTTATGCTTTGCGGGATTAATTTAAGTTGGACAGGATCAAAAAAATGTTGGGCAGGATCAAAAAAAATGTTGGGCAGGATCAAAAAAAATGTTTGGCAGGATCAAAAAGAGTTGATAGAAATTAATTTATGTTGGGCAGGATCGCCATGTAATGATAATTGATGGAAGTGTGTAAAAATGTGGAGTGTGTAAAAAAAAATGTTAAGTATTGTCTTAGCACTTCTGCCGCTTTTTGCCGAGCATTAAAATGCACGAATTTCCGAGAAATAAAACAAGTCAATTAAGAGTTGAATTAATTCTGTTTTATTTTGACAATTGTACAAGCTTATATACTAAATTTATTCTATAGGTCAGCATTAATTTGGGCTACAAACAAATCACTAATTGATTTGCTGTTCCCGTGAGAAAATTTTCAAGGCACGTGAAAGACTTCAATGCGACAATAATAATATAACAAAAAGAATTCAATTTAGGATTCATATTACAAGTCGTTCGCATGCCACACAGTATTACAATTTTATTTCACACATTATTTGATACAAAAAAAATAATTCTTATTACTGCTGACCAACATAAAATTAAAATAAGTTCATTGGCTCAAAAACTTAACTTACTTAAATGTAAACAATTAATGATACAGTGCTTGCTCTAAGTATGCATACACTACAGTAGGTTTTATAACAGGTCACTGTTGGACTGCGGAATACGCCAAGAGGGCGGGGCGGCTGAAAAGTGACAATTGTAGATTCTGTGGGGTACCAGGGGAAAAGGAGACAGTGGAGTATATACTCTGCTACTGTCCGGCACTCGTGCGCTCCAGGGTGAATTGTCTGGGAGATCATTACTTCCAAAATCTCGGGGAAATCCCTGGAATTGGGTTAATGAGACTCCTGGCTTTCGTCAAGAGAGTGTGGGGAACTCTGAGTACCATCACATCGGAATGACCTCTCTTATTTTTAACGTTCTTTTGCGGGTTATCGTACAACGTGGTAACAATAGGGACCTATTTGGTCTATGCGGGGTCTTTGCGACCGGCCACTCTAACCTAACCTAACCTAACCTACGCTTCCACGCGTAGTATTCTTATTCTCATTTATTGTTTTCTTTATCATTTCGTACAGCTGTTCTCTATATGACAGTCAGTGTTACCAGAACCGATGGAAATAACTCTCCACACAGGGTTGTACTTTTTAACAAACTGAATTAAGAGTTGCCAGATCTGTAATTTTCATTTGGGAATTTCTGCTAAATGCCCAAAATACCAGAATAGGAAAATCAACTTTCCTTTAAGAACAAAGGGTGCTCTATTTCCCTTCCATCCGGGGTCCACAGATGGACTCAAGGCATGGTTGGGTTTGTAGTGTGCACCCTGTAAATGGTAATACAGTGCCAGAAGTGGCAAAGCATAGAATCAGCTGTTGTTGGATAAAAACCAAATATAAATTAAAGATGAAGAAACAAAAAAACAAAATATAGGGAAGGAGTTGAATGTTTATATTTTCAATGGCTGAAAAAATTTGTAGGGAAATGGTGGGAAAGCGTCCCGAGGCTTCTTGGAATGAAAATAAGAAAATGTCGTTCATTTTGATTTTGAAAACTTATTTGAGGTAAGTCGTGGCTAGTGGCTTCGCAAAAATTACAAATAAAAAAAACGCAAAGGCTTAACGCAACACCAAGTTATTAAAGAAATAACTAAATGCTCAAACTGTTTTTGCGATTTTAAAAATTGTTACAATTTGTTAAAAAGTAATATACAAACGTTTATTTTGTAAACACATTATTAATACAAGAACTGCTTTTAAGCGAATTATAAAGTGTTAAAACAAACTTAAATCCGGGTTATGTTTTTGTAATATAAAGTTTAAATAAACCCTAAATTTTAAAAATAGTAAACCCGAAAAAAACATTGAATTAAATTTAAAACAAGTGCATAAAACCAGCGTGATTTAATAAGCCAAGTATTTGTAACTTTGAGAACAAAATTCACAAGTAAAAGAGTAAATAATTTAAAATTAATAAGGCACTCCATCGCCGCCACTACCAACGAGGGATTTCATAATTTCACTCCACCTCTAGGGACAGGTATACCGCTTGACCTAGGACCGAAAAGACTTACGACAACGAACCTATGAACAAAGGAGAAATCATAAAATAAAAATTGTAAGTTTATGGTTATATTCTTATATATATATATATATATTGTTACGTTTTTACTTAATAAAACGCGTTAAGATTTATTCCCTTTATAATAAACCTTTGAGTTCTTTTAATTGCAAATTAAAATAAATACACACACGAATTCAACTTAACAAACTTTATTGAAATTAATGTTCACAAAATTTTAACCACTATTGTAAGTATCGATTTGAACCGTTTAATGTCTCCAATCAAACTAAACTAAACTTTCATGAGTCTAGAAAGTTGTGTTCGAATTATTTTAAAATAACTTATACATCTAAATCTAAAGTCTACAATTACAATTGCTAGAAAATTTAATACAGTGGCGTTCATAAAAATAGTAACTAATATGACATAAAACTATAATTTACAAGATAACTTATAACTAAAACCATAAATAATTCTAAGACAAATCTATTTTCGTAACACTGCCCTCCACTTAAGTCTGTTCGTCTCGAATAGACTCAGATTCTCCGTTTCCATAATGGGCTAGTCGTTCTAAGTGTACTACCTTCATTTTTGATCTTGGACTCTTATATTTCTGAATTCGATACACCACATCAATCAGTTTCTTTATCACCTTATATGGTCCATCCCAATGAGTCTGCAGCTTGGGAGATAATCCTTTCTTGCGTTGTGGATTAAAAAGTAAAACCAAATGGCCTTCTGTAAAGCCTTCCGAATTTTCCGCTCGATCGTATCTGGCTTTCATCTTGTCACTGGACACCTTAATCCGACTTCGTACGAACTCATGATGTTCATTAAGGTTATCTCGTTCTTTTGATGTAGAGCCTTTATTATTTTCATCTGGTGGTCCAGGCTTAATGCCAAATTCTAGATCTCCAGGTAGTCTGAGCTCTGTTCCAAAGACAATTTTGGCAGGTGTACGAGAGGTGGAATTGTGAACAGCTGATCTGTATGCCAACAGAAACTTTGGAATGTGTTCATCCCAGTCCTTCTGATGTGTGCTTACTACTTTACGTAAGTGTTCTTCTAATGTGCGGTTAAATCTTTCAACCATGCCATCGGATTGTGGATGCAAAGGAGTTGTTCTAGTTTTCCTTATACCGTGCAATTCACACATTTCTTTGAACACAGCAGATTCTGCCTTGGTCTGAGTGTAATTCTATTGGAACTCCGTAGCGGCACACCCAGTTATTTACAAATACGTCTACAACGGTTCTGGCTTCTTGATTTGGGATGGCATACATCTCTGGCCACTTACTAAAGTAATTAATGACTACTAACACATAACGGTTGCCGTAATCACTCACAGGAAAAGGTCTAGCTATATCCATTGCGATTCGCTCAAATGGGGCACCTGAATTGTACTGCTGTAGCGGTCCCCGACTTCTCTTTGCTGGACCTTTTGCGGCAATGCATTGGGTGCAATTTGATATCCAATCAGCCACAGCTTGTTGGCACCCAACCCAGTAGAAACGTTGTTTTAATTTCTCTAGTGTCTTTGTTACGCCAAGATGACCACCACTTTCGACGACGGCACTACAATAAGGTTCTGAACTGACTTTCCATCGGTACTTTCCCATGTACGGTAAAGGCAGCCGTGTATCAACTGGAGGCTGTTCCATAGGGCCCAATATGCTTTTGTTAGTGGACTTTCAGATGAAATTTCGTTTCGAGTCGGCCTTCTTCTTTGGCCTTCATAATTTTTTTCAATATAGGGTCAGTTTTCTATGCCATTGTCCAGTCTTCGCTGGACTCTATCTGTAATAGGCGATCTTCACAGCTATATTCTTTATCTTCAGCTTTAACACAATGCTTGCATTCCAGTTTGCAGGGTCGCCTTGATAGGGCATCCGCATTTCCATGTTTCACGCCTTTTCTGTGCTGAATGCTAAAATCGTAACTCTGAAGGCGCTCAATCCATCGAGCTATCTGTTCTTCCGGATTCTTGAATTGAAGCAACCACCTGAGTGCAGAATGGTCTGTTCTTAACTCAAAATGTTGACCATACAAATACTTGTGAAAATGTCTTATGCACTCCAGTACTGCCAGGAGCTCTCTTCGCGTCACGCAGTAGTTCCTCTCAGGCTTTGAAAGTATTCGACTGTAATAGCCTACGACTCGCTCTATGCCATTGACCACTTGGAAAAGCACACCTCCAATTCCGTATCCGCTCGAATCGGTATCTAACACAAATTTCTCTCCAGTAATGCCATAAGCCAAAATTGGTGCTGAGCACAATAGTGACTTCAGTCTCTGAAATGCATCTTGCTGTGCTTCACCCCAGATGTATTTTTGCGCCTTTTTAGTCAACTCGTGTAAGTTTGCAGCAATATTTGCAAAGTTCGGTACGAAACGCCTGTAGTAAGTACATAAGCCTAGAAAACTGCGTAATTCATGTAGATTTTTCGGACGAGGCCACTCCATTACAGCTTTTATTTTATCGTCATCCGTTGAAATGCCTTTAGAGGTTACTCGATGTCCCAGGTACTTTACTTCCTTCTGGAACAGCGAACATTTCTTAGCACTTAGCTTAAGTCCTGCCATGGATACACATTTAAACACTTCTTCCAGGTTTTTCAGGTGTTCATCAAATGTTTTCCCCATGACAATAATGTCGTCAAAGTACACCAAACATGTCTTTTGGTGAAGACCTTTTAACACCTGCTCCATTAAACGCTCGAATGTAGCCGGAGCATTGCAGAGTTTAAATGGCATCACATTAAACTGCCATAAACCATCACTTGCGCTAAACGCAGTTTTCTCCTTATCATTTTCTGAAATTTCTACTTGCCAATAACCGCTCTGCAAATCTAATGTAGAAAACCATTCCGTTCCGGCTAACGTGTCCAAGGTATCATAAATTCTAGGCAATGGATCACTATCTTTTTTCGTGACGTCATTAAGTTTTCTGTAGTCTACGTAGAATCTGGTACTTCCATCTTTCTTTTTCACTAACCCCACCGGTGAGCTCCATGGACTTGATGATGGTCTAATAACTCCGCTCTTTTCCATCTCGCTAACCAGCTCTCTTATTTCATTTCGCTTTGCTAGAGGAATGCTTCTAAGTGCCTGTTTTATTGGCTTAGCGCCGCCGGTGTTGATTTCGTGTTTTACAATTGAAGTTCTTCCTTGTTTTTGACCTTTCAAAGCAAATACAGAGGCATATTGACGTAGTAGTTGTTTGGCCTTATATTTACTAGGCGGCGTTAGTTTTTGGGTAAATTTTTGCACATGTTCCTCTAGTGATTCGTGGTCCTTAAAACTCTTTCTTGCTGCGACTTGATGCTGCTCGCAATTAATTATTGTTCTGTATTGATCTGTTGAAGTACATTTTCCAATCTTGCTGTTCTGCGCAAGGACTTTTTCACTACTGGATAAATTTAATATTCTCACGGGAACTAGACTCTTGCTAGGTTTTTCGAGGGCATTTGCTGTTACGACATCGCCTTTAATTTCTGCTGGCTCCACCACCCCCAAACTGTTGTCCTCACATTCTCCATCCATTCGCGCCCATACTAAGGTTTCTGATTTGGGTGGCAATTTTTCATATTCAAGGGCGATTAATTGTCTTACATGAGCCTTGATTTCGTATCCAACTGCAAGGTACACCAATTTGCTGACCCATATCCAAACGAATACTCTGTCCAATCTTCAATATCAGCCACTACAAATACGTGATGGACGATTGTATTAGCCATATTTAATTGTACTTTTACTTTTGCATAGACTGTGGCAGACTCTCCCGTAGCTGTTCGCAGTCTTACCCCGCTCAGTGGTTCAATAGATCTTTGTATTATATCGGGCCTTATAATAGAATGTGATGCTCCAGTGTCCACAGTAAAAATGTGTTTTCGTCCATTAATATAACCGCAAGCAGTAAGATTACTGTTACTATGTTGCACAACTGATATAGAAATTGTGGGGCCATCAGATGTGGAAGCTAGCCCATGCCCCGCAGTGCTAGCTCTTTCTAGTTTAAAAGTGACTCTTGTGATGAATGTCGATAAGCACTTTGGTTGTCTCTTTGTGGCGAAGCGGATCGGGATCGTTATCTTGTTGACTTGCAGTTTCTTTGAATAAGACCAGCCTTACCATAGTTATAGCATTTTACTTTGCTTTTGGTTTTATTTTGTTTGTCGCCCAAAGCTTGCAAAACTGCTTCCGTCATGTTTCTCACTTCCTTTAAAATATCTCCTTCGTCCTCAGCAGAGAAATAAAGCTTTGGTACCTTATACGCTTGTGGCCTTGAAATTATCCTGGCGGTTTCTTGGGCTAAGACAAATGATACCGTTTCTGCAAACAATGATTTCTGTGATGCACATACCGCGAGTTTTACATCAGCATCTCGTATACCATTTACAAATGCTTCGGTCTTAAAGTGATCTAACAATGGATGACTTTCACCTGGATAAGTAAGCTGCACCAAACGCTCGATCTCTAGTGCGAAATCCTGTAGCGTCTCGTTTGCCTTTTGTACTCTGCCCCGTAATTCCATTCTGAATATTTCTTTTATGTATTCACCACCATACTTACGTTGCAATGCTACCATAATGTCATCATAATTGTTTCTGCAACTTAGTGGTATACTCTAGAATTTCAGCTGCAGCTCCTTTTAAAGCCAGAATCAACTCTATGGCTTTTTCTTCATTGTTCCATGCATTTTTGTTGGCAACTGTGTCAAACTGGAACTTGAACACATTCAATGGTGAGCTGCCGTCAAAACTTGGAGCTCTTATTCTATTTGATACTTCTGGAAAAACTCTCACTGCTCCCTCTTGATATTGAAGACTATTTACTTTTTCTTTCAGTTTTTACATCAGTGACTTGTGTTTTTACATCAGTGACTTGTGTTTTTACATCAAACATCTTCGGGTTGAACTCTATCTCCATATCGTCTACTCTTTCATTTATAAAAGTAGAAATTTCTTGAAGCTTCTCAAGTTTTTCATTAGTAACCTGGAGTTTCTCGTTCGTCACCCTCGAAGAATGCTCTTGAATTTCGGCGAGAACGGGGCTTGAATTTTCCTTAGCCATTTTCTCCATGCTTCTTGAATTTTCTTCCATTCTTCTAGAAATTTCTGCTAGGATATCGTTTGAATTTTCTTTTACCATTCTCTCCATGTTTTTAGAATTTTCTTCCATTGTTCTAGAAGTTTCAGCCGAATTTTCTTTTACCATTCTCTCCAGGTTTTTAGAATTTTCTTCCATTTTTCTAGAAGTTTCTGCAGACATTTTTTCCATCTTCTCCATCATAGCAGCAAACATTGTGCTAAGATCCATGTTGCTTGTTACTGCACGGGTAGCAACTTCTATTTCTTCTATTTCATCAAATTCATAAGCTGCGATGTCAATATTGCGTCGCTTAAATTCATCGATTAAACTTCTCTGCAGCTCAGCTTTATTTCCTGCGGTCGGCAGATCCAACTTGCTCAACTCCTTCTTAAGCTGCTCAACTTTAAGCTCATTGAATTTCATTGTTTATCAATTTTTTTTTTTTTTTTTTCTTTTTTTTATTGCAATTTCACTTCTGACACCAATTGTTACGTTTTTATAATAAACCTTTGAGTTCTTTTAATTGGAAATCAAAATAAATACACACACGAATTCAACTTAACAAACTTTATTGAAATTAATGTTCACAAAATTTTAACCACTATTGTAAGTATCGATTTGAACCGTTTAATGTCTCCAATCAAACTAAACTAAACTTTCATGAGTCAGCCTGTATTTATAGTTCAAAACTATTCCTAGTTGATTCAAGAACCGTCTAGAATTTTCTAGAAAGTTGTTGTTTAATTCAATAAATGAATTGGGTCAAACTGATTTGTTTAACCTTAGAATTGATTTGTTTACAAGGCTATGAGCCAAGTAACGTTAATAATATTGTCTAGGCAGTGTCACCAAGACAATTCTAAAAAGTAACGCAAGCACTTGAAACTTGGATACAGCGGAGTTAGAGCAGAGAAACAACTTATCAAATTGATTTATTATTTCTGATTTTATTAAAATAATATTGATTCTTATATACTAATTAATTACTAACTACAAATAACAACAAAACTTATAAAATTGTAAATTAAAGAAATTCCAGAAAAACGTGAAACCCCCGACGAGGCAAAAACAAAATAAAATAAAATAAACTCCAACAGTAGTTCAAGGTTATTAAATAAAAATAATTAAATGAAATTGGAGTTCCTCAAACTTGGTAAAAAGTAAAAATACAGTAAAATTGCAATTCAACAAGAAGTTCAAGGCTGTTTTACACGAGTTAAATTAAAATTAAAACTTTGCAACAAAAATAAAAGAGAAATATGAGACTATTAATTTCACATAATTTCGGGCAGGTACATGTACGTAAGTAAGTTTGTAGATTGGTACAAACGTACTTACAAGCGTGTGAAAGAAATTCAAGTTAAATAAAAATTAAAACATTACAAAAACAATAAAAGAAAAACATGAGGCTGACAATTTAAGGTTGTTCACATTATTTCGTGCAGGCACATGTACGTAAGTATGTTTGTAGATTTGTAAAAACATATTTACGCACATGTGAAAGAAATTCTTTGTAAAGGTTTGAACATACACCCCGCCGTTGAGCATTGATCAACAAATTGCAAATGCGACAACCTTACATTGTTTTTATTAGAATTATAAGCTTAAGTTATTGAGTTTTCCAAAGTTCGCGGTTTTTTGGCGGGTGGCCTTCCATCCGATGAAAGTTTTGGTGATTGATTTTCTGCTGACAATTCGGATTCTGGGATTTGTGGAGGACGTAGTTGTCCTTCTTCTTCGGGTTCATCATTGAGCTTAGGGAGTGGAGCTAAATATTGAATTGCTCGTTTAAGGATACCTGAACCGGTCTGAACATCTGCTACTGTTACCACACCGTTGTGTCCTTTATATGTTTTTACAAGACGCCCCAAGGGCCATTTCATAACTGAAACATTATCTTCTTTAATGAGGACGGTTGCCCTTGGCTTCAGATTTTTTGACTGTTCTCGCCATTTGTTTCTGTATTGCAGTTCATTTAGGTAGTCTCGTGACCATCTCTTCCAAAATTCATGCTTGAGATGAGAAACTAATTTCCATCGTGTTTCCAATTTAAGGTTTGTGGGCTTCGCTTGGGCATCAATTTGGGCGGTAAGTGGTTCGCCAATCAGAAAGTGTCCCGGAGTAAGTGCGCCTACGTCGTTTGCGTCATTTGACATTGGTGAAATCGGTCTGGAATTCAGTATTGCTTCGATTTCCACAACTATGGTTTCAAGCTCTTCGTAAGTTAAGGATGCATTCCCCAATGTCCTTACCAGAAGATATTTTGCTGATTTAACAGCTGCTTCCCAGAGGCCGCCAAAGTGTGGTGCTCTTGGGGGAATAAAATTAAATTGGATACCCTTGTTGCTGCAAGCATTCATAATAGTTGCTTGTGCTTCTGAAGAATGTATTATTCATAATAGTTGCTTTTGCTTCTGAAGAATGAATTATTGTGGAAAGTTCAGGCAATTTGTTTTTCGCGCCGACGAAGTTTGTTGTATTGTCGCAATATAAATTTTGACAATGTCCACGCCGGGATATGAACCGTTTGAGTGCACCTATAAATGCCTCAGTTGTGAGGTCGCTCACCAGCTCCAAAAACGGTGACAGATTGCTTAGGTTGCTAGTTCCTCTTAACTCCTTGTATTTGGTGAGTTGTTGAATTTCTTGTTTGAATTCTGAAGCTTGTATTTGTGCCACGATTGAGGCCAGTGCTC
Organism: Pollenia amentaria; assembly: GCA_943735925.1. NCBI lineage: Eukaryota > Metazoa > Arthropoda > Insecta > Diptera > Polleniidae > Pollenia > Pollenia amentaria. The sequence goes on from OX031010.1 coordinate 77,310,868, forward strand.
GACTGAGTTCCACTGTTGTTATCACCTTTGATGTTTGTCGCATCTGCCTTGTGCATCTGGTGTGGGTAATGAAGCGCAGAACATATCCAACAATCCGTTGAAGATGGTGAAATGAATTTTTATGGTTAATTTTTTATATGAATTCTGCGTCCGTACACGTTATTGTTAGATACTGTTTAACTTTTCTCTCCAGATCAGTTGGAATGGCATGGGCTGGATTATATTTGGGAGGCCAAGCGTGTTCTTGGCCATGTAAAAAGAGGGGGCCAAAGAACCATAAAGAGCAGTCCTTGAGGCGTCTGGGTGCGATCCCTTGTGATAAGATGTCTGCGGGATTGATTTTTGTGCTGACGTGTCGCCATTGTATTGCTTGCGTTGTTTGTAAAATGCTTGACACTCGATTGGCTACAAAGGTGTTGAGTGATGCTGGTGAATTTATCCATTATAATACAATTTCTGAGTCTGTCCAGAACCAAACTTGGCTTGTTAGTTGAAGGTCCATAGTGATTCTTTCGGCTAGCTGTGCTCCCAATGTCGCAGCGCAAAGCTCCAGTCGAGGTATGGTTTGAGTTTTAAGTGGAGCGACCCGGGATTTCGCGCACAGCAGTCGTGTTATAATTGAACCTTCACTTCTTCCAGGTTTTTCAGGTGTTCATCAAATGTTTTCCCCATGACAATAATGTCGTCAAGGTACACCAAACATGTCTTTTGGTGAAGACCTTTTAACACCTGCTCCATTAAACGCTCGAATGTAGCCGGAACATTGCAGAGTCCAAATGGCATCACATTAAACTGCCATAAACCATCACTTGCGCTAAACGCAGTTTTCTCCTTATCATTTTCTGAAATTTCTACTTGCCAATAACCGCTCGGCAAATCTAATGTAGAAAACCATTCCGTTCCGGCTAACGTGTCCAAGGTATCATCAATTCTAGGCAATGGATCACTATCTTTTTTCGTGACGTCATTAAGTTTTCTGTAGTCTACGTAGAATCTGGTACTTCCATCTTTCTTTTTCACTAACCCCACCGGTGAGCTCCATGGACTTGATGATGGTTTAATAACTCCGCTCTTTTCCATCTCGCTAACCAGCTCTCTTATTTCATTTCGCTTTGCTAGAGGAATGCTTCTAGGTGCCTGTTTTATTGGCTTAGCGCCGCTGGTGTTGATTTCGTGTTTTACAATTGAAGTTCTTCCTTGTTTTTGACCTTTCAAAGCAAACACAGAGGCATATTGACGTAGTAGTTGTTTGGCCTTATATTTACTAGGCGGCGTTAGTTTTTGGGTCAATTTTTGCACATGTTCCTCTAGTGATTCGTGGTCCTTAAAACTCTTTCTTGCTGCGACTTGATGCTGCTCGCAATTAATTATTGCCTCTGTTGAAGTACATTTTCCAATCTTGCTGTTCTGCGCAAGGACTTTTTCACTACTGGATAAATTTAATATTCTCACGGGAACTAGACTCTTGCTAGGTTTTACGAGGGCATTTGCTGTTACGACATCGCCTTTAATTTCTGCTGGCTCCACCACCCCCAAACTGTTGTCCTCACATTCTCCATCCATTCGCGCCCAAACTAAGGTTTCTGATTTGGGTGGCAATATTTCATATTCAAGGGCGATTAATTGTCTTACATGAGCCTTGATTTCGTATCCAACTGCAAGGTACACCAATTTGCTGACCCATATCCAAACGAATACTCTGTCCAATCATAAAATCTGCGCCAATGATTACCTCGTCTTCAATATCAGCCACTACAAATACGTGATGGACAATTGTATTAGCCATATTTAATTGTACTTTTACTTTTCCATAGACTGTGGCTGACTCTCCCGTAGCTGTTCGCAGTCTTACCCCGCTCAGTGGTTCAATAGATCTTTGTATTATATCGGGCCTTATAATAGAATGTGATGCTCCAGTGTCCACAGTAAAAATGTGTTTTCGTCCGTTAATATAACCGCAAGCAGTAAGATTACTGTTAGTTTAAAAGTGACTCTTGTGATGAATGTCGATAAGCACTTTGGTTGTCTCTTTGTGGCGAAGCGGATCGGGATCGTTATCTTGTTGACTTGCAGTTTCTTTGAATATGACCAGCCTTACCAAAGTTATAGCATTTTACTTTGCTTTTGGTTTTATTTTGTTTGTCGCCCAAAGCTTGCAAAACTGCTTCCGTCATGTTTCTCACTTCCTTTAAAATATCTCCTTCGTCCTCAGCAGAGAAATCAAGCTTTCGTACCTTATACGCTTGTGGCCTTGAAATTATCCTGGCGGTTTCTTCGGCTAAGACAAATGATACCGTTTTTGCAAACAATGATTTCTGTGATGCACATACCGCGAGTTTAACATCAGCATCTCGTATACCATTTACAAATGCTTCGGTCTTAAAGTTATCTAACAATGGATGACTTTCACCTGGATAAGTAAGCTGCACCAAACGCTCGATCTCTAGTGCGAAATCCTGTAGCGTCTCGTTTGCCTTTTGTACTCTGCCCCGTAATTCCATTCTGAATATTTCTTTTCTGTATTCACCACCATACTTACGTTGCAATGCAATGATGACCATAATGTCATCATAATTGTTTCTGCAACTTAGTGGTATACTCTAGAATTTCAGCTGCAGCTCCTTTTAAAGCCAGAATCAACTCTATGGCTTTTTCTTCATTGTTCCATGCATTTTTGTTGGCAACTGTGTCAAACTGGAACTTGAACACATTCAATGGTGAGCTGCCGTCAAAACTTGGAGCTCTTATTCTATTTGATACTTCTGGAAAAACTCTCACTGCTCCCTCTTGATATTAAAGACTATTTACATTTTCTTCCAGATGATGTAGTTTTCCATCAAAAACTGTGACTTGTTTTTTTACATCCGTGACTTCAGTTTTTACATCAGTGACTTGTGTTTTTACATCAGTGACTTGTGTTTTTACATCAAACTTCTTCGGGTTGAACTCTATCTCCATATCGTCTACTCTTTCATTTATAAAAGTAGAAATTTCTTGAAGCTTCTCAAGTTTTTCATTAGTAACCTGGAGTTTCTCGTTCGTCACCCTCGAATGCTCTTGAATTTCGGCGAGAACGGGGCTTGAATTTTCCTTAGCCATTTTCTCCATGCTTCTTGAATTTTCTTCCATTCTTCTAGAAATTTCTGCTAGGATATCGTTTGAATTTTCTTTTACCATTCTCTCCATGTTTTTAGAATTTTCTTCCATTGTTCTAGAAGTTTCAGCCGAATTTTCTTTTACCATTCTCTCCATGTTTTTAGAATTTTCTTCCATTTTTCTAGAAGTTTCTGCAGACATTTTTTCCATCTTCTTCATCATAGCAGCAAACATTGTGCTAAGATCCATGTTGCTTGTTACTGCACGGGTAGCAACTTCTATTTCTTCTTTTTCATCAAATTCATAAGCTGCGATGTCAATATTGCGTCGCTTAAATTCATCGATTAAACTTCTCTGCAGCTCAGCTTTATTTCCTGCGGTCGGCTGATCCAACTTGCTCAACTCCTTCTTAAGCTGCTCAACTTTAAGCTCATTGAATTTCATTGTTTATCAATTTTTTTGTTTTTTCTTTTTTTATTGCAATTTCACTTCTGACACCAATTGTTACGTTTTTATAATAAACCTTTGAGTTCTTTTAATTGCAAATCAAAATAAATACACACACTAATTCAACTTAACAAACTTTATTGAAATTAATGTTCACAAAATTTTAACCACTATTGTAAGTATCGATTTGAACCGTTTAATGTCTCCAATCAAACTAAACTAAACTTTCATGAGTCAGCCTGTATTTATAGTTCAAAACTATTCCTAGTTGATTCAAGAACCGTCTAGTATTTTCTAGAAAGTTGTTGTTTAATTCAATAAATGAATTGGGTTAAACTGATTTGTTTAACCTTTGAATTGATTTGTTTACAAGGCTATGAGCCAAGTAACGTTAATAATATTGTCTAGGCAGTGTCACCAAGACAATTCTAAAAAGTAACGCAAGCACTTGAAACTTGGTTACAGCGGAGTTAGAGCAGAGAAACAACTTATCAAATTGATTTATTATTTCTGATTTTATTAAAATAAAATTGATTCTTATATACTAATTAATTACTAACTACAAATAACAACAAAACTTATAAAATTGTAAATTAAAGAAATTCCAGAAAAACGTGAAACCCCCGACGAGGCAAAAACAAAATAAAATAAAATAAACTCCAACAGTAGTTCAAGGTTATTAAATAAAAATAATTAAATGAAATTGGAGTTCCTCAAACTTGGTAAAAAGTAAAAATACAGTAAAATTGCAATTCAACAAGAAGTTCAAGGCTGTTTTACACGAGTTAAATTAAAATTAAATCTTTGCAACAAAAATAAAAGAGAAATATGAGACTATTAATTTCACATAATTTCGGGCAGGTACATGTACGTAAGTAAGTTTGTAGATTGGTACAAACGTACTTACAAACGTGTGAAAGAAATTCAAGTTAAATAAAAATTAAAACATTACAAAAACAATAAAAGAAAAACATGAGACTGACAATTTAAGGTTGTTCACATAATTTCGTGCAGGCACATGTACGTAAGTATGTTTGTAGATTTGTAAAAACATATTTGCGCACATGTGAAAGAAATTCTTTGTGAAGGTTTGAACATACACCCCGCCGTTGAGCATTGATCAACAAATTGCAAATGCGACAACCTTACATTGTTTTTATTAGAATTATAAGCTTAAGTTTTTGAGTTTTCCAAAGTTCGCGGTTTTTTGGCGGGTGGCCTTCCATCCGATGAAGGTTTTGGTGATTGATTTTCTGCTGACAATTCGGATTCTGGGATTTGTGGAGGACGTAGTTGTCCTTCTTCTTCGGGTTCATCATTGAGCTTAGGGAGTGGAGCTAAATATTGAATTGCTCGTGTTATCAACACTGGTGTCGTTTGGATGTGTATTGAAGTCGCTCTGTCTACAATTATATATTTTATTGTTTTGTGAATCGCTGTAAACCTGATAAACATATTTTTTAAAAAAGGATTGTCACTTTGTGCTGTTGGTGTTATTGGAGTGTGTGCATTTGCTGTTCTTTGTGAAAACAAAGTAATAAATTTGTACGTATTGTATTACTTGTGACCTGTTTTTGTAGTGGATCATATTTTTCTTTTCTGTGGATCATATTATACGTCTTTTGTCAGCTGATCTTGTTTGTTCCATATAATTGTAATTACAACTCTAACTGGTTTGTGTATTTGCTATTGTTTGTCGACAAGCGCTATCTATTGGACAGTAGGATTTTATACCCAACAAACACATTTTTATTAGAAACATTCATAAACGTATCATATACATTCATATCATGTCGTGTATTATGAAAAAATGTGGTATTACCAACGATGAAGAGATGATGATTTCGTGTTGGCTATGTAATGGTCTGTGCCATATTAAATGCAGTGGTCTTTCCGGTCTTGTTGCTGGATCATTGTCAAAAGATAATGGACTTGCTTGGCGATGTAATGATTGCAAGAAAATAAGCATTACTTTCTATCGTTTTTTCCAGTCAAATAAATCTCGTTTTTCAGAAATTCAAGAGGAAGTAAATAAACTTAGTGACAAAATTTCACAGTATGCTAAAATGTTTGAAGATTTTACTTCTTTAGAGTCTGTAAAATCTCCTGTCTCTCAAATATCACCTAAAAGAAAATCTGCAAGATTAAACAATAAAGTAAAATCGACTGAACGTTCCGTTTCGCCATCTTTGCCTCCGAATCCCGAATCCGCTACTTCATCTTCATCTGTTAATGATCGTGGTCCAACTCTTCTAAGCAAAACATCTGTTTCAAGTAATGCCTTCCCGATTATTCATTGTAATGCAACCAATTCTATCGATTTAATAAATAGTGGAAACAACTGTGCTGCTACTGGAGATCTGAGAGTGATTCCTCCAAGAAAACAAATCTTTATATCTCGTTTTGCATTTGATACGTCTGTTGACGAAATTGATGCTTATATTAAATCTAAGATCGGCAAAAGTGTTGATTTGAATGTTCATAAGTTTACTTATTCACAAATGCGGACTATAACATCATTTAAACTTACTGTTCCATTTGACATTTTTAACGTCATTATCGACCCATCTTTTTGGCCTGAACATGTTTTGGTTCGAGAATATGAGCAAAATGTAAACCGACGTCCAGTTAATGTTGCTTATTTGCCTAAACAACAATTAACACAATCAAAAAACTAAGTGAAGCTCCTGATGATCAACTCCTTATTATATATCAAAACGTTCGTGGTCTTAATACTAAGCTTTCCAATCTGTTCATCGAAAGTTTCGATTTTGACCATCATATTATAGTCTTCACTGAAACCTGGTTAAATAAAAAAACTTTAAATACCGAAATTTTTTGTAATGGATACAACGTATACCGACTCGATAGATTAACTACTACAATTGGTGGTGGCGTTTTAATTGCTGTTTCTAGTCTATTTTCGTCAGAGGAAATTATGCCTAATACTTCTCACAATATAGAATTTGTTGCTGTTCGTTTAAAACTAAAATACAAACATATATACATAACCTGTTCATATATTCAACCGAATTCTGATGGTCTAATTTACAATCAACATTATGAGAACATTAAATCAGTTATATCGTCTGCCCAGTCAGATGATCTAATTTTCGTTTTTGGTGACTTTAACTTGCCCACAGTTTCTTGGAAACTTTTACCAGATTCTTTTTATTATACTCCTACAAATTCCTATGATTGGATCGATGTTTTTTTTAATAATCTATATGACTTGTGCCTTTTCCAATTTAATGGTGTGTACAATGAATACGGAAAACTGTTAGATTTGGTGTTTGTGAATGAACCTGCTGACTGTTCATTAACTCGAGCTGTTCCAATATCAAGACCTGAAGATCGCTTTCATCCAACCATTGAACTTTCTTGTAATATTCCATTTGTTGAACGTAAAATAATGATGAAAAATGAAAAAGTCAACTGCTTCGAAAGAACAAGTTATAACGATTTAAATAATTTTCTAAACAGTACAAATTGGCTTGACAAGTTATCGATTCCAAATGGTACACCCTCATCCATCGATACTATGATTGATACTTTCTATAAAACTATTTTTGAATATTTAGATGAATGTGTTCCAAAAATTACTGTATTTAAACAGTCAGGACCTCCATGGAGCTCAAGACAGCTGTCCAGACTAAAAAATATAAAAAACAAACGTTTCAAAAAATATAAAGATTCCGGATCATCTTGTGATTATGGTAAATATTCTGTATCCCGCTCTGAATATAATTTACTAAACATGAAACTGTATAAAAATTACTTAAATGAAATGAAAGTTAAATTTAAACATGATCCTAAGTCATTTTACAAATTCGTAAATTCTAAACGGAAATCTACGGGATATCCATCTATCATGAAGTATTTAAATCATGAATCCAGTAATGATTTAATAATAAGTAACCTGTTTGCTGACTTTTTTGGAACTACATATTCTGATGCCCAATACAACAAATATAACAATTACCCTTACGTGATTGATGAACACCAAGCAATATCATTTTCTCCCATTACAACCTCCCAAATAGTTGCCAGTTTGAAAAGCGTTAAATCATCCTTTTACAGTGGACCTGATGGTGTTCCAAGCTGTATTCTAACCAACTGCGCTAATGCTTTTGCCACACCCTTATCAATAATATTTAACTTATCAATTAGATATGGCTACTTTCCAACATTTTGGAAAGAATCTTATATAATTCCGCTATTTAAGGCTGGAAATAAAACAAATATAGCAAATTATAGAGGTATAGCCAAACTAAGTGCTATTCCTAAACTCTTTGAAAAGTGCATGACTGATAGCCTCTTTCATCAAGCATCGTCATTACTATCTCCTTTCCAACATGGCTTTAGAAAAGGACGCTCAGCAATGACAAATCTCCTACAACTCACCACTATTGTTAATAATGGATTTAATAATGGGCAACTAACGGACGTTATATACACAGACTTTAGTAAAGCTTTTGATAAAGTCAACCACAGTCTTCTTCTTAGTAAACTTTCTTTAATGGGCTTCACTAATAACAGTCTTCGGTGGCTTGAGTCATATCTTATTTCTAGGAAACAAAGTGTTTGCTTTAATAATACAACATCAAGGAGCATCATCGTCAATTCTGGAGTACCGCAAGGTAGCCACCTTGGTCCAATCTTATTCTCACTTTTTATAAATGATCTGCCGAGTGCAATAAACAATTGTGATGTATTAATGTATGCCGACGATGTAAAAATCTTTTTAAGCTACAAAAAAACTTCTGAAATGCTCAACCTTCAACATGATTTGGATAATTTCTATAAGTGGTGTAACATCAACCTCATGAATCTTAATTTAACAAAATGCAAACATATGCGTTTTTGTAGAAAATGGAATTCTTTGGGTAACTATACTTTGGGTGATAGCCAACTTGAATTAGTTAAAGATATTTTGGATCTTGGTGTTTTACTTGACTCAAAATTAGACTTTATAAAACACATTACGACAATGATAAACAGAGCTCGTGGAGTACTTGCTTTTATAAAGCGTTGGGCTAAGGAGTTCACTGATCCCAAAATTACAAAGCAGTTATACATATCTTTGGTAAGACCAATCATCGAATATGGTTCTATTATCTGGGATCCTGATTATAATGTTCACATAAATCGAATAGAATCTGTCCAAAAACAATTTTTATTGTTCTGCTTAGGAAATTCAACTTGGAACCCTTCTGAAGTTCTTCCATCCTACTTCGAAAGACTTGAACAAGTTAAACTACCTTCACTGGTAAGCCGAAGAAAAATGCTTAACATTACGTTCTTAGTTAATTTGCTTAATGGTAATGTTTGTTCTGAATTCCTGCTTAATAATGTTAATGTCAACGTTCCTCAACGATCAACTCGCAATTTCATACCATTGTATCTTCAGACTTTCCGCACAAACTACGCTAATTCTGATCCTTTTCTGAGAATATGCAAGGATTTTAATGAAATGTATAATTTTATTGACTTTTCTTTGAATGTTAATGTCATTAAACGTAGTATTATTTTGTTTTTGAATACTTTACCTAATAGATAATATTATTTGTAATTAAATTCTAGTCTGTAAGGATTTACATATATCCATAGACTTAAATAAATAAATAAATAAATAAATAAATAAATAAATAAATAAATAAATAAATAAGGATACCTGAACCGGTCTGAACATCTGCTACTGTTACCACACCGTTGTGTCCTTTATATGTTTTTACAACACGCCCCAAGGGCCATTTCAGGTTGCCCCTGGCTTCAGATTTTTTGACTGTTCTCGCCATTTGTTTCTGTATTGCAGTTCATTTAGGTAGTCTCGTGACCATCTCTTCCAAAATTCATGCTTGAGATGAGAAACTAATTTCCATCGTGTTTCCAATTTAAGGTTTGTGGGCTTCGCTTGGGCATCAATTTGGGCGGTAAGTGGTTCGCCAATCAGAAAGTGTCCTGGAGTAAGTGCGCCTACGTCGTTTGCGTCATTTGACATTGGTGAAATCGGTCTGGAATTCAGTATTGCTTCGATTTCCACAACTATGGTTTCAAGCTCTTCGTAAGTTAAGGATGCATTCCCCAATGTCCTTACCAGAAGATATTTTGCTGATTTAACAGCTGCTTCCCAGAGGCCGCCAAAGTGTGGTGCTCTTGGGGGAATAAAATTAAATTGGATACCCTTGTTGCTGCAAGCATTCATAATAGTTGCTTGTGCTTCTGAAGAATGAATTATTGTGGAAAGTTCAGGCAATTTGTTTTTCGCGCCGACGAAGTTTGTTGCATTGTCGCAATATAAATTTTGACAATGTCCACGCCGGGATATGAACCGTTTGAGTGCACCTATAAATGCCTCAGTTGTGAGGTCGCTCACCAGCTCCAAGTGTACTGCATTTGTAGCAAAGCAGCAAAAGACAGCAATGTAGGCCTTGTGTGGTCGTTATCCCCGAAGTTTATAAAGAACGGTGATTGGGCCACAGTAATCGACTCCAGTATTGATGAAGGCACGGGCTGGTGTGACACGTGTTGATGGCAGGTTGCCCATTATTTGGTGGAATAGCTAAGGCTTGGCTCTGCTGCATGTCGTGCATCGATGCACTGTGGCTCTTGCCATAATTTTGCCTTTTATTGGCCAAAATCTTTGTCTGACTATCCCCAGGAGTGTTTGCGCACCACAATGTTTGTTGTCGTTGTGGGTCATTTCAAAGATTAGCTTTGCAATCGGGTCATTATATGGAATCAAGAGCTGGTGTTTGGAGTCAAATTGAAGCGGTGAAGCTTCTAGTCGACCTCCAACACGGATTAGACCATCTGTGTCTAAAAACGGTGACAGATTGCTTAGGTTGCTAGTTCCTCTTAACTCCTTGTATTTGGTGAGTTGTTTAATTTCTTGTTTGAATTCTGAAGCTTGTATTTGTGCCACGATTGAGACCTTTGATGTTTGTCGCATCTGCCTTGTGCATCTGGTGTGGGTAATGAAGCGCAGAACATATCCAACAATCCGTTGAAGACGGTGAAATGAATTTTTATGGTTAATTTTGTATATGAATTCTGCGTCCGTACACGTTATTGTTAGATACTGTTTAACTTTTCTCTCCAGATCAGTTGAAATGGCATGGGCTGGATTATATTTGGGAGGCCAAGCGTGTTCTTGGCCATGTAAAAAGAGGGTGCCAAAGAACCATAAAGAGCAGTCCTTGAGGCGTCTGGGTGCGATCCCTCGTGATAAGATGTCTGCGGGATTGATTTTTGTGCTGACGTGTCGCCATTGTATTGCTTGCGTTGTTTGTAAAATGCTTGACACTCGATTGGCTACAAAGGTGTTGAGTGATGCTGGTGAATTTATCCATTATAATACAATTTCTGAGTCTGTCCAGAACCAAACTTGGCTTGTTAGTTGAAGGTCCATAGTGATTCTTTCGGCTAGCTGTGCTCCCAATGTCGCAGCGCAAAGCTCCAGTCGAGGTATGGTTTGAGTTTTAAGTGGAGCGACCCGGGATTTCGCGCACAGCAGTCGTGTTATAATTGAACCTTCACTTCTTCCAGGTTTTTCAGGTGTTCATCAAATGTTTTCCCCATGACAATAATGTCGTCAAGGTACACCAAACATGTCTTTTGGTGAAGACCTTTTAACACCTGCTCCATTAAACGCTCGAATGTAGCCGGAACATTGCAGAGTCCAAATGGCATCACATTAAACTGCCATAAACCATCACTTGCGCTAAACGCAGTTTTCTCCTTATCATTTTCTGAAATTTCTACTTGCCAATAACCGCTCGGCAAATCTAATGTAGAAAACCATTCCGTTCCGGCAAACGTGTCCAAGGTATCATCAATTCTAGGCAATGGATCACTATCTTTTTTCGTGACGTCATTAAGTTTTCTGTAGTCTACGTAGAATCTGGTACTTCCATCTTTCTTTTTCACTAACCCCACCGGTGAGCTCCATGGACTTGATGATGGTTTAATAACTCCGCTCTTTTCCATCTCGCTAACCAGCTCTCTTATTTCATTTCGCTTTGCTAGAGGAATGCTTCTAGGTGCCTGTTTTATTGGCTTAGCGCCGCCGGTGTTGATTTCGTGTTTTACAATTGAAGTTCTTCCTTGTTTTTGACCTTTCAAAGCAAATACAGAGGCATATTGACGTAGTAGTTGTTTGGCCTTATATTTACTAGGCGGCGTTAGTTTTTGGGTCAATTTTTGCACATGTTCCTCTAGTGATTCGTGGTCCTTAAAACTCTTTCTTGCTGCGACTTGATGCTGCTCGCAATTAATTATTGCCTCTGTTGAAGTACATTTTCCAATCTTGCTGTTCTGCGCAAGGACTTTTTCACTACTGGATAAATTTAATATTCTCACGGGAACTAGACTCTTGCTAGGTTTTACGAGGGCATTTGCTGTTACGACATCGCCTTTAATTTCTGCTGGCTCCACCACCCCCAAACTGTTGTCCTCACATTCTCCATCCATTCGCGCCCATACTAAGGTTTCTGATTTGGGTGGCAATTTTTCATATTCAAGGGCGATTAATTGTCTTACATGAGCCTTGATTTCGTATCCAACTGCAAGGTACACCAATTTGCTGACCCATATCCAAACGAATACTCTGTCCAATCTTCAATATCAGCCACTACAAATACGTGATGGACGATTGTATTAGCCATATTTAATTGTACTTTTACTTTTGCATAGACTGTGGCAGACTCTCCCGTAGCTGTTCGCAGTCTTACCCCGCTCAGTGGTTCAATAGATCTTTGTATTATATCGGGCCTTATAATATAATGTGATGCTCCAGTGTCCACAGTAAAAATGTGTTTTCGTCCGTTAATATAACCGCAAGCAGTAAGATTACTGTTACTATGTTGCACAACTGATATAGAAATTGTGGGGCCATCAGATGTGGAAGCTAGCCCATGCCCCGCAGTGCTAGCTCTTTCTAGTTTAAAAGTGACTCTTGTGATGAATGTCGATAAGAACTTTGGTTGTCTCTTTGTGGCGAAGCGGATCGGGATCGTTATCTTGTTGACTTGCAGTTTCTTTGAATATGACCAGCCTTACCATAGTTATAGCATTTTACTTTGCTTTTGGTTTTATTTTGTTTGTCGCCCAAAGCTTGCAAAACTGCTTCCGTCATGTTTCTCACTTCCTTTAAAATATCTCCTTCGTCCTCAGCAGAGAAATAAAGCTTTGGTACCTTATACGCTTGTGGCCTTGAAATTATCCTGGCGGTTTCTTGGGCTAAGACAAATGATACCGTTTCTGCAAACAATGATTTCTGTGATGCACATACCGCGAGTTTTACATCAGCATCTCGTATACCATTTACAAATGCTTCGGTCTTAAAGTGATCTAACAATGGATGACTTTCACCTGGATAAGTAAGCTGCACCAAACGCTCGATCTCTAGTGCGAAATCCTGTAGCGTCTCGTTTGCCTTTTGTACTCTGCCCCGTAATTCCATTCTGAATATTTCTTTTATGTATTCACCACCATACTTACGTTGCAATGCTACCATAATGTCATCATAATTGTTTCTGCAACTTAGTGGTATACTCTAGAATTTCAGCTGCAGCTCCTTTTAAAGCCAGAATCAACTCTATGGCTTTTTCTTCATTGTTCCATGCATTTTTGTTGGCAACTGTGTCAAACTGGAACTTGAACACATTCAATGGTGAGCTGCCGTCAAAACTTGGAGCTCTTATTCTATTTGATACTTCTGGAAAAACTCTCACTGCTCCCTCTTGATATTGAAGACTATTTACTTTTTCTTTCAGTTTTTACATCAGTGACTTGTGTTTTTACATCAGTGACTTGTGTTTTTACATCAAACATCTTCGGGTTGAACTCTATCTCCATATCGTCTACTCTTTCATTTATAAAAGTAGAAATTTCTTGAAGCTTCTCAAGTTTTTCATTAGTAACCTGGAGTTTCTCGTTCGTCACCCTCGAAGAATGCTCTTGAATTTCGGCGAGAACGGGGCTTGAATTTTCCTTAGCCATTTTCTCCATGCTTCTTGAATTTTCTTCCATTCTTCTAGAAATTTCTGCTAGGATATCGTTTGAATTTTCTTTTACCATTCTCTCCATGTTTTTAGAATTTTCTTCCATTGTTCTAGAAGTTTCAGCCGAATTTTCTTTTACCATTCTCTCCAGGTTTTTAGAATTTTCTTCCATTTTTCTAGAAGTTTCTGCAGACATTTTTTCCATCTTCTCCATCATAGCAGCAAACATTGTGCTAAGATCCATGTTGCTTGTTACTGCACGGGTAGCAACTTCTATTTCTTCTTTTTCATCAAATTCATAAGCTGCGATGTCAATATTGCGTCGCTTAAATTCATCGATTAAACTTCTCTGCAGCTCAGCTTTATTTCCTGCGGTCGGCAGATCCAACTTGCTCAACTCCTTCTTAAGCTGCTCAACTTTAAGCTCATTGAATTTCATTGTTTATCAATTTTTTTTTTTTTTTTTTTTCTTTTTTTTATTGCAATTTCACTTCTGACACCAATTGTTACGTTTTTATAATAAACCTTTGAGTTCTTTTAATTGGAAATCAAAATAAATACACGCACGAATTCAACTTAACAAACTTTATTGAAATTAATGTTCACAAAATTTTAACCACTATTGTAAGTATCGATTTGAACCGTTTAATGTCTCCAATCAAACTAAACTAAACTTTCATGAGTCAGCCTGTATTTATAGTTCAAAACTATTCCTAGTTGATTCAAGAACCGTCTAGAATTTTCTAGAAAGTTGTTGTTTAATTCAATAAATGAATTGGGTCAAACTGATTTGTTTAACCTTAGAATTGATTTGTTTACAAGGCTATGAGCCAAGTAACGTTAATAATATTGTCTAGGCAGTGTCACCAAGACAATTCTAAAAAGTAACGCAAGCACTTGAAACTTGGTTACAGCGGAGTTAGAGCAGAGAAACAACTTATCAAATTGATTTATTATTTCTGATTTTATTAAAATAATATTGATTCTTATATACTAATTAATTACTAACTACAAATAACAACAAAACTTATAAAATTGTAAATTAAAGAAATTCCAGAAAAACGTAAAACCCCCGACGAGGCAAAAACAAAATAAAATAAAATAAACTCCAACAGTAGTTCAAGGTTATTAAATAAAAATAATTAAATGAAATTGGAGTTCCTCAAACTTGGTAAAAAGTAAAAATACAGTAAAATTGCAATTCAACAAGAAGTTCAAGGCTGTTTTACACGAGTTAAATTAAAATTAAAACTTTGCAACAAAAATAAAAGAGAAATATGAGACTATTAATTTCACATAATTTCGGGCAGGTACATGTACGTAAGTAAGTTTGTAGATTGGTACAAACGTACTTACAAACGTGTGAAAGAAATTCAAGTTAAATAAAAATTAAAACATTACAAAAACAATAAAAGAAAAACATGAGACTGACAATTTAAGGTTGTTCACATAATTTCGTGCAGGCACATGTACGTAAGTATGTTTGTAGATTTGTAAAAACATATTTGCGCACATGTGAAAGAAATTCTTTGTGAAGGTTTGAACATACACCCCGCCGTTGAGCATTGATCAACAAATTGCAAATGCGACAACCTTACATTGTTTTTATTAGAATTATAAGCTTAAGTTTTTGAGTTTTCCAAAGTTCGCGGTTTTTTGGCGGGTGGCCTTCCATCCGATGAAGGTTTTGGTGATTGATTTTCTGCTGACAATTCGGATTCTGGGATTTGTGGAGGACGTAGTTGTCCTTCTTCTTCGGGTTCATCATTGAGCTTAGGGAGTGGAGCTAAATATTGAATTGCTCGTTTAAGGATACCTGAACCGGTCTGAACATCTGCTACTGTTACCACACCGTTGTGTCCTTTATATGTTTTTACAAGACGCCCCAAGGGCCATTTCATAACTGAAACATTATCTTCTTTAATGAGGACGGTTGCCCTTGGCTTCAGATTTTTTGACTGTTCTCGCCATTTGTTTCTGTATTGCAGTTCATTTAGGTAGTCTCGTGACCATCTCTTCCAAAATTCATGCTTGAGATGAGAAACTAATTTCCATCGTGTTTCCAATTTAAGGTTTGTGGGCTTCGCTTGGGCATCAATTTGGGCGGTAAGTGGTTCGCCAATCAGAAAGTGTCCCGGAGTAAGTGCGCCTACGTCGTTTGCGTCATTTGACATTGGTGAAATCGGTCTGGAATTCAGTATTGCTTCGATTTCCACAACTATGGTTTCAAGCTCTTCGTAAGTTAAGGATGCATTCCCCAATGTCCTTACCAGAAGATATTTTGCTGATTTAACAGCTGCTTCCCAGAGGCCGCCAAAGTGTGGTGCTCTTGGGGGAATAAAATTAAATTGGATACCCTTGTTGCTGCAAGCATTCATAATAGTTGCTTGTGCTTCTGAAGAATGAATTATTGTGGAAAGTTCAGGCAATTTGTTTTTCGCGCCGACGAAGTTTGTTGCATTGTCGCAATATAAATTTTGACAATGTCCACGCCGGGATATGAACCGTTTGAGTGCACCTATAAATGCCTCAGTTGTGAGGTCGCTCACCAGCTCCAAGTGTACTGCATTTGTAGCAAAGCAGCAAAAGACAGCAATGTAGGCCTTGTGTGGTCGTTTTCCCCGAAGTTTATAAAGAACGGTGATTGGGCCACAGTAATCGACTCCAGTATTGATGAAGGCACGGGCTGGTGTGACACGTGTTGATGGCAGGTTGCCCATTATTTGGTGGAATAGCTCAGGCTTGGCTCTGCTGCATGTCGTGCATCGATGCACTGTGGCTCTTGCCATAATTTTGCCTTTTATTGGCCAAAATCTTTGTCTGACTATCCCCAGGAGTGTTTGCGCACCACAATGTTTGTTGTCGTTGTGGGTCATTTCAAAGATTAGCTTTGCAATCGGGTCATTATATGGAATCAAGAGCTGGTGTTTGGAGTCAAATTGAAGCGGTGAAGCTTCTAGTCGACCTCCAACACGGATTAGACCATCTGTTTCTAAAAACGGTGACAGATTGCTTAGGTTGCTAGTTCCTCTTAACTCCTTGTATTTGGTGAGCTGTTTAATTTCTTGTTTGAATTCTGAAGCTTGTATTTGTGCCACGATTGAGACCTTTGATGTTTGTCGCATCTGCCTTGTGCATCTGGTGTGGGTAATGAAGCGCAGAACATATCCAACAATCCGTTGAAGACGGTGAAATGAATTTTTATGGTTAATTTTGTATATGAATTCTGCGTCCGTACACGTTATTGTTAGATACTGTTTAACTTTTCTCTCCAGATCAGTTGAAATGGCATGGGCTGGATTATATTTGGGAGGCCAAGCGTGTTCTTGGCCATGTAAAAAGAGGGGGCCAAAGAACCATAAAGAGCAGTCCTTGAGGCGTCTGGGTGCGATCCCTCGTGATAAGATGTCTGCGGGATTGATTTTTGTGCTGACGTGTCGCCATTGTATTGCTTGCGTTGTTTGTAAAATGCTTGACACTCGATTGGCTACAAAGGTGTTGAGTGATGCTGGTGAATTTATCCATTATAATACAATTTCTGAGTCTGTCCAGAACCAAACTTGGCTTGTTAGTTGAAGGTCCATAGTGATTCTTTCGGCTAGCTGTGCTCCCAATGTCGCAGCGCAAAGCTCCAGTCGAGGTATGGTTTGAGTTTTAAGTGGAGCGACCCGGGATTTCGCGCACAGCAGTCGTGTTATAATTGAACCTTCACTTCTTCCAGGTTTTTCAGGTGTTCATCAAATGTTTTCCCCATGACAATAATGTCGTCAAGGTACACCAAACATGTCTTTTGGTGAAGACCTTTTAACACCTGCTCCATTAAACGCTCGAATGTAGCCGGAACATTGCAGAGTCCAAATGGCATCACATTAAACTGCCATAAACCATCACTTGCGCTAAACGCAGTTTTCTCCTTATCATTTTCTGAAATTTCTACTTGCCAATAACCGCTCGGCAAATCTAATGTAGAAAACCATTCCGTTCCGGCAAACGTGTCCAAGGTATCATCAATTCTAGGCAATGGATCACTATCTTTTTTCGTGACGTCATTAAGTTTTCTGTAGTCTACGTAGAATCTGGTACTTCCATCTTTCTTTTTCACTAACCCCACCGGTGAGCTCCATGGACTTGATGATGGTTTAATAACTCCGCTCTTTTCCATCTCGCTAACCAGCTCTCTTATTTCATTTCGCTTTGCTAGAGGAATGCTTCTAGGTGCCTGTTTTATTGGCTTAGCGCCGCTGGTGTTGATTTCGTGTTTTACAATTTAAGTTCTTCCTTGTTTTTGACCTTTCAAAGCAAATACAGAGGCATATTGACGTAGTAGTTGTTTGGCCTTATATTTACTAGGCGGCGTTAGTTTTTGGGTCAATTTTTGCACATGTTCCTCTAGTGATTCGTGGTCCTTAAAACTCTTTCTTGCTGCGACTTGATGCTGCTCGCAATTAATTATTGCCTCTGTTGAAGTACATTTTTCAATCTTGCTGTTCTGCGCAAGGACTTTTTCACTACTGGATAAATTTAATATTCTCACGGGAACTAGACTCTTGCTAGGTTTTACGAGGGCATTTGCTGTTACGACATCGCCTTCAATTTCTGCTGGCTCCACCACCCCCAAACTGTTGTCCTCACATTCTCCATCCATTCGCGCCCAAACTAAGGTTTCTGATTTGGGTGGCAATATTTCATATTCAAGGGCGATTAATTGTCTTACATGAGCCTTGATTTCGTATCCAACTGCAAGGTACACCAATTTGCTGACCCATATCCAAACGAATACTCTGTCCAATCATAAAATCTGCGCCAATGATTACCTCGTCTTCAATATCAGCCACTACAAATACGTGATGGACGATTGTATTAGCCATATTTAATTGTACTTTTACTTTTCCATAGACTGTGGCTGACTCTCCCGTAGCTGTTCGCAGTCTTACCCCGCTCAGTGGTTCAATAGATCTTTGTATTATATCGGGCCTTATAATAGAATGTGATGCTCCAGTGTCCACAGTAAAAATGTGTTTTCGTCCGTTAATATAACCGCAAGCAGTAAGATTACTGTTAGTTTAAAAGTGACTCTTGTGATGAATGTCGATAAGCACTTTGGTTGTCTCTTTGTGGCGAAGCGGATCGGGATCGTTATCTTGTTGACTTGCAGTTTCTTTGAATATGACCAGCCTTACCACAGTTATAGCATTTTACTTTGCTTTTGGTTTTATTTTGTTTGTCGCCCAAAGCTTGCAAAACTGCTTCCGTCATGTTTCTCACTTCCTTTAAAATATCTCCTTCGTCCTCAGCAGAGAAATCAAGCTTTCGTACCTTATACGCTTGTGGCCTTGAAATTATCCTGGCGGTTTCTTGGGCTAAGACAAATGATACCGTTATTGCAAACAATGATTTCTGTGATGCACATACCGCGAGTTTAACATCAGCATCTCGTATACCATTTACAAATGCTTCGGTCTTAAAGTTATCTAACAATGGATGACTTTCACCTGGATAAGTAAGCTGCACCAAACGCTCGATCTCTAGTGCGAAATCCTGTAGCGTCTCGTTTGCCTTTTGTACTCTGCCCCGTAATTCCATTCTGAATATTTCTTTTCTGTATTCACCACCATACTTACGTTGCAATGCAATGATGACCATAATGTCATCATAATTGTTTCTGCAACTTAGTGGTATACTCTAGAATTTCAGCTGCAGCTCCTTTTAAAGCCAGAATCAACTCTATGGCTTTTTCTTCATTGTTCCATGCATTTTTGTTGGCAACTGTGTCAAATTGGAACTTGAACACATTCAATGGTGAGCTGCCGTCAAAACTTGGAGCTCTTATTCTATTTGATACTTCTGGAAAAACTCTCACTGCTCCCTCTTGATATTAAAGACTATTTACATTTTCTTCCAGATGATGTAGTTTTCCATCAAAAACTGTGACTTGTTTTTTTACATCCGTGACTTCAGTTTTTACATAAGTGACTTGTGTTTTTACATCAGTGACTTGTGTTTTTACATCAAACTTCTTCGGGTTGAACTCTATCTCCATATCGTCTACTCTTTCATTTATAAAAGTAGAAATTTCTTGAAGCTTCTCAAGTTTTTTATTAGTAACCTGGAGTTTCTCGTTCGTCACCCTCGAATGCTCTTGAATTTCGGCGAGAACGGGGCTTGAATTTTCCTTAGCCATTTTCTCCATGCTTCTTGAATTTTCTTCCATTCTTCTAGAAATTTCTGCTAGGATATCGTTTGAATTTTCTTTTACATTCTCTCCATGTTTTTAGAATTTTCTTCCATTGTTCTAGAAGTTTCAGCCGAATTTTCTTTTACCATTCTCTCCATGTTTTTAGAATTTTCTTCCATTTTTCTAGAAGTTTCTGCAGACATTTTTTCCATCTTCTTCATCATAGCAGCAAACATTGTGCTAAGATCCATGTTGCTTGTTACTGCACGGGTAGAAACTTCTATTTCTTCTTTTTCATCAAATTCATAAGCTGCGATGTCAATATTGCGTCGCTTAAATTCATCGATTAAACTTCTCTGCAGCTCAGCTTTATTTCCTGCGGTCGGCTGATCCAACTTGCTCAACTCCTTCTTAAGCTGCTCAACTTTAAGCTCATTGAATTTCATTGTTTATCAATTTTTTTTTTTTTTTTTTTCTTTTTTTATTGCAATTTCACTTCTGACACCAATTGTTACGTTTTTATAATAAACCTTTGAGTTCTTTTAATTGCAAATCAAAATAAATACACACACTAATTCAACTTAACAAACTTTATTGAAATTAATTTTCACAAAATTTTAACCACTATTGTAAGTATCGATTTGAACCGTTTAATGTCTCCAATCAAACTAAACTAAACTTTCATGAGTCAGCCTGTATTTATAGTTCAAAACTATTCCTAGTTGATTCAAGAACCGTCTAGTATTTTCTAGAAAGTTGTTGTTTAATTCAATAAATGAATTGGGTTAAACTGATTTGTTTAACCTTTGAATTGATTTGTTTACAAGGCTATGAGCCAAGTAACGTTAATAATATTGTCTAGGCAGTGTCACCAAGACAATTCTAAAAAGTAACGCAAGCACTTGAAACTTGGTTACAGCGGAGTTAGAGCAGAGAAACAACTTATCAAATTGATTTATTATTTCTGATTTTATTAAAATAAAATTGATTCTTATATACTAATTAATTACTAACTACAAATAACAACAAAACTTATAAAATTGTAAATTAAAGAAATTCCAGAAAAACGTGAAACCCCCGACGAGGCAAAAACAAAATAAAATAAAATAAACTCCAACAGTAGTTCAAGGTTATTAAATAAAAATAATTAAATGAAATTGGAGTTCCTCAAACTTGGTAAAAAGTAAAAATACAGTAAAATTGCAATTCAACAAGAAGTTCAAGGCTGTTTTACACGAGTTAAATTAAAATTAAAACTTTGCAACAAAAATAAAAGAGAAATATGAGACTATTAATTTCACATAATTTCGGGCAGGTACATGTACGTAAGTAAGTTTGTAGATTGGTACAAACGTACTTACAAACGTGTGAAAGAAATTCAAGTTAAATAAAAATTAAAACATTACAAAAACAATAAAAGAAAAACATGAGACTGACAATTTAAGGTTGTTCACATAATTTCGTGCAGGCAAATGTACGTAAGTATGTTTGTAGATTTGTAAAAACATATTTGCGCACATGTGAAAGAAATTCTTTGTGAAGGTTTGAACATACACCCCGCCGTTGAGCATTGATCAACAAATTGCAAATGCGACAACCTTACATTGTTTTTATTAGAATTATAAGCTTAAGTTTTTGAGTTTTCCAAAGTTCGCGGTTTTTTGGCGGGTGGCCTTCCATCCGATGAAGGTTTTGGTGATTGATTTTCTGCTGACAATTCGGATTCTGGGATTTGTGGAGGACGTAGTTGTCCTTCTTCTTCGGGTTCATCATTGAGCTTAGGGAGTGGAGCTAAATATTGAATTGCTCGTTTAAGGATACCTGAACCGGTCTGAACATCTGCTACTGTTACCACACCGTTGTGTCCTTTATATGTTTTTACAACACGCCCCAAGGGCCATTTCATAACTGGAACATTATCTTCTTTAATGAGGACGGTTGCCCCTGGCCTCAGATTTTTTGACTGTTCTCGCCATTTGTTTCTGTATTGCAGTTCATTTAGGTAGTCTCGTGACCATCTCTTCCAAAATTCATGCTTGAGATGAGAAACTAATTTCCATCGTGTTTCCAATTTAAGGTTTGTGGGCTTCGCTTGGGCATCAATTTGGGCGGTAAGTGGTCCGCCAATCAGAAAGTGTCCCGGAGTAAGTGCGCCTACGTCGTTTGCGTCATTTGACATTGGTGAAATCGGTCTGGAATTCAGTATTGCTTCGATTTCCACAACTATGGTTTCAAGCTCTTCGTAAGTTAAGGATGCATTCCCCAATGTCCTTACCAGAAGATATTTTGCTGATTTAACAGCTGCTTCCCAGAGGCCGCCAAAGTGTGGTGCTCTTGGGGGAATAAAATTAAATTGGATACCCTTGTTGCTGCAAGCATTCATAATAGTTGCTTGTGCTTCTGAAGAATGAATTATTGTGGAAAGTTCAGGCAATTTGTTTTTCGCGCCGACGAAGTTTGTTGCATTGTCGCAATATAAATTTTGACAATGTCCACGCCGGGATATGAACCGTTTGAGTGCACCTATAAATGCCTCAGTTGTGAGGTCGCTCACCAGCTCCAAGTGTACTGCATTTGTAGCAAAGCAGCAAAAGACAGCAATGTAGGCCTTGTGTAGCCGTTTTCCCCGAAGTTTATAAAGAACGGTGATTGGGCCACAGTAATCGACTCCAGTATTGATGAAGGCACGGGCTGGTGTGACACGTGTTGATGGCAGGTTGCCCATTATTTGGTGGAATAGCTCAGGCTTGGCTCTGCTGCATGTCGTGCATCGATGCACTGTGTCTTGCCATAATTTTGCCTTTTATTGGCCAAAATCTTTGTCTGACTATCCCCAGGAGTGCTTGCGCACCACAATGTTTGTTGTCGTTGTGGGTCATTTCAAAGATTAGCTTTGCAATCGGGTCATTATATGAAATCAAGAGCTGGTGTTTGGAGTCAAATTGAAGCGGCGAAGCTTCTAGTCGACCTCCAACACGGATTAGACCATCTGTGTCTAAAAACGGTGACAGATTGCTTAGGTTGCTAGTTCCTCTTAACTCCTTGTATTTGGTGAGTTGTTGAATTTCTTGTTTGAATTCTGAAGCTTGTATTTGTGCCACGATTGAGGCCAGTGCTCGACTGAGTTCCACTGTTGTTATCACCTTTGATGTTTGTCGCATCTGCCTTGTGCATCTGGTGTGGGTAATGAAGCGCAGAACATATCCAACAATCCGTTGAAGATGGTGAAATGAATTTTTATGGTTAATTTTTTATATGAATTCTGCGCCCGTACACGTTATTGTTAGATACTGTTTAACTTTTCTCTCCAGATCAGTTGAAATGGCATAGGCTGGATTATATTTGGGAGGCCAAGCGTGTTCTTGGCCATGTAAAAAGAGGGGGCCAAAGAACCATAAAGAGCAGTCCTTGAGGCGTCTGGGTGCGATCCCTCGTGATAAGATGTCTGCGGGATTGATTTTTGTGCTGACGTGTCGCCATTGTATTGCTTGCGTTGTTTGTAAAATGCTTGACACTCGATTGGCTACAAAGGTGTTGAGTGATGCTGGTGAATTTATCCATTATAATACAATTTCTGAGTCTGTCCAGAACCAAACTTGGCTTGTTAGTTGAAGGTCCATAGTGATTCTTTCGGCTAGCTGTGCTCGCAATGTAGCAGCGCAAAGCTCCAGTCGAGGTATGGTTTGAGTTTTAAGTGGAGCGACCCGGGATTTCGCGCACAGCAGTCGTGTTATAATTGAACCATTTTTCTCAGTGGATCGAATGTAAGCCGCTGCTCCATATGCTTTTTCTGACGCATCTGTAAAAATATGTAGTTGGACGGATTCAGGGATTCCTCCATTGAAGATATGTCTTGGTAGCTGCAATGTCTTTAACTCATTCAATTCTGTGCGGAAGGTAATCCACTTAGTATGCATGTGTTCAGGAAGTGATTGATCCCAATCGAGTTTTAGTTTCCACAATTCTTGGATGAACATCTTGGCGGTAACGGCTATAGGCGATAGGAGGCCTAATGGGTCGAAGATTTTTGCAAGATCCGATGTGACGGTGCGCTTGGTAATTGTTCTAATGTTTTCAATGTTTACCTTTATTCCTAACTTATCATCTTTTGGTAGCCAAATCATCCCTTACGTGGTTATCGAGTCAATCTTGGTACTCTCGAAGTCTAGATTGACCTCCACATCTCCTTGTGGTACATTGTGGAGCAATTTTGGGTGATTGGCGCACCATTTACGTAATGTGAATCCACGTTCCTTTAGAATTTGCACGAGCTGTTCTTGTATATGTAGTGCGGTTGTTAAGCTATCAGAACCATCCTGGCCATCATCTACGTAAAAATTTTCTTGGAGAAACTTGGAAGCTAGAGGGCATCTGAGAGCATTTTCTTTTGCTATTTGCTGAAGGCATTTGGTTGCCAAATATGGAGCGGCTCTTGTGCCATATGTCACTGTGTTGAGTTTGTAATATGTGATAGGGTCCGTAGTGTTCTTTCTCCACATAATTAGTTGGTACTGGCGATCGTCGGGAGCCATTAAGATCTGTCTGTACATTTTTTCAATGTCAGTGGTAAAAACGAATCTCGGCACTCGGAATCTTAGTAAAATGGACAGTAACTCACTTTGTAACGTTGGCCCTGTGTACATTAGGTCGTTTAAAGAGTATCCTGAAGAGATTTTAGCCGAGGCGTCAAATACCACCCTGAGCTTAGTGGTTGAACTTTCGGGCCTCAATACGCAATGATGTGGGATGTAATAGGTTGGGAAGGCTGTGGATGTTGGCTCCCATTTTGTCATGAGTCCCATTGATTAGTATTCGTTCATGAATTCGGTGTATTTGGCCTTTTATTCAGGATTTTTTTGTAGCCGGCGTTCAAGAGCAAGAAACCGATTAAGCGCAATACCGTGGGACTTGCCAAGAGCATAAGGATTTTTGTAAAATGGTATTCTTACTACGAACTAATTTTGATTATTTGTTGTTGTGTTTTCTTCAAAATGTTCTTCGCATAATCTTTCAGATATTGATAGAGGTTTTTCTGTTGTTTTAATATCCTCTAGTTCCCAGAGTCGAGCGATGGATGCTTCAAGATCTTCAATTGACGTTAATATTCCGCATGTAGCATTAGCTGGATGTTCTCCATGTACTCTTCCTGCTACAATCCAACCGAGTACCATGTTTTGTAAGATTGGAAGCTTTTCAGACAACTTTATTTGTCCAATTGCAAGTAACTGGTGATAATGCTCTGCGCCTAGTAATAGATCGATTTTGCTGGATCAGTTAAAGGCAGGATCTGCTAACATGAGGTTTTTCGGTAGTGCCTAGTCATCAATATCAATGAACTATGATGGTTGAGGCGCTATAATGCGAGGTAGAACAAGTGCCTCCAGGCGGGTTGAAAAGCCGTTGAGTCGAGAGTGTAAATCCACATTTACGCGATGTTGAGTTTTGGTATTAGTGTTACCGATCCCATTGATGTTGACATGTGATGACTGTTGAAATGCGGAGTCGTTGCACTAAACGTTCGGTAATTAAATTGACTTGAGAGCCTGAATCAAGCAAAGCGCGACATTAAATTTCGGTTCGTTCAGTTTTAATCTTTACTATTGCTGTGCTGAGTAGGACATATGAATTGTTTAATTGGTTGTGTGCTGTTGCTAGTGAAGCTGCCTCAGGTAACTGATTTGTTGCTGATTCAACTTCTATTGTCGTCGATGATGCTGTCATCTCTGAACCGCTCTCACTTGTTCTTGTTTGGTGAGTATTTCTTTCCAGATGCAGTAGTGAGTTATGTTTTTTCTTGCATTTGGTGCATGATCCTGACATGCAGGATTTGTCCGAGTGCCCTCCTTTTAAACAGTTTACACATAGCTTTTAGTTTTGAACTTAAGCAAGGCGCCTGGATGGAGATAATTCTTGGAATTTTTGGCAGCGGTAAAGTTGATGATGGCTCATTTTACATAGTGAGCAGGTATCTTTACTTTGTGGAGTTGAGGCAGCAGACACGGACACCTTTGAGGGTTTCTCTTTGTAGCTCATTGCTTCCAGGGATTGAAAGCGCATTTCAAGAAACGCCAAGAAATGTTTCAATTGTGGTAGTTCTTTGGGATTCAAAATTGGCCTCTCATATAGAACGTGTGTGTTCCGATCCAGTTTTTGATCAATATGTGAAGCAGCATTGGGTCCCAAGAGGCAGTGTTAATTCCGATATTGGTAAGTGCATGTAGACATTCTTGTGTCGTATCATGCAAAGTCTTGATAGCAGCAGCTGCCGGGCCAGCATTCGGTTGATCTAAAATCGGTTGAATTAGCGTGGTTACAAGAACCCGTTGATTATTGTATCGGTCTTGCAATAGATTCCAGGCGGTTCTGTAGTTTTCGGCAGTAGCTGAAAGATGGCTTATTAACCTTTCAGCTTCGCCCCCAAGTTTGATTTCAGGTACCACATCTTTTGTGCTGCAGGAATATGTTGGTTGTCTACTAGTTGTGTAAACAAGTCGTAAAAGGCCCTCCATTTTAAATAATCCCCATTGAATTTTGGGATTGTGACTTTTGGCAGTGGCAAAACGTTGTGTTGCATAGGTTCCACACCTTGCTCTGGAAAGCGTGAAGATAGCTTGAAATTTTTAATAACCATTTTCTCCAGATCTTCATAGGAATTCATGTCATATCCTTCCTTCAGTGGATCAGTGCTGGATTCCCAAATTAAAAAATGTAGTTCCTGGATTTCGTTCCACAGTTTTTCTTTTAGCTTCATGTTGGTTGCTGTGGGGTCCGTGGTGAGTAACCGTTTGAGGGACGTCATCATGACATTTTGTCTTCTCATTGTAGAATTTGTTGAAGTGAGAGTAACAGATGTTTTTGTAAGAACTGTGGGCTCTTTATTGGTGTTTTGTTGAAAGGGATACAGTGTTGGCGTTCTCAATGTTGCATCCATGGCTAATTCAAATAATTCCCTGTATTTGCTTATGAGTTCCTCAATTTTTTGGTAGTAGTTTTCGGTAAAATACTTATGGTGTAACTGGGGCTTCTCCAGACATCGTATTTTGTTATCAGTGAGCTCGAATTCGGTCGAAGCAGCGTCTAGCCTTTTAATCCTTTCTTCAAAATAGTGGAATGTCTTTCTGGACGCTGAATCCTTTTTAAAATTCCGAATAATGGATTCTATTAGCTCTCCTGTTGATCGCTGGGAAGTTGTTAGCTGTTCCATTGGGGTGATCTCGCCTGTAGCCATTATGCTGCTTACCCGTGATAACTGCGCCTTTTTAGGAATTTGTTTCAAGTGAAAGCAGCTGAAGATTAATCACGTCTTCTGGATATGTCCTGTGGATTGTTTCCTTAGCAGGAGCACGTGTTGTATCCTATTGGCTTTCAGGACCCTTACCACTGGTGGGGGGAATCTTGAATTTCAAAGGGATCACGTCGGCGTCACCAATGCTTAATTCAATAAATGAATTGGGTTAAACTGATTTGTTTAACCTTTGAATTGATTTGTTTACAAGGCTATGAGCCAAGTAACGTTAATAATATTGTCTGGGCAGTGTCACCAAGACAATTCTAAAAAGTAACGCAAGCACTTGAAACTTGGTTACAGCGGAGTTAGAGCAGAGAAACAACTTATCAAATTGATTTATTATTTCTGATTTTATTAAAATAAAATTGATTCTTATATACTAATTAATTACTTACTTCAAATAACAACAAAACTTATAAAATTGTAAATTAAAAAAATTCCAGAAAAACGTGAAACCGCCGACGAGGCAAAAACAAAATAAAATTAAATAAACTCCAACAGCAGTTCAAGGTTATTAAATAAAAATAATTAAATAAAATTGGAATTCCTCAAACTTGGTAAAAAGTAAAAATACATTACTTTAAAACTTTGCAACAAAAATAAAAGAGAAATATGAGACTATTAATTTCACATAATTTCGGGCAGGCACATGTACGTAAGTAAGTTTGTAGATTAGTACAAACGTACTTACAAACGTGTGAAAGAAATTCAAGTTAAATAAAAACTAAAACATTACAAAAACAATAAAAGAAAAACATGAGACTGACAATTTAAGGTTGTTCACATAATTTCGTGCAGGCACATGTACGTAAGTATGTTTGTAGATTTGTAAAAACATATTTACGCACATGTGAAAGAAATTCTTTGTGAAGGTTTGAACAGTTGTGTTCGAATTATTTTAAAATAACTTATACATCTAAATCTAAAGTCTACAATTACAATTGCTAGAAAATTTAATACAGTGGCGTTCATAAAAATAGTAACTAATATGACATAAAACTATAATTTACAAGATAACTTATAACTAAAACCATAAATAATTCTTAGACAAATCTATTTTCGTAACAATATATATATCTGTGGCATTTTGACAAAACATCTTAAGTCAAATTTAAAAAGTTGAAAAAAATGTTTTTAAGCATACGAATTTTCACTAAAAAACATTTTTGTCTACGTTTTTAAAATTTTTATTATAAACAAAATTTTCTTTAATTTTGATTTATTTTATTATTTGATAAATTTGTTCACATAGTTTTTTTAAAAACCTTTTTGTTTTCTTATCTCGACTTAAGATATTTTGTAAAAATGCCACAGATATATACATATATATTTATATATAAATACGTCTTTATATCGCAATTAATCAACAAGAGGGTATTACTTAAAATTTTTCCACTTTTTCGAAAAAATCGACACGTTATATTTATATCTACCCGGTATAAAAATATCGTGCTATTTTATCTACTTTTTGGTAATGAAACGGTTGGCTTTAAAATTGTTTTTCATATGCGTCCAATGTTAAATTAAAAGTGGTTTTGCTGATACTGAAATGAATTATATTTTGGTTGTACTTACTTCTTTGTATCTGAATTTCTATTCTACTTAAGCTTTCCGAACTTTTAATATATAAATTACTGCTCTAAAATTTAAGCTTTTATAAAAATGTTGATGATTTTAGCTCATTTTTAGAGTATTATGCTCATATCTTAACCATTTTTTAAACGATTTGGCAGATTTATATAGCGACGTGCTTAAAAAAAGTTTAACCATTTACTTGGATTGTAAATGCAAAGATGCGTAACAACACTATTTATTTTTTACAGAAGAAGCAAAACCTTTAGGAAAGCAATAACAACAAGGTGTTTTAAAACGAACAAAAATCAATCAAAACTCCATTTCCAATTTTGTTGTTGTTACGCCCTTTTACATTTTAGGTGACTATATATAAATATACCTAAGCTATGTTCGCACCTATTATATATTTGACGTTCTACACGTAACCCCCAGTTTTATTGAAAAATTATTTGCGTTTGCAAAACGTTTTGCTATTTCAAATATCATTAAACAATTTCTAAATAACATTAATCAATTATCTTCTTTCAAACGAAGGTATTTTTCATGAATATGTACTTAATTATTATAAAAAAAGATTAATTTTTGGAATTTCATACGGATATCGTTAACCCAACTGTGCTGAACATTTACGTATTTGTTATGTGTAAAAAAACACGAAGGTCTTAAACAAAAATTATACAAGGTATTACAAACGGAATGACAAAGTTATATATACCCTTTTATCTTCGGTGAAGGGTATAAATAATAAAATCAATCTTATTTTAACGTTATATATTTTATTAATAAAAAACAAATATAAATAACACAACAATTCATCTTAAAAATATTAATTAAAGCTCAACCTGATGCAGGTCTGTATGTTATTATGTAAAGGAAATCGATTTTGAAAATTTAAAAAATTGTAAAGCTTTATTCACAATGGGAGCAACAATTATTTTATCAGATTTTTATCACAAATATAAAAAGTTGATAAAAAAATGTACTAAATAAAAAGGACTTAAAAGGGCCTTGGTTTTAATAATATCAATTTCCTTCACAAACATGTATAATATAAAAAACACGTAAATCTATGAAAAAAATTGTACTTTATATAACATTCTTTTCGGCACTTAAGCACGTCTCCACTATTATTTGAAAAACTTCCCAGCCTTTGTTTTAACTCATCTATTTCTAGTTCAAATTTTGTTTTTCTTAGTTTTGCCTCTTCTTCCAGAACTTTTATTTCTATTTCTATCTTTTTCAGTTTAATTCGAGCCACACCAGCCCACACGCCTTTTGTACTTTTCTTCTTTTCTGAACTAAGTGCCGGATTTTTTGGAGCTTTTAATATTTTTGGAGTGTATTTTCCCATTTGCAGGATTCTGCTGGTACCTCATCTAAAAAAATTAACAAATTGTAAACAAACAATAAAAATAAAGCCACTTTTTATTTAAAAACAATCAAGGAACTTAAAATATTAAAGTAGATTTGTTTAATGAAGACGTATCTTCAAAAATATAAAACCATTGCATAATAAACAAGGTATAGTCATTAGGGATAGTTTTCAATATTTACCCATGTAATATCAAACAGAAATAAAATAAATTTATTATTTACATGGATTTTGAAATTTAGAAATTTTCTAAAGAAGCTACCTTCTACTTATAAAACCCTGCTACTAAAATAAAATTTTATTTTGAAAAACGTACCAACCGACCTGAACCCCTTGGAGCAAATATAATCATTATAGTTAAAAATCAAAGTGTTAAAAATAAGGAAATTATTTTAACTATATTAAAGTCCATGATGGTTTCAACCCGGGTAACGCAGGGCTTTAACAGCTAGTATATTTAATTTTAAATAATATTTAAAATCGCGTGGTACCATACAAAAAATAAAACATTTGGCTTTTATAAAATAACGATGGCCTGATGGGCTCTTAGCGTAGAATGGCTTGTACAGCTCCTTAGTAGGTATATAAGTATGTTTATGTCTTTAAATTGATGTATCAATGAAAATTAGCATACCGAAGCAATCATTGGCATGTTCATCTATGTCAGTTTGGGTGAGATCACATTTTAAATATTCATTTTCAATTTCTGAAAAAAGAAAATTAATTTTAGCGTATTTATGATAAGTATGCATTAAACATTAATTTAAAAGATACTTAATGTCTTCGTCATATATTGATGCAAATTCTTCTACTTGCTCAATTTGCAGCATTTCAATAAAATCTTGATCCACTTCAGATACATTTGAGGGTGGTTTTGTTCCACCACCAGTTTTATAAAACTCTTTTTTGTCCAAGGCATAATTCGTTTTTGCGTTTTTTTTTAGGTTGTCGTACTTTGTTTTTAAGTTTTGTATGACCTAAAACAATTAAATTCCACGTTAAAATTGTCTTGGATTTCCATCCAACAACGAGCTTTGTCTGCCGCGGTGGTCCGGTCGGTTTTTTTACATTCGATTGTACTTTTTTTTTTTTGATAAACTAATTAAACCAAGTACTCCACTTCTTCTGTTGTGAAATTTGCTGCACTAAACATTTGAATGATTTTTTATAAGTATTCATTTTAATTTTTCACTTTTTAAAGACAACTTTTCACTTTCGCGCTTAAATTTTCTATTATAGAATTTTTTCTTCTTCTTCTATATAAAATACAAAGTGCATTGATAAAAAGTTGACATTTGCTAAAATGGTGCTGCCATTTCTGTTATTCAGTACGGCAATATTCCGAGACTTAAGCTACCACTTAAAAACGGTAAACTAAATTAGTACTCAATTAGATTATTCTCAGATTAATTACACTGGTTTACAGCCAAAAAATACCAAGAACGCCACATGCCTAGATAAGTTAATTGGGACCTCCTGAACACGAAAAACGCTGTAATTTTTTTTTTCTAAGTACCGTTTTTTAGATAACGGTACTTTTGTGTTTTTCGGTGTATGGTCCCACTCAAACCCTTGTGGAGCCCAACCGAGTCCGATTGAGATGAATGGCATATCGTTGATAAGGTAATTAAATGCCTTTTCCGCCGATATGCTGCAAATTTCTATCTGATAAGAAATGGCTGAGTTATGACACCTCAAAAATTTGCCTATTTTTTACGTTTGTTTCAAAAATTTTCATTTTTATTTCGTTTTTTTTTCTACGTTATAGTAAAGATCTGGAATGTTTTATTTTTTACCCAATAGTTTATTTAATTACCAACATTTTAAGTGTAATTTGAAAAAAAATCGGATGAAAAATAAAGTTTTTATTAAGGACAATATTTTCATCTTCATTGCTCACACACTATATTCGGCGTCCATCAGTTTTGGAATTTAGGAATTTACATTGAAACGACAATAAAAAATAAAATTTGTTTTTGTTTTCAATACAAGTTCCCGGATTTACATTTTAATTTTAAAAAACAGGCAGATCTATTATTGTGCATCGGATTTTTAAGCAATTAAGGTTTTTCCAAAATTTTATGGTCCTTTACTGTCTAATAAGCGTGCGTGTTTCTTACAGGTAACAAAACGCGCGAAACACCATCATAAAGATGTGTTTTTTTTTTAACAATTTTCCATGCAAATTAATTTTTTAAAGAATTCTTACAGGCATATAAAATAAACACATTTTGTAAAAACATGTCTGTTTGGCTTTGTAAGTGCAAAAAATAATCGATCCCAACGAATTTTGTTATGTTTGTGGTGTTCTTGTGAAAAAGAAATCACAACATTTGATGCGAAAAATTAGTACGAAAAATTTATCTGAAGCGTATAAGAAGTATTTCGGCTTTCGACCTGCGTCTCTCGACAAACCGTGGACACCGAATAGTGCATGTAACAACTGCCGAACAATATTAAATAAAATTGGTAAGGGTCAAGAGTGTTTCTTCACATTTGGAAAGCCAATACAATGGAGAAACCAGATCAACCATACAACAGATTGTTATTTCTGTTTAACGGAAAAGGCTATCGGATGTAGAATTATACCAGTTTATCCGGTTGTTAGCTCGGTGACGCTACCAGTGCCGCACTCAGTATCGTGCCCCAAGCCGCAGCTGATTGTAGCGGGCCCCACAGAAATACGAAAAAGAACAAAAAAAAATGATTCATCAGATGAGTGCAGTGAAGCAGAAATGCAATCAAATAAGAAACCCCATTTAATTACTCAGGCCGAGCTCAATGATTTGTGCCGAGATTTGTATTTGCCGAAATCGAAATCTGAATTACTTGCATCACGATTACAAGAGTGAGGAAATTGTGCTCCTGAGACACGTGTTACATTTAACCGTGATCGCAGCAAACAACTTGCACTTTTCTTCGCAAAAACGGCAAACTTTTGTTTTTCTGCCAACATATGCGGTCTTTTCAATACTCTCCAACAAAATTATGACCCAGAGGAATGGCGTCTTTTTATGGATGGAGGCAAGGATAGTTTGAAGGCGGTCTTGCTTCATAAAGGGAATACGAAACCATCAATTCCAATCGGATATGGAAAATACATAAAGGAAACATATGAAGCAATGAAAGAACTTCTCGATCTCATACATTATGACCAACATCAATGGTAAGTTTGCTCTGATTTTAAATTAGTTGCCATACTATCTGGATTGCAAGGGGGCAATACGAAGTTTCCCTGTTTTCTATGTCTATGGGACAGCCGTGACCGTCAGAATCACTACACCCGAAAAGTTTGGCCCGAGCGAAGTGGACGTACGCAAGGAGTGTACAATATCAAAAATGACCCACTCATTCCTCTGGAGAAGATAATACTTCCTCCATTACATATTAAGCTTGGGTTATTTACAATTATTGTGAAAAAGTTGCCAAAAGACAGTCTTGCCATGAATTACCTTAAACAAAAATTTCCGAGAGCCACAGCGAGCAAAATTAAAGCTGGTATATTTGATGGACCTCAAATTCGGGCTCTGTACGGTGACCAAGCATTTAATGATTGTTTAGGTCCAGTTCATTTGGAGGCATGGGAAGCATTCCAGGACATCGTTCACAACTTTTTGGGAAACTGCAGAAGTCCTGATTACGCAGAGAAGATCGATACATTACTGCAAAAATTCAATGCAATTGGTAAGCGTTGAGTGAAAACATGTATATCAAAAAGGCCGTTAGCATTTTAAAATTTATTCTTTTTAACCTTTAGGTTCAAATATGACACCTAAATTAAACTTTTTATTCAGTCATTTGGATATTTTCCCCACGAACTTGGGCTCCGAAAGTGATGAACAAGGTGAAAGATTTCACCAAGAAATGGAAGAAATCGAGAGACGTTACAAAGGCTGGTGGGACGAACAAATGATGGCGGACTATTGTTGGTTCCTCATTCGCGAAGATCCATCCGAAAAAAACGCAACAGTTCAAGTCGCTCGTCATTTTAATTTAAATTTTTTGAATTTACGCCGAATATAGTGTGTGAGCAATTAAGATGAAAATATTGTCGTTCCACAAAATCCTTAATAAAAACTTTATTTTTCATCCGATTTTTTTGCACTTAATATGTTGGTAATTAAATAAACTATTTGGTAAAAAAATAAAACATTCCAGATCTTTACTATAACGTAGAAAAAAACGAAATAAAAATGAAAATTTTTGAAACAAACGTAAAAAATAGGCAAATTTTGAATTTTGAGGTGTCATAACTCAGCCATTTCTTATCAGATAGAAATTTGCAACATATCGTCGGACTCGGTTGGGCTCCACAAGGGTTTGAGTGGGACCATACACCGAAAAACACAAAAGTACCGTTATCTAAAAAACGGTACTTAGAAAAAAAATCCAGCGTTTTTCATGTTCAGGAGGTCCCAATTAACTTATCTAGGCATGTGGCGTTCTTGGTATTTTTCCAAATTAAAAATTTGTAAAGCAGTGTTAATTATAGTTCCCTGCTAAGATTAATCTCAATGGTAAAAACCCACTCTAAACGGTTCAGATCGCTACTTACAATAGTGATTAAATTGTGTGAACATTATAATTAATTTAAATAAAGTTTGTAAAGTTGAATTCGTGTGTGTATTTATTTTGTTTTGCAATTAAATGAACTCAAAGGCTTATTACCTTTACGCGTTTTATTAAGTAAAAACGTAACAATATAATTCCGCTAAATTTTACAAACTTGGACGTTTATGTTCGCATACAAAATTTAAGTTAAAGGACAGTGTCTGTTCTTGAAAGTAAAAAATGTTTCGTTTGGGAATTTACATTGAAAAAACAAAAAAAAAATTATATTAATTTTTGTTTTAAAATAATTCTCATACAACAAGCTTATTTTCATATAAAATTTGCCAAAAGTTTTCATTGACAATACAAATTTATATGTTGTTAGGTTAGGTTAGGTTCCATTGGCAGCCGTGATCAAGCACAGCTCGCGTGGGTCCATTAATTAGTTCCCGTTGTGTTACCATATCACGCGGTCTCCCATGGGTCCTATGAAATCTGGCTGCTAGTATTCCCATGCAGCCAACCGGTCGATTCAACAAAGGAGTGGATCCTGTTTACATCAACATCAGGGAGACAAGTTTTCTCCCCAAGGACTCTTCGACCAAACATTTCGAGTCTTAAGTCTCCGAATGCCGGGCAATTACAGAGAAGATGTTCCGTTGACTAATCCTCCTCCTCATCGCCGCAACTTCTACACAAGTCATTACGAGGGAGCCCCTACATAATATGTGGAACCGTCCCGATTCAAGGTGGTACCTGCATACGCCAACGAATCTGCCATGCAGTTCCCATGTATGACCCCGTGTCCGGGGACCCAATTAATGGTGACCAGTGAATGTCTCGTTATCTCCTCCAGAGACATCCGGCATTCTCGGACAATTCTCGATGTGATAAACACATTCTCCAGGGATCTTATGGCCGCCTTGCTATCGGTAATAATGTGAATATCCCTTCCAGATATTTCACCGTACCGGATGCGTCTCGCGGCTGTGTGGATGGCCATTATCCCGGCCTGGATGACACTGCAGTGGTCCTGCAGCCTTATAGGAATGCTCCAGTTTAGCTGCTCGGAGTATATGCCAGAACCGACACCATACAGTGTTTTAGACCCGTCCGTGAAGATTCGAATTGCATTCGCGGGAATTTGCAGGTCATCATAGTGGACCACGTTATCCAAAATGCTTACCGTAAAGCCAGGATCAAAGATTGGCTTGGGTGTGACATAATCAACATCCATGTGCCAATTAATATCGTTCAGAATGTTAGCATGTCCGATATTGTAATCCCTCCATGCTCCGGTGGCCCTTAGTCTTACCGCCGCGTTCGAAGCTATCCTTTTCGCCAAAATGTCTGGTGGTAACTAGTTTAAAATCGTAAACAATGCCTAAGCGGGGGTTGTTCTAATGGCACCTGTTACCGCTATCGCCACCATTCTTATTGTACGTTCAAACCTGGTTTGATGACTCTTCACCTTGAGCGCCGGCTACCAAACAGCTGCCCCGTAGAAAATAATGGGTTTAATGACACATTCGTATAGCCAGTATACATTCCTCGGGTTAATTCCCCAGTTTAGGCCAATGGCCTCTTTGCAGCAACATAATGCAGTAGCTGCTTTATTAGTCCTGGAGCTGGTGTTCATCCTCCAGTTCAGTTTGCTGTCCAATATTAGCCTAAGATACTTGGCGCTGTCAGTCAGTTCCAGTGACACCCCTTTTATCCTCGGGGTATTAAATTTGGGAATTTTGTATCACCTTGTGAAAAGTACCAGTTCTGTTTTGGCAGGATTTACATCCAGTCCACATCCCTGGCACCATTTTGTTAGGACGTCCAATGCGGTCTCCATTAGTTCAGACAATAGTCTGGGATCTTTACCCCTAGCCACAACTGGAACGTCATCCGCATATGCAACCGTTTTGCAGCACGTCCTTTCCATTTAGCGTATTTATGATAAGTATGCATTAAACATTAATTTAAAAGATACTTAATGTCGTCGTCATATATTGATGCAAATCCTTCTACTTGCTCAATTTGCATCATTTCAATAATTTCTTGATCCACTTCAGATACATTTGAGGGTGGTTTTGTTCCACCACCAGTTTTATAAAACTCCTTTTGGTCCAAGGCATAATTCGTTTTTGCGTTTTTTTTTTAGGTTGTCGTACTTTGTTTTTTAAGTTTTGTATGACCTAAAACAATTAAATTCCACGTTATAATTGTCTTGGATTTCCATCCAACAACGAGCTTTGTCTGCCGCGGTGGTCGGTTTTTTTACATTCGATTGTACTTTTTTTGATAAACTAATTAAACCAAGTACTCCACTTCTTCTGTTGTGAAATTTGCTGTCCTTTTGGTTTCTGCACTAAACATTTTAATGATTTTTTATAAGTATTAATATTAATTTTTCACTTTTTAAAGACAACTTTTCACTTTCGCGCTTAAATTTTCTATTATAGAATTTTTTCTTCTTCTTCTATATAAAATACAAAGTGCATTGATAAAAAGTTGACATTTGCTAAAATGGTGTTGCCATTTCTGTTATTCAGTACGGCAATATTCCGAGACTTAAGCTACCACTTAAAAACGGTAAACTAAATTAGTACTCAATTAGATTATTCTCAGATTAATTACACTGGTTTACAGCCAAAAAATACCAAGAACGCCACATGCCTAGATAAGTTAATTGGGACCTCCTGAACACGAAAAACGCTGTAATTTTTTTTTTTTTTTCTAAGTACCGTTTTTTAGATAACGGTACTTTTGTGTTTTTCGGTGTATGGTCCCACTCAAACCCTTGTGGGGCCCAACCGAGTCCGATCAAGATGAATGGAAAGAAAATTAAATGCCTTTTCCGCCGATATGCTGCAAATTTCTATCTGATAAGAAATGGCTGAGTTATGACACCTCAAAAATTTGCCTATTTTTTACGTTTGTTTCAAAAATTTTCATTTTTATTTCGTTTTTTTTTTCTACGTTATAGAAAAGATCTAGAATGTTTTATTTTTTACCTAATAGTTTATTTAGTTACCAACATTTTAAGTGTAATTTGAAAAAAAAATCGGATGAAAAATAAAGTTTTTATTAAGGATTTTGTGGAACGACAATATTTTCATCTTCATTGCTCACACACTATATTCGGCGTCCATCAGTTTTGGAATTTGGGAATTTACAATTGGGTATTTACATTGAAACGACAATAAAAAATAAAATTTGTTTTTGTTTTCAATACAAGTTCCCGGATTTACATTTTAATTTTAAAAAACAGGCAGATCTATTATTGTGCATCGGATTTTTAAGCAATTAAGGTTTTTCCAAAATGTTATGGTACGTTTGGGAATTTACATTGAAACGACAATAAAAAAAATAAAATTGGTTTTTGTTTTCAATACAAGTTCCCGGATTTACATTTTAATTTTAAAAAACAGGCAGGTCTATTATTGTGCATCGGATTTTAAGCCATTAAGGTTTTTCCAAAATGTTATGGTCCTTTACTGTCTAATAAGCGTGCGTGTTTTTTACAGGTAACAAAACGCGCGAAACACCATCATAAAGATGTGTTTTTTTTTAACAATTTTCCATGCAAATAAATTTTTTAAAGAATTCTTACAGGCATATAAAAGAAACACATTTTGTAAAAACATGTCTGTTTGGCTTTGTAAGTGCAAAAATTAATCGATCCCAACGAATTTTGTTAGGTTTGTGGTGTTCTTGTGAAAAAGAAATCACAACATTTGATGCGAAAAATTAATACGAAAAATTTATCTGAAGCGTATAAGAAGTATTTCGGCTTTCGACCTGCGTCTCTCGACAAACCGTGGACACCGAATAGTGCATGTAACAACTGCCGAACAATATTAAATAAAATTGGTAAGGGTCAAGAGTGTTTCTTCACATTTGGAAAGCCAATGCAATGGAGAAACCAGATCAACCATACAACAGAGTGTTATTTCTGTTTAACGGACGTAGAATTGAACCAGTTTATCCGGTTGTTAGCTCGGTGCCGCTACCAGTGCCGCACTCAGTATCGTGCCCCAAGCCGCAGCTGATTGTAGCGGGCCCCACAGAAATACGAAAAAGAACAATAAAAAATGATTCATCAGATGAGTGCAGTGAAGCGGAAATGCAATCAAATAAGAAACCCCATTTAATTACTCAGGCCGAGCTCGAAATCGAAATCTGAATTACTTGCATCACGATTACAAGAGTGAGGAAATTGTGCTCCTGAGACACGTGTTACATATTACCGTGATCGCAGCAAACAACTTGCACTTTTCTTCGCAAAAACGGCAAACTTTTGTTTTTCTGCCAACATATGTGGTCTTTTCAATGCTCTCCAACAAAATTATGACCCAGAGGAATGGCGTCTTTTTATGGATGGAGGCAAGGATAGTTTGAAGGCGGTCTTGCTTCATAAAGGGAATACGAAACCATCAACTCCAATCGGATATGGAAAATACATAAAGGAAACATATGAAGCAATGAAAGAACTTCTCGATCTCATACATTATGACCAACATCAATGGTAAGTTTGCTCTGATTTTAAATTAGTTGCCATACTATCTGGATTGCAAGGGGGCAATACGAAGTTTCCCTGTTTTCTATGTCTATGGGACAGCCGTGACCGTCAGAATCACTACACCCTAAAAGTTTGGCCCGAGCGAAGTGGACGTACGCAAGGAGTGTACAATATCAAAAATGACCCACTCATTCCTCTGGAGAAGATAATACTTCCTCCATTACATATTAAGCTTGGGTTATTTACAATTATTGTGAAAAAGTTGCCAAAAGACAGTCTTGCCATGAATTACCTTAAACAAAAATTTCCGAGAGCCACAGCGAGCAAAATTAAAGCTGGTATATTTGATGGACCTCAAATTCGGGCTCTGTACGGTGACCAAGCATTTAATGATTGTTTAGGTCCAGTTCATTTGGAGGCATGGGAAGCATTCCAGGACATCGTTCACAACTTTTTGGGAAACTACAGAAGTCCTGATTACGCAGAGAAGATCGATACATTACTGCAAAAATTCAATGCAATTGGTAAGCGTTGAGTGAAAACATGTATATCAAAAAGGCCGTTAGCATTTTAAAATTTATTCTTTTTAACCTTTAGGTTCAAATATGACACCTAAATTAAACTTTTTATTCAGTCATTTGGATATTTTCCCCACGAACTTGGGCTCCGAAAGTGATGAACAAGGTGAAAGATTTCACCAAGAAATGGAAGAAATCGAGAGACGTTACAAAGGCTGGTGGGACGAACAAATGATGGCGGACTATTGTTGGTTCCTCATTCGCGAAGATCCATCCGAAAAAAACGCAACAGTTCAAGTCGCTCGTCATTATAATTTAAATTTTTTGAATTAACGCCGAATATAGTGTGTGAGCAATTAAGATGAAAATATTATCGTTCCACAAAATCCTTAATAAAAACTTTATTTTTCATCCGATTTTTTTACACTTAATATGTTGGTAATTAAATAAACTATTTGGTAAAAAATAAAACATTCCAGATCTTTACTATAACGTAGAAAAAAACGAAATAAAAATGAAAATTTTTGAAACAAACGTAAAAAATAGGCAAATTTTGAATTTTGAGGTGCCATAACTCAGCCATTTCTTATCAGATAGAAATTTGCAACATATCGGCGGAAAAGGCATTCAATTACCTTTCCAACGATATGCCATTCATCTCGATCGGTTGGGCTCCACAAGGGTTTGAGTGGGACCATACACCGAAAAACACAAAAGTACCGTTATCTAAAAAACGGTACTTAGAAAAAAAAATCCAGCGTTTTTCATGTTCAGGAGGTCCCAATTAACTTATCTAGGCATGTGGCGTTCTAGGTATTTTTCCAAATTAAAAATTTGTAAAGCAGTGTTAATTATAGTTCCCTGCTAAGATTAATCTCAATGGTAAAAACCCACTCTAAACGGTTCAGATCGCTACTTACAATAGTGATTAAATTGTGTGAACATTATAATTAATTTAAATAAAGTTTGTAAAGTTGAATTCGTGTGTGTATTTATTTTGTTTTGCAATTAAATGAACTCAAAGGCTTATTACCTTAACGCGTTTTATTAAGTAAAAACGTGACAATATAATTACGCTAAATTTTACAAACTTGGACGTTTATGTTCGCATACAAAATTTAAGTTAAAGGACAGTGTCTGTTCTTGAAAGTAAAAAATGTTTCGTTTGGGAATTTACATTGAAAAAACAAAAAAAAAAATTATATTAATTTTTGTTTTAAAATAATTCTCATACAACAAGCTTATTTTCATATAAAATTTGCCAAAAGTTTTCATTGACAATACAAATTTATATGTTGTTAGGTTAGGTTAGGTTCCATTGGCAGCCGTGATCAAGCACAGCTCGCGTGGGTCCATTAATTAGTTCCCGTTGTGTTACCATATCACGCGGTCTCCCATGGGTCCTATGAAATCTGGCTGCTAGTATTCCCATGCAGCCAACCGGTCGATTCAATAAAGGAGTGGATCCTGTTTACATCAACATCAGGGAGACAAGTTTTCTCCCCAAGGACTCTTCGACCAAACATTTCGAGTCTTAAGTCTCCGAATGCCGGGCAATTACAGAGAAGATGTTCCGTTGACTAATCCTCCTCCTCATCGCCGCAACTTCTACACAAGTCATTACGAGGGAGCCCCTACATAATATGTGGAACCGTCCCGATTCAAGGTGGTACCTGCATACGCCAACGAATCTGCCATGCAGTTCCCATGTATGACCCCGTGTCCGGGGACCCAATTAATGGTGACCAGTGAATGTCTCGTTATCTCCTCCAGAGACATCCGGCATTCTCGGACAATTCTCGATGTGATAAACACATTCTCCAGGGATCTTATGGCCGCCTTGCTATCGGTAATAATGTGAATATCCCTTCCAGATATTTCACCGTACCGGATGCGTCTCGCGGCTGTGTGGATGGCCATTATCCCGGCCTGGATGACACTGCAGTGGTCCTGCAGCCTTATAGGAATGCTCCAGTTTAGCTGCTCGGAGTATATGCCAGAACCGACACCATACAGTGTTTTAGACCCGTCCGTGAAGATTCGAATTGCATTCGCGGGAA
Organism: Pollenia amentaria; assembly: GCA_943735925.1. Classification (NCBI taxonomy): domain Eukaryota; kingdom Metazoa; phylum Arthropoda; class Insecta; order Diptera; family Polleniidae; genus Pollenia; species Pollenia amentaria. The sequence goes on from OX031010.1 coordinate 77,352,467, forward strand.
TTTGCAGGTCATCATAGTGGACCACGTTATCCAAAATGCTTACCGTAAAGCCAGGATCAAAGATTGGCTTGGGTGTGACATAATCAACATCCATGTGCCAATTAATATCGTTCAGAATGTTAGCATGTCCGATATTGTAATCCCTCCATGCTCCGGTGGCCCTTAGTCTTACCGCCGCGGTCGAAGCTATCCTTTTCGCCAAAATGTCTGGTGGTAACTAGTTTAAAATCGTAAACAATGCCTAAGAGGGGGTTGTTCTAATGGCACCTGTTACCGCTATCGCCACCATTCTTATTGTACGTTCAAACCTGGTTTGATGACTCTTCACCTTGAGCGCCGGCTACCAAACAGCTGCTTCGTAGAAAAGAATGGGTTTCGTATAGCCAGTATACATTCCTCGGGTTAATTCCCCAGTTTAGGCCAATGGCCTCTTTGCAGCAATATAATGCAGTAGCTGCTTTATTAGTCCTGGAGCTGGTGTTCATCCTCCAGTTCAGTTTGCTGTCCAATATTAGCCCAAGATACTTGGCGCTGTCAGTCAGTTCCAGTGACACCCCTTTTATCCTCGGGGTATTAAATTTGGGAATTTTGTATCACCTTGTGAAAAGTGGGATGTGGACAGGATTTACATCCAGTCCACATCCCTGGCACCATTTTGTTAGGACGTCCAATGCGGTCTCCATTAGTTCAGACAATAGTCTGGGATCTTTACCCATAGCCACAACTGCAACGTCATCCGCAACCGTTTTGCAGCACGTCCTTTCCATGGCTCTGAGTAGGGTATTTATATTCAGATTCCAAAGTAAAGGTGATAGTACACCACCTTGCGGGGTGCCCCTAGTCGCAACCTTTGAAATGTTCGAGGCGCCCAATTTGTATTCGATACGCCTAAAGTACAAGATACTGCTGACAGATTGAATGATCGCTGGGTCGATTTCCAAATGTCTCATAGCGTTAATAACCGATTCAGGTCTAACGTTGTTAAAAGCGCCCTCAATATTCAGGAATGCAACTAAAGCAAATTCCTTGTAATGCAGGAATCTCTCTATGTGGCCCACCAATGAGTGAAGCGCAGTTTCAGTGGACCTTCCCTTCGTGTAGGCGTGCTGAGCCGGTGACAGGGAATTGTGTTTTCAGTAGAAAGGAGGATAGACTAATTGGTCTAAAGTCTTTAGCCATAGTGTAAGATATCTTCCCACTCTTGGGTATGAAGACGATCTTATATGTTGCCTAAGTTGATGGGACATGTGAGAGACTCAGGCAAGCTCTAAATATTGCCAAGAGCCATGGTATCAATATTCCCAGGTTCTTTTGTAGGTCCGTTGGGATAATGCCATCCGGGCCTGAAGACTTAAAGGGATGGAAGCTTTTGACCGCCCATTCCACACGATGGCGAGTTATCGGAATATTAGAGATATCCCGAGCGCCACTAAATGTTTCCTCCCTAGGCACATCATCAGTGCAACATGGGAAGTGTGTATTCATGAGGACCTCAAGGGTGTCCCTACTGTTTGTGGTCCAGGATCCATCCATCTTTCGTATATATGATTGAATAGCTGGTTTAGAGGATAAAATCTTACGTAGCCGACTTGTCTCCGAGAAGTTTTCCACGTCACTGCAGAATTTCCTCCATGACTGTCTCTTGGCCTTCCTAATAAGATTTTGTAATCCATTTACTGAGGACTTGTAATTGTTCCAAACACCATTACGTTTTGCCTCATTAAAGAGTTTCCTGCTTCTCCATTAGTTCAGACAATAGTCTGGGACCTTTACCCATTGCCACAACTGCAACGTCATCCGCATATGCAACCGTTTTGCAGCACGTCCTTTCCATGGCTCTGAGTAGGGTATGTATATTCAGATTCCAAAGTAAAGGTGACAGTACACCACCTTGCAGGGTGCCCCTAGTCGCAACCTTTGAAATGTTCGAGGCGCCTAAAGTGCAAGATACTGCTGACAAATTGAATGATCGCTGGGTCGATTTCCAAATGTCTCATAGCGTTAATAACCGATTCAGGTCTAACGTTGTTAAAAGCGCCCTCAATATCCAGGAATGCAACTAAAGCAAATTCCTTGTAATGCAGGGATCTCTCTATGTGGCCCACCAATGAGTGAAGCGCAGTTTCAGTGGACCTTCCCTTCGTGTAGGCGTGCTGAGCCGGTGACAGGGAATTGTGTCCTAACGATGATCTAATATGAATATCCATAATCCTCTCCAGTGTTTTCAGTAGAAAGGAGGATAGACTAATTGGTCTAAAGTCTTTAGCCATAGTGTGAGATATCTTCCCACTCTTGGGTATGAAGACGATCTTATATGTTGCCCAAGTTGATGGGACATGTGAGAGACTCAGGCAAGCTCTAAATATTGCCAAGAGCCATGGTATCAATATTCCCAGGTTCTTTTGTAGGTCCGCTGGGATAATGCCATCCGGGCCTGAAGATTTATAGGGATGGAAGCTTTTGACCGCCCATTCCACACGATGGCGAGTTATCGGAATATTAGAGATATCCCGAGCGCCACTAAATGTTTCCTCCCTAGGCACATCATTAGTGCAACCTGGGAAGTGTGTATTCATCAGGACCTCAAGGGTGTCCCTACTGTTTGTGGTCCAGGATCCATCCATCTTTCGTATATATGATGGAATAGCTGGTTTAGAGGATAAAATCTTACGTAGCCGACTTGTCTCCGAGGAGCTTTCCACGTCACTGCAGAATTTCCTCCATGACTGTCTCTTGGCCTTCCTAATAAGATTTTTTAATCCATTTACTGAGGACTTGTAATTGTTCCAAACACCATTACGTTTTGCCTCATTAAAGAGTTTCCTGCTTTCCTTGCGTTTTTCAGCAATTTCCGCATTCCACCATATGGGCTTAGCTTTGCCCCTCCTGTCGATTCTTTTAAAGGATTCGTTTGTTGCCTCCATTAAGACACCAGTCAATGACTCCACTGCAGAGTCGAGCTCGGACACACTGTCTATGAGAACCGGGCACATAGGCAGCTTGTCCCCGAGTACACTCGCATAGATAGACCAGTTGGTCCACATTCTGTTCATGTAGGGTTTAACTGAATCAATTCTAAAGGAACAATTGAAATCAACATACATGTGATCAGAGAAGGAACAGTCCTTTGACACGTTACAATCGCTAATCATATCCGCGAACTTATCACTAATAAGCGTTATATCAAGAACCGCCCTTATGTTAGTCACAATAAAGGTGGGCTTACTACCCCTATTAACTACTGTTAGTTCGTTTTCTACTATGAATTCCAAAAGCGACTCACCTCGTGGGTTGACATCCGAGCTTCCCCAGACGGTATGATGTGCATTAGCATCAGCACATATTATTAGGGGGATGTTGCGCCTGTTAGCATAAGACATCGCCTTACTGGTTGTGGAGTTAGGAGGATTAAAACCCTGGTCGTGTGCCATGTAGCAGCTCATAAACCAAACTGTACTGGTTTTGCATTCTACTGCGACAGTGCATGTGTCCTTATCGCTAAAATCAGAAAGAATGAAAGCTTTAAGGATGTTTTTGACCATAACACAGGCCCTGGTCTTACCTTGGTCGGCTGCGTACAGAGTACTATAGCCGCCTAAACTGAGTCCGCAAACCCTGTCTCTATACAACAGGGGTTCTTGGATACATATAAGCTCCTCCGTGCCTGAAGCCAATCGGAGGAGAAGGGCAGCTGACGCCGCCTTAGAGTGATGAAGGTTGATTTGTGTAACCTTCATCATAGCTCATCGCTATGGACGACTGTGATGTTGGCATCCTCTGGGTCGTCGTCCGATTCCAGAAGGATGTCCTCATCGTCCGCCCCTTCCATCTTACCAAAGAAGTCACCCACAAGTCCACTGACCGATTGAGTGTCTTTATTGGCCGACGACGTGGCAGAATCGTCTTCCATATACTGCGTTGATGCTGTTGTTGTGGTGGTGGTAGTCACCGGAGCTTGAGGCTTCCCTTTGTCATCACCTTTGTAGACTCGGAGGAAGATAGTTCCAAATCCATAGAATATCTTCCCCTGTGTCTTCCGAAGTGATGGCAGAGAGTCACTGTTTATTATAACAGTGGCCTTCCTGGACTCTTCAACAGATTCAGAAACTCTCACTACTTTTCAGACCTGTGTGGGTAGCTGGGGGTTACTGATCTGTATTATTTCCAGGATCTCCTTGGGGTCGGATGGTTCAGCGGGGATCTTGGCAATAGATCTGGGCCTTTGCGGTACATCGGCCAGAGGTATTGCCTCAATCTTAGCGCCCTGCCAAACTTTTCCCAGGGACTCAACTGATGATTTTGTAGGCGGAGTGCCTGGCTATGAAGGCCCGTTTGGATGAATTTATGTGCCTTTGGGGTTTTTAATAAGTGCCGTAGAGGCTGCGGGAGGTGCATCAGAGGGCATCGAATCTTTCTTCGTGTGCTCTCTTTGCACAGGTTTCGGTACATGGGAAACTGGATTTCCGGCAGGCTGAGTCTGCACCGTCAAGCCAGCACCCGAGGAAGGGGTTTTGACAGGTTTTTCTCCCGTCCGGACCTGGGAAGCCTTAGAGGTACCTGGTTTCGAAGAACCCTGTACCAAGCTTGGTTTACGACCGCCTGAAGGCTTAGTCGTGACGCGTTTTTGCGCACTAGTAGCTAGTCGTCTAGCAGAGCCTGGCGCAACCACCTTGCTAGACAAGGTCTCAGTAGCATTCAACATACTACAGCCTGATACCGACGCTGTAGTAGTAGGGTCTCCGGAGATTATGAAGCCCTTTGCCGGATACGTAGGGCGTGAATTTTCGGACATTTCGTGGGGGTGTTTTTGGGTTGCATTTTATGCCTACTGCCAGGCGAAATTATACCTGCCGCTCCTCTGGAGACAGACGCAGACCATCAGCCGCTCACTATGAGAACAGACGCTGATGGATTTTATTGCGGACCGACAGTCTTCATAAGGCCTAACAGTTGACCGTACAAGGCCAGCGGACGCATAGTCATTAGCCGCTCCAACTAGGAGAAACAGACGCTAAAAGACAGTGGGGTAGTTCTTGGTTCGTACTCGGTTTAGACCCTTCTGGCATGGGAGGCCCTACCGGTCTTGGCTGATGTCACTACCGCCAGCATGACTCTAAACGTCCTTGTACTGAAGCCCTCGCATCGCGGCAAGATGACTACCCATTCGCGAGAGTTTATACAATTTTAAGGGAACTACAATTTTTTTATAGAGTGCATCGAACTGTAGGAAACATTGAAAGCTCTGTAGAACTCAAAAATAAAAGATTATTAAGATCGTAATAGAGAAAGCCAGCAGTTTAATTACACTGTGCAAGAAATTGACACTTTTTTTCGTGACAATCTGGGCACTTGGCGTTTTAACATAATTCGGGTACGCTGAATCCAGTGGTGCCCGCTGTTTAAGATTGGCTCTGGTTTTTGAGATATACCGTTATTTCGAAAATGGAGGAGGTTGCACAACATATGTTCGCGTAACTCAAAAAGGCTTAAGCTTATTCAAAAAACTAAAAAACCGAAATTTCACAATAAATTGTGTGAACATACACAAGTCATTACGAGGGAGCCCCAGCCTCTGGGCGTGCCATCCAATGGGCCAGTGGCCAGTTATAACCGCAATTAGGTTTCTTAGGTGATGTCTGGACAGCTGTAATGCCCGCCGTGTCCTTTTTCCATCTATGATGGGCCAGATTTTCCAGGTTGCCCCACAGGTGGTTTCATCGTGCCACCTCTGACTCGCGATAAGATGAAACATGTGCGCTATAAGTTGCTTACACCTTGGGAGTGAAGCACCTACATAATATGTGGAACCGTCCCGATTCAAGGTGGTACCTGCATACGCCAACGAATCTGCCATGCAGTTCCCATGTATGACCCCGTGTCCGGGGACCCAATTAATGGTGACCAGTGAATGTCTCGTTATCTCCTCCAGAGACATCCGGCATTCTCGGACAATTCTCGATGTGATAAACACATTCTCCAGGGATCTTATGGCCGCCTTGCTATCGGTAATAATGTGAATATCCCTTCCAGATATTTTACCGTACCGGATGCGTCTCGCGGCTGTGTGGATGGCCATTATCCCGGCCTGGATGACACTGCAGTGGTCCTGCAGCCTTATAGGAATGCTCCAGTTTAGCTGCTCGGAGTATATGCCAGAACCGACACCATACAGTGTTTTAGACCCGTCCGTGAAGATTCGAATTGCATTCGTGGGAATTTGCAGGTCATCATAGTGGACCACGTTATCCAAAATGCTTACCGTAAAGCCAGGATCAAAGATTGGCTTGGGTGTGACATAATCAACATCCATGTGCCAATTAATATCGTTCAGAATGTTAGCATGTCCGATATTGTAATCCCTCCATGCTCCGGTGGCCCTTAGTCTTACCGCCGCGTTCGAAGCTATCCTTTTCGCCAAAATGTCTGGTGGTAACTAGTTTAAAATCGTAAACTATGCCTAAGAGGGGGTTGTTCTAATGGCACCTGTTACCGCTATCGCCACCATTCTTATTGTACGTTCAAACCTGGTTTGATGACTCTCCACCTTGAGCGCCGGCTACCAAACAGCTGCCCCGTAGAAAAGAATGGGTTTCGTATAGCCAGTATACATTCCTCGGGTTAATTCCCCAGTTTAGGCCAATGGCCTCTTTGCAGCAATATAATGCAGTAGCTGCTTTATTAGTCCTGGAGCTGGTGTTCATCCTCCAGTTCAGTTTGCTGTCCAATATTAGCCCAAGATACTTGGCGCTGTCAGTCAGTTCCAGTGACACCCCTTTTATCCTCGGGGTATTTTTTCTTTTTTTCAGTATTTATTTATTGAATCTTCATATATTAAATATGAACTAACAATAATTAATCAAATCTTATCCTAATATTTACTTTATGTCCTGCCAGTGCCAGACAAAAAAGATTTAGTCATCACGGTTTCTGTTCACATATGTAGGTGTTTATCGCTCATCTGATTGGGTGAGTGCTGCAGTGTCTCTTCTTCTTAAGCGAGTGTGATCGCCATAATTTAAAGTATTTCGAGCTAATGGATTTGGATGCAGTTCCAGCTTTTTTAAATATTTTGCTGCATATTTTGTTATCATAGTTTTTACCAATGGCACATTGAGATCCTTGTGGATATTTAAGTTTTTGACATACCAGGGAGCGGCTGTGATTATTCGAAGAAGTTTGTTTTGGCGCCTTTGAATTTTTTCGATATTAGAAGCAGAGGCAGTGCCCCATAACTGAATACCGTAGCACCAAATTGGCTTTAAGATAGAGTTGTAAAGTAGAAGTTTGCAATCGAGACTAAGAACAGAATTTCTTCCAATGAGCCAATTAATTTGAATTGCTTTTAGTTTCATTTGAGTTAATTTTGCTTCTATGTGCCATTTCCACGTTAAACGCCGATCTAGATGTATACCGAGGTATTTTACATGCGAGTGTTGGGGTATTATTTGATTATTGATTTTAATAGGGGGGCATGTTTCCTGACGCAATGTGAATGTTATATGTGTGCATTTTAGCTCATTAATCTTTATCCTCCATTGTTTTAACCACCTTTCCAGTTCAAATATGTGATCCTGTAAGTAACGAGATGCTTCTTGACAGTTTTCATGTACGCTTAGGAAAGCTGTGTCATCCGCAAATGTTGAGGTATGTGTGTAGCTGTTTGTTGGCATGTCCGAAGTATAAATTAAGTACAATAGAGGGCCCAGGATGCTGCCTTGTGGGACTCCAGCGTTAACTGGCTGAGGAGAACTTAAAAAATCGCCTTCTTTAATAATAAATTGACGACCGACTAAGTAGCTTCCTAACAGCTTGTGTATGTTTGCTGGCAAGTTTTGCTGCAATTTCAGTAGTAAACCTTCATGCCAGACTTTATCAAAAGCTTGAGACACATCGATGAAGAGTGCTGAGCAATATTTTTTTTTCTTCAAATGCTTTTCTTATTACATTTACTATTCGATGAGTTTGTTCAATTGTGCTATGCTTTCTTCTAAACCCAAATTGATGATTAGGAATACATCTATTTTCATTTAAAATCGGCATTAATTTTGCCACTAGTAGTTCCTCAAATAGCTTTGAAATATTAGATAATAAGCTAATAGGCCTGTATGACTCAACTTTTGTGTGATCCTTTCCTGGCTTTGGTATCATGGTTACTAAGGAAACCTTCCATTTCTGAGGGTAGTATTGAAGGCGTAAAATAGCATTAAAAATAAAAAGAATAATTTTCTTTGCTGTACTTGGTAGCTCCAAAAGCATTTTATTACTGATCTTATCAATACCGGGTGCCTTCTTGGTGTTTAAATCACAAATAGCCTTTTCGATTTCTCTAAACTCGAATCTTAGGGGAATAGCTGCTCTAACATTTACAGGTGGTTATCATTTTAAAATTCATTCTTTTCAACCTTTAGGTTCAAATATGACACCTAAATTACACTTCTTATTCAGTCATTTGGATATTTTCCCAACGAACTTGTGCTCCGAAAGTGATGAACAAGGTGAAAGATTTCACCAAGAAATGGAAGAAATCGAGAGACGTTACAAAGGCTGGGACGAACAAATGATGGCGGACTATTGTTGGTTCCTCATTCGCGAAGATCCATCCGAAAAAAACGCAACAGTTCAAGTCGCTCGTCATTTTAATTTAAATTTTTTGAATTTACGCCGAATATAGTGAGCAATTAAGATGAAAATATTGTCGTTCCACAAAATCCTTAATAAAAACTTTATTTTTCATCCGATTTTTTTTACACTTAAAATGTTGGTAATTAAATAAACTATTTGGTAAAAAAATAAAACATTCCAGATCTTTACTATAACGTAGAAAAAAACGAAATAAAAATGAAAATTTTTGAAACAAACGTAAAAAATAGGCAAATTTTGAATTTTGAGGTGCCATAACTCAGCCATTTCTTATCAGATAGAAATTTGCAACATATCGTCGGACTCGGTTGGGCTCCACAAGGGTTTGAGTGGGACCATACACCGAAAAACACAAAAGTACCGTTATCTAAAAAACGGTACTTAGAAAAAAAATTCAGCGTTTTTCATGTTCAGGAGGTCCCAATTAACTTATCTAGGCATGTGGCGTTCTTGGTAGTTTTCCAAATTAAAAATTTGTAAAGCAGTGTTAATTATAGTTCCCTGCTAAGATTAATCTCAATGGTAAAAACCCACTCTAAACGGTTCAGATCGCTACTTACAATAGTGATTAAATTGTGTGAACATTATAATTAATTTAAATAAAGTTTGTTAAGTTGAATTCGTGTGTGTATTTATTTTGTTTTGCAATTAAATGAACTCAAAGGTTTATTACCTTAACGCGTTTTATTAAGTAAAAACGTAACAATATAATAACGCTAAATTTTACAAACTTGGACGTTTATGTTCGCATACAAAATTTTAGTTAAAGGACAGTGTCTGTTCTTGAAAGTAAAAAATGTTTCGTTTGGGAATTAACATTGAAAAAACAAAAAAAAAAATTATATTAATTTTTGTTTTAAAATAATTCTCATACAACAAGCTTATTTTCATATAAAATTTGCCAAAAGTTTTCATTGACAATACAAATTTATATGTTGTTAGGTTAGGTTAGGTTCCATTGGCAGCCGTGATCAAGCACAGCTCGCGTGGGTCCATTAATTAGTTCCCGTTGTGTTACCATATCACGCGGTCTCCCATGGGTCCTATGAAATCTGGCTGCTAGTATTCCCATGCAGCCAACCGGTCGATTCAATAAAGGAGTGGATCCTGTTTACATCAACATCAGGGAGACAAGTTTTCTCCCCAAGGACTCTTCGACCAAACATTTCGAGTCTTAAGTCTCCGAATGCCGGGCAATTACAGAGAAGATGTTCCGTTGACTAATCCTCCTCCTCATCGCCGCAACTTCTACACAAGTCATTACAGGGATCTTATGGCCGCCTTGCTATCGGTAATAATGTGAATATCCCTTCCAGATATTTCACCGTACCGGATGCATCTCGCGGCTGTGTGGATGGCTATTATCTCGTTATCTCCTCCAGAGACATCCGGCATTCTCGGACAATTCTCGATGTGATAAACACATTATCCAGGGATCTTATGGCCGCCTTGCTATCGGTAATAATGTGAATATCCCTTCCAGATATTTCACCGTACCGGATGCATCTCGCGGCTGTGTGGATGGCTATTATCCCGGCCTGGATGACACTGCAGTGGTCCGGCAGCCTTATAGGAATGCTCCCGTTTAGCTGCTCGGAGTATATGCCAGAACCGACACCATACAGTGTTTTGGACCCGTCCGTGAAGATTCGAATTGCATTCGCGGGAATTTGCAGGTCATCATAGTGGACCACGTTATCCAAAATGCTTACCATGAAGCCAGGATCAAAGATTGGCTTGGGTGTGACATAATCAACATCCATGTGGCAATTAATATCGTTCAGAATGTTAGCATGTCCGATATTGTAATCCCTCCATGCTCCGGTGGCCCTTAGTCTTACCGCCGCGATCGCAGCTATCCTTTTCGCCAAAATGTCTGGTGGTAACTAGTTTAAAATCGTAAACAATGCCTAAGAGGGGGTTGTTGTAATGGCACCTGTTACCGCTATCGCCACCATTCTTATTGTACGTTCAAACCTGGTTTGATGACTCTTCACCTTGAGCGCCGGCCACAAAACAGCTGCCCCGTAGAAAAGAATGGGTTTAATGACACATTCGTATAGCCAGTATACATTCCTCGGGTTAATTCCCCAGTTTAGGCCAATGGCCTCTTTGCAGCAATATAATGCAGTAGCTGCTTTATTAGTCCTGGAGCTGGTGTTCATCCTCCAGTTCAGTTTGCTGTCCAATATTAGCCCAAGATACTTGGCGCTGTCAGTCAGTTCCAGTGACACCCCTTTTATCCTCGGGGTATTAAATTTGGGAATTTTGTATCACCTTGTGAAAAGTACCAGTTCTGTTTTGGCAGGATTTACATCCAGTCCACATCCCTGGCACCATTTTGTTAGGACGTCCAATGCGGTCTCCATTAGTTCAGACAATAGTCTGGGATCTTTACCCATAGCCACAACTGCAACGTCATCCGCATATGCAACCGTTTTGCAGCACGTCCTTTCCATGGCTCTGAGTAGGGTATTTATATTCAGATTCCAAAGTAAAGGTGATAGTACACCACCTTGCGGGGTGCCCCTAGTCGCAACCTTTGAAATGTTCGAGGCGCCCAATTTGGATTCGATACGCCTAAAGTGCAAGATACTGCTGACAAATTGAATGATCGCTGGGTCGATTTCCAAATGTCTCATAGCGTTAATAACCGATTCAGGTCTAACGTTGTTAAAAGCGCCCTCAGTATTCAGGAATGCAACTAAAGCAAATTCCTTGTAATGCAGGAATCTCTCTATGTGGCCCACCAATGAGTGAAGCGCAGTTTCAGTGGACCTTCCCTTCGTGTAGGCGTGCTGAGCCGGTGAAAGGGAATTGTGTCCTAACGATGATCTAATATGAATATCCAAAATCCTCTCCAGTGTTTTCAGTAGAAAGGAGGATAGACTAATTGGTCTAAAGTCTTTAGCCATAGTGTGAGATGTCTTCCCACTCTTGGGTATGAAGACGATCTTATATGTTACCTAAGCTGATGGGACATGTGAGAGACTCAGGCAAGCTCTAAATATTGCCAAGAGCCATGGCATCAATATTCCCAGGTTTTTTTGTAGGTCCGCTGGGATAATGCCATCCGGGCCTGAAGACTTAAAGGGATGGAAGCTTTTGACCGCCCATTCCACACGATGGCGAGTTATCGGAATATTAGAGATATCCCGAGCGCCACTAAATGTGTCCTCCGTAGGCACATCATCAGTGCAACCTGGGAAGTGTGTATTCATCAGGACCTCAAGCGTGTCCCTACTGTTTGTGGTCCAGGATCCATCCATCTTTAGTATATATGATGGAATAGCTGGTTTAGAGGCTAAAATCTTACGTAGCCGACTTGTCTCCAAGGAGTTTTCCACGTCACTGCAGAATTTCCTCCATGACTATCTCTTGGCCTTCCTAATAAGATTTTTGAATCCATTTACTGAGAACTTGTAATTGTTCCAAACACCATTACGTTTTGCCTCATTAAAGAGTTTCCTGCCTTCCTTGCGTTTTTCAGCAATTTCCGCATTCCACCATATGGGCTTAGCTTTGCCCCTCCTGTCGATTCTTTTACAGGATTCGTTTGTCGCATCCATTAAGACACCAGTCAATGACTCCACTGCGGAGTCGAGCTCGGACACACTGTCTATGAGAACCGGGCACATAGGCAGCTTGTCCCCGAGTACACTCGCATATATAGACCAGTTGGTCCACATTCTGTTCATGTAGGGTTTAACTGAATCAACTCTAAAGGAAAAATTGAAATCAACATACATGTGATCAGAGAAGGAACAGTCCTTTGACACGTTACAATCGCTAATCATATCCGCGAACTTATCACTAATAAGCGTTACATCAAGCACCTCCCTTCTGTTAGTCACAATAAAGGTGGGCTCACTACCCCTATTAACTACTCGTCATTTTAATTTAAATTTTTTGAATTTACGCCGAATATAGTGTGTGAGCAATTAAGATGAAAATATTGTCGTTCCACAAAATCCTTAATAAAAACTTTATTTTTCATCCGATTTTTTTCAAATTACACTTAAAATGTTGGTAATTAAATAAACTATTTGGTAAAAAAAATAAAACATTCCAGATCTTTACTATAACGTAGAAAAAAACGAAATAAAAATGAAAATTTTTGAAACAAACGTAAAAAATAGGCAAATTTTGAATTTTGAGGTGCCATAACTCAGCCATTTCTTATCAGATAGAAATTTGCAACATATCGGCGGAAAAGGCATTCAATTACCTTTCCAATGATATGCCATTCATCTCGATCGGTTGGGCTCCACAAGGGTTTGAGTGGGACCATACACCGAAAAACACAAAAGTACCGTTATCTAAAAAACGGTACTTAGAAAAAAAAATCCAGCGTTTTTCATGTTCAGGAGGTCCCAATTAACTTATCTAGGCATGTGGCGTTCTTGGTATTTTTCCAAATTAAAAATTTGTAAAGCAGTGTTAATTATAGTTCCCTGCTAAGATTAATCTCAATGGTAAAAACCCACTCTAAACGGTTCAGATCGCTACTTACAATAGTGATTAAATTGTGTGAACATTATAATTAATTTAAATAAAGTTTGTTAAGTTGAATTCGTGTGTGTATTTATTTTGTTTTGCAATTAAATGAACTCAAAGGTTTATTACCTTAACGCGTTTTATTAAGTAAAAACGTAACAATATAATTACGCTAAATTTTACAAACTTGGACGTTTATGTTCGCATACAAAATTTTAGTTAAAGGACAGTGTCTGTTCTTGAAAGTAAAAAATGTTTCGTTTGGGAATTTACATTGAAAAAACAAAAAAAAAAATTATATTAATTTTTGTTTTAAAATAATTCTCATACAACAAGCTTATTTTCATATAAAATTTGCCAAAAGTTTTCATTGACAATACAAATTTATATGTTGTTAGGTTAGGTTAGGTTCCATTGGCAGCCGTGATCAAGCACAGCTCGCGTGGGTCCATTAATTAGTTCCCGTTGTGTTACCATATCACGCGGTCTCCCATGGGTCCTATGAAATCTGGCTGCTAGTATTCCCATGCAGCCAACCGGTCGATTCAATAAAGGAGTGGATCCTGTTTACATCAACATCAGGGAGACAAGTTTTCTCCCCAAGGACTCTTCGACCAAACATTTCGAGTCTTAAGTCTCCGAATGCCGGGCAATTACAGAGAAGATGTTCCGTTGACTAATCCTCCTCCTCATCGCCGCAACTTCTACACAAGTCATTACGAGGGAGCCCCAGCCTCTGGGCGTGCCTTCCAATGGGCCAGTGGCCAGTTATAACCGCAATAAGGTTTCTTAGATGATGTCTGGACAGCTGTAATGCCCGCCGTGTCCTTTTTCCATCTATGATGGGCCAGATTTTCCAGGTTGCCCCACAGGTGGTTTCATCGTGCCACCTCTGACTCGCGATAAGATGAAACTTGTGCGCTATAAGTTGCTTACACCTTGGGAGTGAAGCACCTACATAATATGTGGAACCGTCCCGATTCAAGGTGGTACCTGCATACGCCAACGAATCTGCCATGCAGTTCCCATGTATGACCTCGTGTCCGGGGACCCAATTAATGGTGACCAGTGAATGTCTCGTTATCTCCTCCAGAGACATCCGGCATTCTCGGACAATTCTCGATGTGATAAACACATTCTCCAGGGATCTTATGGCCGCCTTGCTATCGGTAATAATGTGAATATCCCTTCCAGATATTTCACCGTACCGGATGCGTCTCGCGGCTGTGTGGATGGCCATTATCCCGGCCTGGATGACACTGCAGTGGTCCTGCAGCCTTATAGGAATGCTCCAGTTTAGCTGCTCGGAGTATATGCCAGAACCGACACCATACAGTGTTTTAGACCCGTCCGTGAAGATTCGAATTGCATTCGCGGGAATTTGCAGGTCATCATAGTGGACCACGTTATCCAAAGGCTTGGGTGTGACATAATCAACATCCATGTGCCAATTAATATCGTTCAGAATGTTAGCATGTCCGATATTGTAATCCCTCCATGCTCCGGTGGCCCTTAGTCTTACCGCCGCGTTCGAAGCTATCCTTTTCGCCAAAATGTCTGGTGGTAACTAGTTTAAAATCGTAAACAATGCCTAAGAGGGGGTTGTTCTAATGGCACCTGTTACCGCTATCGCCACCATTCTTATTGTACGTTCAAACCTGGTTTGATGACTCTTCACCCTGAGCGCCGGCTACCAAATAGCTGCCCCGTAGAAAAGAATGGGTTTCGTATAGCCAGTATACATTCCTCGGGTTAATTCCCCAGTTTAGGCCAATGGCCTCTTTGCAGCAATATAATGCAGTAGCTGCTTTATTAGTCCTGGAGCTGGTGTTCATCCTCCAGTTCAGTTTGCTGTCCAATATTAGCCCAAGATACTTGGCGCTGTCAGTCAGTTCCAGTGACACCCCTTTTATCCTCAGGGTATTTTTTCTTTTTTTCAGTATTTATTTATTGAATCTTCATATATTAAATATGAACTAACAATAATTAATCAAATCTTATCCTAATATTTACTTTATATCCTGCCAGTGCCAGACAAAAAAGATTTAGTCATCACGGTTTCTGTTCACATATGTAGGTGTTTATCGCTCATCTGATTGGGCGAGTGCTGCAGTGTCTCTTCTTCTTAAGCGAGTGTGGTCGCCATAATTTAAAATATTTCGAGCTAATGGATTTGGATGCAGTTCCAGCTTTTTTAAATATTTTGCTGCATATTTTGTTATCATAGTTTTTACCAATGGCACATTGAGATCCTTGTGGATATTTGAGTTTTTGACATACCAGGGAGCGGCTGTGATTATTCGAAGAAGTTTGTTTTGGCGCCTTTGAATTTTTTCGATATTAGAAGCAGAGGCAGTGCCCCATAACTGAATACCGTAGCACCAAATTGGCTTTAAGATAGAGTTGTAAAGTAGAAGTTTGCAATCGAGACTAAGAACAGAATTTCTTCCAATGAGCCAATTAATTTGAATTGCTTTTAGTTTCATTTGAGTTAATTTTGCTTCTATGTGCCATTTCCACGTTAAACGCCGATCTAGATGTATACCGAGGTATTTTACATGCGAGTGTTGGGGTATTATTTGATTATTGATTTTATTATTGATTTTATCAAATTACACTTAAAATGTTGGTAATTAAATAAACTATTTGGTAAAAAAAATAAAACATTCCAGATCTTTACTATAACGTAGAAAAAAACGAAATAAAAATGAAAATTTTTGAAACAAACGTAAAAAATAGGCAAATTTTGAATTTTGAGGTGCCATATCTCAGCCATTTCTTATCAGATAGAAATTTGCAACATACCGGCGGAAAAGGCATTCAATTACCTTTCCAATGATATGCCATTCATCTCGATCGGTTGGGCTCCACAAGGGTTTGAGTGGGACCATACACCGAAAAACACAAAAGTACCGTTATCTAAAAAACGGTACTTAGAAAAAAAAATCCAGCGTTTTTCATGTTCAGGAGGTCCCAATTAACTTATCTAGGCATGTGGCGTTCTTGGTATTTTTCCAAATTAAAAATTTGTAAAGCAGTGTTAATTATAGTTCCCTGCTAAGATTAATCTCAATGGTAAAAACCCACTCTAAACGGTTCAGATCGCTACTTACAATAGTGATTAAATTGTGTGAACATTATAATTAATTTAAATAAAGTTTGTTAAGTTGAATTCGTGTGTGTATTTATTTTGTTTTGCAATTAAATGAACTCAAAGGTTTATTACCTTAACGCGTTTTATTAAGTAAAAACGTAACAATATAATTACGCTAAATTTTACAAACTTGGACGTTTATGTTCGCATACAAAATTTTAGTTAAAGGACAGTGTCTGTTCTTGAAAGTAAAAAATGTTTCGTTTGGGAATTTACATTGAAAAAACAAAAAAAAAAATTATATTAATTTTTGTTTTAAAATAATTCTCATACAACAAGCTTATTTTCATATAAAATTTGCCAAAAGTTTTCATTGACAATACAAATTTATATGTTGTTAGGTTAGGTTAGGTTCCATTGGCAGCCGTGATCAAGCACAGCTCGCGTGGGTCCATTAATTAGTTCCCGTTGTGTTACCATATCACGCGGTCTCCCATGGGTCCTATGAAATCTGGCTGCTAGTATTCCCATGCAGCCAACCGGTCGATTCAATAAAGGAGTGGATCCTGTTTACATCAACATCAGGGAGACAAGTTTTCTCCCCAAGGACTCTTCGACCAAACATTTCGAGTCTTAAGTCTCCGAATGCCGGGCAATTACAGAGAAGATGTTCCGTTGACTAATCCTCCTCCTCATCGCCGCAACTTCTACACAAGTCATTACGAGGGAGCCCCAGCCTCTGGGCGTGCCTTCCAATGGGCCAGTGGCCAGTTATAACCGCAATAAGGTTTCTTAGATGATGTCTGGACAGCTGTAATGCCCGCCGTGTCCTTTTTCCATCTATGATGGGCCAGATTTTCCAGGTTGCCCCACAGGTGGTTTCATCGTGCCACCTCTGACTCGCGATAAGATGAAACTTGTGCGCTATAAGTTGCTTACACCTTGGGAGTGAAGCACCTACATAATATGTGGAACCGTCCCGATTCAAGGTGGTACCTGCATACGCCAACGAATCTGCCATGCAGTTCCCATGTATGACCTCGTGTCCGGGGACCCAATTAATGGTGACCAGTGAATGTCTCGTTATCTCCTCCAGAGACATCCGCCATTCTCGGACAATTCTCGATGTGATAAACACATTCTCCAGGGATCTTATGGCCGCCTTGCTATCGGTAATAATGTGAATATCCCTTCCAGATATTTCACCGTACCGGATGCGTCTCGCGGCTGTGTGGATGGCCATTATCCCGGCCTGGATGACACTGCAGTGGTCCTGCAGCCTTATAGGAATGCTCCAGTTTAGCTGCTCGGAGTATATGCCAGAACCGACACCATACAGTGTTTTAGACCCGTCCGTGAAGATTCGAATTGCATTCGCGGGAATTTGCAGGTCATCATAGTGGACCACGTTATCCAAAATGCTTACCGTAAAGCCAGGATCAAAGATTGGCTTGGGTGTGACATAATCAACATCCATGTGCCAATTAATATCGTTCAGAATGTTAGCATGTCCGATATTGTAATCCCTCCATGCTCCGGTGGCCCTTAGTCTTACCGCCGCGTTCGAAGCTATCCTTTTCGCCAAAATGTCTGGTGGTAACTAGTTTAAAATCGTAAACAATGCCTAAGAGGGGGTTGTTCTAATGGCACCTGTTACCGCTATCGCCACCATTCTTATTGTACGTTCAAACCTGGTTTGATGACTCTTCACCCTGAGCGCCGGCTACCAAATAGCTGCCCCGTAGAAAAGAATGGGTTTCGTATAGCCAGTATACATTCCTCGGGTTAATTCCCCAGTTTAGGCCAATGGCCTCTTTGCAGCAATATAATGCAGTAGCTGCTTTATTAGTCCTGGAGCTGGTGTTCATCCTCCAGTTCAGTTTGCTGTCCAATATTAGCCCAAGATACTTGGCGCTGTCAGTCAGTTCCAGTGACACCCCTTTTATCCTCAGGGTATTTTTTCTTTTTTTCAGTATTTATTTATTGAATCTTCATATATTAAATATGAACTAACAATAATTAATCAAATCTTATCCTAATATTTACTTTATATCCTGCCAGTGCCAGACAAAAAAGATTTAGTCATCACGGTTTCTGTTCACATATGTAGGTGTTTATCGCTCATCTGATTGGGTGAGTGCTGCAGTGTCTCTTCTTCTTAAGCGAGTGTGGTCGCCATAATTTAAAATATTTCGAGCTAATGGATTTGGATGCAGTTCCAGCTTTTTTAAATATTTTGCTGCATATTTTGTTATCATAGTTTTTACCAATGGCACATTGAGATCCTTGTGGATATTTGAGTTTTTGACATACCAGGGAGCGGCTGTGATTATTCGAAGAAGTTTGTTTTGGCACCTTTGAATTTTTTCGATATTAGAAGCAGAGGCAGTGCCCCATAACTGAATACCGTAGCACCAAATTGGCTTTAAGATAGAGTTGTAAAGTAGAAGTTTGCAATCGAGACTAAGAACAGAATTTCTTCCAATGAGCCAATTAATTTGAATTGCTTTTAGTTTCATTTGAGTTAATTTTGCTTCTATGTGCCATTTCCACGTTAAACGCCGATCTAGATGTATACCGAGGTATTTTACATGCGAGTGTTGGGGTATTATTTGATTATTGATTTTATTAGGGGGGCATGTTTCCTGACGCAATGTGAATGTTATATGTGCGCATTTTAGCTCATTAATCTTTATCCTCCATTGTTTTAACCACCTTTCCAGTTCAAATATGTGATCCTGTAAGTAACGAGATGCTTCTTGACAGTTTTCATGTACGCTTAGGAAAGCTGTGTCATCCGCAAATGTTGAGGTATGTGTGTAGCTGTTTGTTGGCATGTCCGAAGTATAAATTAAGTACAATAGAGGGCCCAGGATGCTGCCTTGTGGGACTCCAGCGTTAACTGGCTGAGGAGAACTTAAAAAATCGCCTTCTTTAATAATAAATTGACGACCGACTAAGTAGCATCCTAACAGCTTGTGTATGTTTGCTGGCAAGTTTTGCTGCAATTTCAGTAGTAAACCTTCATGCCAGTCTTTATCAAAAGCTTGAGACACATCGATGAAGAGTGCTGAGCAATATTTTTTTTCTTCAAATGCTTTTCTTATTACATTTACTATTCGATGAGTTTGTTCAATTGTGCTATGCTTTCTTCTAAACCCAAATTGATGATTAGGAATACATCTATTTTCATTTAAAATCGGCGTTAATTTTGCCACTAGTAGTTTCTCAAATAGCTTTGAAATATTAGATAATAAGCTAATAGGCCTGTATGACTCAACTTTTGTGTGATCCTTTCCTGGCTTTGGTATCATGGTTACTAAGGAAACCTTCCATTTCTGAGGGTAGTATTGAAGGCGTAAAATAGAATTAAAAATAAAAAGAATAATTTTCTTTGCTGTACTTGGTAGCTCCAAAAGCATTTTATTACTGATCTTATCAATACCGGGTGCCTTCTTGGTGTTTAAATCACAAATAGCCTTTTCGATTTCTCTAAACTCGAATCTTAGGGGAATAGCTGCTCTAACATTTACAGGTGGTTATCATTTTAAAATTCATTCTTTTCAACCTTTAGGTTCAAATATGACACCTAAATTACACTTCTTATTCAGTCATTTGGATATTTTCCCAACGAACTTGTGCTCCGAAAGTGATGAACAAGGTGAAAGATTTCACCAAGAAATGGAAGAAATCGAGAGACGTTACAAAGGCTGGTGGGACGAACAAATGATGGCGGACTATTGTTGGTTCCTCATTCGCGAAGATCCATCCGAAAAAAACGCAACAGTTCAAGTCGCTCGTCATTTTAATTTAAATTTTTTGAATTTACGCCGAATATAGTGAGCAATTAAGATAAAATATTGTCGTTCCACAAAATCCTTAATAAAAACTTTATTTTTCATCCGATTTTTTTTACACTTAAAATGTTGGTAATTAAATAAACTATTTGGTAAAAAAATAAAACATTCCAGATCTTTACTATAACGTAGAAAAAAAACGAAATAAAAATGAAAATTTTTGAAACAAACGTAAAAAAAAGGCAAATTTTGAATTTTGAGGTGCCATAACTCAGCCATTTCTTATCAGATAAAAATTTGCAACATATCGTCGGACTCGGTTGGGCTCCACAAGGGTTTGAGTGGGACCATACACCGAAAAACACAAAAGTACCGTTATCTAAAAAACGGTACTTAGAAAAAAAATCCAGCGTTTTTCATGTTCAGGAGGTCCCAATTAACTTATCTAGGCATGTGGCGTTCTTGGTATTTTTCCAAATTAAAAATTTGTAAAGCAGTGTTAATTATAGTTCCCTGCTAAGATTAATCTCAATGGTAAAAACCCACTCTAAACGGTTCAGATCGCTACTTACAATAGTGATTAAATTGTGTGAACATTATAATTAATTTAAATAAAGTTTGTTAAGTTGAATTCGTGTGTGTATTTATTTTGTTTTGCAATTAAATGAACTCAAAGGTTTATTACCTTAACGCGTTTTATTAAGTAAAAACGTAACAATATAATAACGCTAAATTTTACAAACTTGGACGTTTATGTTCGCATACAAAATTTTAGTTAAAGGACAGTGTCTGTTCTTGAAAGTAAAAAATGTTTCGTTTGGGAATTTACATTGAAAAAACAAAAAAAAAATTATATTAATTTTTGTTTTAAAATAATTCTCATACAACAAGCTTATTTTCATATAAAATTTGCCAAAAGTTTTCATTGACAATACAAATTTATATGTTGTTAGGTTAGGTTAGGTTCCATTGGCAGCCGTGATCAAGCACAGCTCGCGTGGGTCCATTAATTAGTTCCCGTTGTGTTACCATATCACGCGGTCTCCCATGGGTCCTATGAAATCTGGCTGCTAGTATTCCTATGCAGCCAACCGGTCGATTCAATAAAGGAGTGGATCCTGTTTACATCAACATCAGGGAGACAAGTTTTCTCCCCAAGGACTCTTCGACCAAACATTTCGAGTCTTAAGTCTCCGAATGCCGGGCAATTACAGAGAAGATGTTCCGTTGACTAATCCTACTCCTCATCGCCGCAACTTCTACACAAGTCATTACGAGGGAGCCCCAGCCTCTGGGCGTGCCTCCCAATGGGCCAGTGGCCAGTTATAGCCGCAATTAGTTTTCTTAGATGATGTCTGGACAGCTGTAATGCCCGCCGTGTCCTTTTTCCATCTATGATGGGCCAGATTTTCCTGGTTGCCCCACAGGTGGTTTCATCGTGCCACCTCTGACTCACGATAAGATGAAACTTGTGCGCTATAAGTTGCTTACACCTTGGGAGTGAAGCACCTACATCATATGTGGAACCGTCCCGATTCAAGGTGGTACCTCCATACGCCAACGAATCCGCCATGCAGTTCCCATGTATGACCCCGTGTCCGGGGACCCAATTAATGGTGACCAGTGAATGTCTCGTTATCTCCTCCAGAGACATCCGGCATTCTCGGACAATTCTCGATGTGATAAACACATTATTCAGGGATCTTATGGCCGCCTTGCTATCGGTAATAATGTGAATATCCCTTCCAGATATTTCACCGTACCGGATGCATCTCGCGGCTGTGTGGATGGCTATTATCCCGGCCTGGATGACACTGCAGTGGTCCGGCAGCCTTATAGGAATGCTCCCGTTTAGCTGCTCGGAGTATATGCCAGAACCGACACCATACAGTGTTTTGGACCCGTCCGTGAAGATTCGAATTGCATTTGCGGGAATTTGCAGGTCATCATAGTGGACCACGTTATCCAAAATGCTTACCATGAAGCCAGGATCAAAGATTGGCTTGGGTGTGACATAATCAACATCCATGTGCCAATTAATATCGTTCAGAATGTTAGCATGTCCGATATTGTAATCCCTCCATGCTCCGGTGGCCCTTAGTCTTACCGCCGCGTTCGCAGCTATCCTTTTCGCCAAAATGTCTGGTGGTAACTAGTTTAAAATCGTAAACAATGCCTAAGAGGGGGTTGTTGTAATGGCACCTGTTACCGCTATCGCCACCATTCTTATTGTACGTTCAAACCTGATTTGATGACTCTTCACCTTGAGCGCCGGCCACCAAACAGCTGCCCCGTAGAAAAGAATGGGTTTAATGACACATTCGTATAGCCAGTATACATTCCTCGGGTTAATTCCCCAGTTTAGGCCAATGGCCTCTTTGCAGCAATATAATGCAGTAGCTGCTTTATTAGTCCTGGAGCTGGTGTTCATCCTCCAGTTCAGTTTGCTGTCCAATATTAGCCCAAGATACTTGGCGCTGTCAGTCAGTTCCAGTGACACCCCTTTTATCCTCGGGGTATTTTTTCTTTTTTTCAGTATTTATTTATTGAATCTTCATTTTTTTTTTTTTTTTTTTTTTTTTTTTTTTATTTACTTATTTATACATTCTTTAATTTATCACATTCATCCTTAATTTAACTAAAAACCCGCGAAGCCTTGTGGCTTGTCTGCAGGTAAATACTATATAGGATTATATGAGAGCTTATTTAATTTTCATATTTAATATTTATGTATATATAAAATAGATAATAAATAAATTAGTGGTATTATTATTGGGACATTAAAAAAAAATTTTTATAAAGTTTTCTTAACTTTGACTTATCTGCTGAATTCAATAGTTGTGTTGGCATTTCATTGTAGATGTTAGGAAGTATAACTTTCAAGGTTCTATCACCATAGCTGTTCTTTGTTTTTTTAATTTTAAATCGACCGTCTGAACGAAGCCGTGTATTGTATCGATGGTTTATTGGTTGTAGGAGCCGGGAGTCGCTTAGATCAGTCAGTATTGTTAGTCGATATATATTTTTCACGTTAAGCACATTTAGTAGGCGTGGCAGGTTTTTTGATATATGGTTGCTTCTGATTGTAGAGTTATTATGAGTATTGTGTGTGTATGAGTTTCCGACGTTGAGATCATTTGCATTATTGAATACATTATTATTTGCTATATTTAAACGAAGGTTGGGGTTGCTGTTTGTATTTTCTTGTTTTTGGTATAGTATATTGAGCAATTGATTTTGGGACTGCTGGAGATTCTTACAGTGGGAAGAGTTTCCCCAGGCCGCTATGCCGTGACGTATATAAGATTCAGCTAGCGAGAAGTAGACTTGGCGGAGTACGGTGCTTGTTGCCGAGTATCTTAGGTGGTATAGGGAGTAGGCAGCTTTCCGCAGTTTCTTTCGTACCTCCTGTATATGGACTTTCCATTTGAACGTACTGTCCACATAAACACCTAAGTATTTATAAGTGTTTACTAATTCAATAGTGGTGTTGCATTGGTCGTTAATGTTGCTAATTTTGTGGTGTATGCAATTTATGTCGTGGTATTTGAGTTTAATGCTTATTTGTTTAAGAAGTGGTTGTTTAATATGCATTAGTTTTGTTTTGGATGCATTGATGACTAGACCGTTATCATGGCACCATTTTGATGCGTTGTCTAGTTGCTTTTGCATGATTTTTGTGGCCGTTTCAATATTTTTGTTTTTAACCACGATTGCCGTATCATCGGCATATGCATATGTTTTGCAGTTTTGCAGGGCGTTAAGTAAGCCGTTTGCGTATATTAAATATAATAGAGGACCTAGTTTGGATCCCTGTGGAACTCCGTGTTTTGATTCGGTTTCATCACTAAATTTGTTCATTATTTTAACACAATATGTTCGGAGTTTGAGGTAGTCTGCAAACCAGGACAAAACATTACCTCTTATTCCATTTCTTTCTAATATAGAAAGAAGTTTTACATGTGATAAGGTATCAAATGCCTTACTAAAATCAATAAATAAAACTAGACACTGCTCGCCCTTACTGAGGGCTCCATTAATTTCATCAGAAAATTTACCAAGTAGCTGATTTATGTTTTTTTCTTTTTGAAAACCGAATTGGCTTGGGTGTATTATTTTATACTTTTTTAAAAATATTAAAAGTCTTTTTACAACAATTTCTTCTAACACCTTTTCTATCACGGATAATATGGATATTGGTCTATAATTGTTCACGTCATCTTTTTTTCCACTCTTGTATACGGGCCTAATCACTGATGTTTTTAATAGCTTCGGTATGGTTGCAAAGCTGATACTTTGATTTATTATATTTGTAATTACTGGCGTCAATATTAAAGCGTTATGTCTTACATCCTTGGGTCTGATTCCATCAATACCTGCGCCTTTGTTTTTTTTTAGATTAATCAGAATATTGAAAACTTCTTCTGCATTCGTTTGCTCAATATACATCGAATTTGGCACCGTTAATTCTGGATGGTTGATTGTTTTAATGTCACATGAGTGAGTTATTTTTAACACATTTTGATTAAAGTTAGTTGCAAAATTTGCTAATATATTGCCAATATCTTGATTTTTGAAGTTTTTGATGATTATATCATCTATGTTATTTAATGTCTTGCCGTTTATTTCATTTATGAGTTGCCAAGTTACTCGCGGATTGGTACGATTTTCAAAAAATTTTTGCCTGTAGTAATTATTTTTCTCATATATTATTCTTTTATTTGTTAAGTTTCTAAATTTCTTGTAATCATGTTCATACCTTATATTTGTTTTGTGTTTTAGCCATTTTTTATAAAGTTTATCCCTTTGTTCACAACACTTTACTATATCGTCATTAATCCATGGATTGGTAGATCGTTTTTTTGTAAATTTTTTCTTCACTTCTGATTTTTCATATATTTCACTAAATTTTTTATAAATATTATTAAAGGTATTATTAATGTTGTTTTGGACGATTAAACTGTTCCAATTTGTCTTCTGTATGAGCTTGTTTACTTTATATGTACTTGTGTATGTGTCTTCCTGGAAACATGTTGGAGACCTCTGATGATTGTTGTTATTGTGCGCTTCGACATGTTCGATGCAACAGATGGTCGCAAAGTGGTCAGAGATTGTAGTTTTAATTACAGCAGCGGTAACTGAAGTTTGAGCTCCTACTGTCTTTACGATGCAGTGATCGATACATGTTTGTGTGTTTTTGTTTATATCGATGCGTGTTGGTTCATTTATTAAGCTTTGCAATCCATTTGACATGAGCATGTCGGTATAACTTGATACGACATTACTTTCTTTAAGTATGTTAATATTCATATCACCCACGATTACTATGTTTTGTTTTGTTTTAATATGTTTTAAGGTTTGTTCCAGTTCTTTTATAAATGTATTGCTATTATTATTTGGTGGTCGATAGATAGCCATGAGGGAGAGGGGTTTGTTGTTTATTTCTAATTCTAGTTGTTTCATTTCAAATGAAATTGTGTTTGAATAGAGTTGCGTGTAATTAATATTTTCTTTTGCATATACAACTATACCACCACCTTTGCGTTTTTCCCTGTTTAAGAAAGTAGAATTAAAACCACGGATGTTATAGAAACAATTTTCTTCATTTGTGATATTTGTTTCAACAAGCACTATGAAACATATTTTATCAATAATATTATATTAAATATGAACTAACAATAATTAATCAAATCTTATCCTAATATTTACTTTATGTCCTGCCAGTTGCCAGACAAAAAAGATTTAGTCATCACGGTTTCTGTTCACATATGTAGGTGTTTATCGCTCATCTGATTGGGTGAGTGCTGCAGTGTCTCTTCTTCTTAAGCGAGTGTGGTCGCCATAATTTAAAATATTTCGAGCTAATGGATTTGAATGCAGTTCCAGCTTTTTTAAATATTTTGCTGCATATTTTGTTATCATAGTTTTTACCAATGGCACATTGAGATCCTTGTGGATATTTGAGTTTTTGACATACCAGGGAGCGGCTGTGATTATTCGAAGAAGTTTGTTTTGGCGCCTTTGAATTTTTTCGATATTAGAAGCAGAGGCAGTGCCCCATAACTGAATACCGTAGCACCAAATTGGCTTTAAGATAGAGTTGTAAAGTAGAAGTTTGCAATCGAGACTAAGAACAGAATTTCTTCCAATGAGCCAATTAATTTGAATTGCTTTTAGTTTCATTTGAGTTAATTTTGCTTCTATGCGCCATTTCCACGTTAAACGCCGATCTAGATGTATACCGAGGTATTTTACATGCGAGTGTTGGGGTATTATTTGATTATTTATTTTAATAGGGGGGCATGTTTCCCGACGCAATGTGAATGTTATATGTGCGCATTTTTGCTCATTGATTTTTATCCTCCATTTTTTAACCACCTTTCTAGTTCAAATATATGATCCTGTAGGTAACGAGATGCTTCTTGACTGTTTGCGTGTACGCTTAGATAAGCTGTGTTGTCCGCAAATGTTGAGGTTTGTGTGTAGCTGTTTGTTGGCAAGTCCGAAGTATAAATTAAGTATAATAGAGGGCCCAGGATGCTGCCTTGTGGGACTCCAGCGTTAATTGGCTGTGGAGAGCTTAAAAATTCGCCTTCTTTAGTAATAAATTGACGACCGACTAAGTAGCTTTCTAACAGCATGTGTATATTTGCTGGTAAGTTTTGCTGCAATTTCAGTAGTAAACCTTCATGCCAGACTTTATCAAAAGCTTGAGACACATCGATGAAGAGTGCTGAGCAATATTTTTTTCTTCAAAGGCTTTTCTTATTACATTTACTATTCGATGAGTTTGTTCAATTGTGCTATTCTTTCTTCTAAACCCAAATTGATGATTAGGAATACATCTATTTTCATTTAAAATCGGCGTTAATTTTGCCACTAGTAGTTTCTCAAATAGCTTTGAAATATTAGATAATAAGCTAATAGGCCTGTATGACTCAACTTTTGTGTGATCCTTTCCTGGCTTTGGTATCATGGTTACTAAGGAAACCTTCCATTTCTGAGGGTAGTATTGAAGGCGTAAAATAGCATTAAAAATAAAAAGAATAATTTTCTTTGCTGTACTTGGTAGCTCCAAAAGCATTTTATTACTGATCTTATCAATACCGGGTGCCTTCTTGGTGTTTAAATCACAAATAGCCTTTTCGATTTCTCTAAACTCGAATCTTAGGGGAATAGCTGCTCTAACATTTACAGGTGGTTATCATTTTAAAATTCATTCTTTTCAACCTTTAGGTTCAAATATGACACCTAAATTACACTTCTTATTCAGTCATTTGGATATTTTCCCAACGAACTTGGGCTCCGAAAGTGATGAACAAGATGAAAGATTTCACCAAGAAATGGAAGAAATCGAGAGACGTTACAAAGGCTGGTGGGACGAACAAATGATGGCGGACTATTGTTGGTTCCTCATTCGCCAAGATCCATCCGAAAAAAACGCAACAGTTCAAGTCGCTCGTCATTTTAATTTAAATTTTTTGAATTTACGCCGAATATAGTGTGTGAGCAATTAAGATGAAAATATTGTCGTTCCACAAAATCCTTAATAAAAACTTTATTTTTCATCCGATTTTTTTTACACTTAAAATGTTGGTAATTAAATAAACTATTTGGTAAAAAAAATAAAACATTCCAGATCTTTACTATAACGTAGAAAAAAACGAAATAAAAATGAAAATTTTTGAAACAAACGTAAAAAATAGGCAAATTTTGAATTTTGAGGTGCCATAACTCAGCCATTTCTTATCAGATAGAAATTTGCAACACATCGTCGGACTCGGTTGGGCTCCACAAGGGTTTGAGTGGGACCATACACCGAAAAACACAAAAGTACCGTTATCTAAAAAACGGTACTTAGAAAAAAAATCCAGCGTTTTTCATGTTCAGGAGGTCCCAATTAACTTATCTAGGCATGTGGCGTTCTTGGTATTTTTCCAAATTAAAAATTTGTAAAGCAGTGTTAATTATAGTTCCCTGTTAAGATTAATCTCAATGGTAAAAACCCACTCTAAACGGTTCAGATCGCTACTTACAATAGTGATTAAATTGTGTGAACATTATAATTAATTTAAATAAAGTTTGTTAAGTTGAATTCGTGTGTGTATTTATTTTGTTTTGCAATTAAATGAACTCAAAGGTTTATTACCTTAACGCGTCTTATTAAGTAAAAACGTAACAATATAATAACGCTAAATTTTACAAACTTGGACGTTTATGTTCGCATACAAAATTTTAGTTAAAGGACAGTGTCTGTTCTTGAAAGTAAAAAATGTTTCGTTTGGGAATTTACATTGAAAAAACAAAAAAAAAATTATATTAATTTTTGTTTTAAAATAATTCTCATACAACAAGCTTATTTTCATATAAAATTTGCCAAAAGTTTTCATTGACAATACAAATTTATATGTTGTTAGGTTAGGTTAGGTTCCATTGGCAGCCGTGATCAAGCACAGCTCGCGTGGGTCCATTAATTAGTTCCCGTTGTGTTACCATATCACGCGGTCTCCCATGGGTCCTATGAAATCTGGTTGCTAGTATTCCCATGCAGCCAACCGGTCGATTCAATAAAGGAGTGGATCCTGTTTACATCAACATCAGGGAGACAAGTTTTCTCCCCAAGGACTCTTCGACCAAACATTTCGAGTCTTAAGTCTCCGAATGCCGGGCAATTACAGAGAAGATGTTCCGTTGACTAATCCTCCTCCTCATCGCCGCAACTTCTACACAAGTCATTACGAGGGAGCCCCAGCCTCTGGGCGTGCCTTCCAATGGGCCAGTGGCCAGTTATAACCGCAATTAGGTTTCTTAGATGATGTCTGGACAGCTGTAATGCCCGCCGTGTCCTTTTTCCATCTATGATGGGCCAGATTTTCCAGGTTGCCCCACAGGTGGTTTCATCGTGCCACCTCTGACTCGCGATAAGATGAAACTTGTGCGCTATAAGTTGCTTACACCTTGGGAGTGAAGCACCTACATAATATGTGGAACCGTCCCGATTCAAGGTGGTACCTGCATACGCCAACGAATCTGCCATGCAGTTCCCATGTATGACCCCGTGTCCGGGGACCCAATTAATGGTGACCAGTGAATGTCTCGTTATCTCCTCCAGAGACATCCGGCATTCTTGGACAATTCTCGATGTGATAAACACATTCTCCAGGGATCTTATGGCCGCCTTGCTATCGGTAATAATGTGAATATCCCTTCCAGATATTTTACCGTACCGGATGCGTCTCGCGGCTGTGTGGATGGCCATTATCCCGGCCTGGATGACACTGCAGTGGTCCTGCAGCCTTATAGGAATGCTCCAGTTTAGCTGCTCGGAGTATATGCCAGAACCGACACCATACAGTGTTTTAGACCCGTCCGTGAAGATTCGAATTGCATTCGTGGGAATTTGCAGGTCATCATAGTGGACCACGTTATCCAAAATGCTTACCGTAAAGCCAGGATCAAAGATTGGCTTGGGTGTGACATAATCAACATCCATGTGCCAATTAATATCGTTCAGAATGTTAGCATGTCCGATATTGTAATCCCTCCATGCTCCGGTGGCCCTTAGTCTTACCGCCGCGTTCGCAGCTATCCTTTTCGCCAAAATGTCTGGTGGTAACTAGTTTAAAATCGTAAACAATGCCTAAGAGGGGGTTGTTCTAATGGCACCTGTTACCGCTATCGCCACCATTCTCATTGTACGTTCAAACCTGGTTTGATGACTCTTCACCTTGAGCGCCGGCCACCAAACAGCTGCCCCGTAGAAAAGAATGGGTTTAATGACACATTCTAATAGCCAGTATACATTCCTCGGATTAATTCCCCAGTTTAGGCCAATAACCTCTTTGCAGCAATATATTGCAGTAGCTGCTTTATTTGTCCTGGAGCTGGTGTTCATCCTCCAGTTCAGTTTGCTGTCCAATATTAGCCCAAGATACTTGGCGCTGTCAGTCAGTTCCAGTGACACCCCTTTTATCCTCGGGGTATTTTTTTTTTTCAGTATTTATTTATTGAATCTTCATATATTAAATATGAACTAACAATAATTAATCAAATCTTATCCTAATATTTACTTTATGTCCTGCCAGTGCCAGACAAAAAATATTTAGTCATCACGGTTTCTGTTCACATATGTAGGTGTTTATCGCTCATCTGATTGGGTGAGTGCTGCAGTGTCTCTTCTTCTTAAGCGAGTGTGGTCGCCATAATTTAAAATATTTCGAGCTAATGGATTTGGATGCAGTTCCAGCCTTTTTAAATATTTTACTGCATATTTTGTTATCATAGTTTTTACCAATGGCACATTGAGATCCTTGTGGATATTTGAGTTTTTGACATACCAGGGAGCGGCTGTGATTATTCGAAGAAGTTTGTTTTGGCGCCTTTGAATTTTTTCGATATTAAAAGCAGAGGCAGTGCCCCATAACTGAATACCGTAGCACCAAATTGGCTTTAAGATAGAGTTGTAAAGTAGAAGTTTGCAATCGAGACTAAGAACAGAATTTCTTCCAATGAGCCAATTAATTTGAATTGCTTTTAGTTTAATTTGAGTTAATTTTGCTTCTATGTGCCATTTCCACGTTAAACGCCGATCTAGATGTTACATCCAGTCCACATCCCTGGCACCATTTTGTTATGACGTCCAATGCGGTCTCCATTAGTTCAGACAATAGTCTGGGATCTTTACCCATAGCCACAACTGCAACACTCGCATAGATAGACCAGTTGGTCCACATTCTGTTCATGTAGGGTTTAACTGAATCAATTCTAAAGGAAAAATTGAAATCAACATACATGTGATCAGAGAGGGAACAGTCCTTTGACACGTTCCAATCGCTAATCATATCCGCGAACTTGTCACTAATAAGCGTAATATCAAGAACCTCCCTTCTGTTAGTCACAATAAAGGTGGGCTCACTACATCTACTATTAACTACTGTTAGTTCGTTTTCTACTATGAAGTCCAAAAGCGACTCACCTCGTGGGTTGACATCCGAGCTTCCCCAGCCGGTATGATGTGCATTAGCATCAGCACATATTATTAGGGGGATGTTGCGCCTGTTAGCATACGACATCGCCTTACTGGTTGTGGAGTTAGGAGGATTAAAACCCTGGTCGTGTGCCATGTAACAGCTCAAAAACCAAACTGTACTGGTTTTGCATTCTACTGCGACAGTGCATGTGTCCTTATCGCTAAAATCAGAAAGAATGAAAGCTTTAAGGATGTTTTTGACCATAACACAGGCCCTGGTCTTACCTTGGTCGGCTGCGTACAGAGTACTATAGCCGCCTAAACTGAGTCCGCAAACCCTGTCTCTATACAACAATGGTTCTTGGATACATATAAGCTCCTCCGTGCCTGAAGCCAATCGGAGGAGAAGGGCAGCTGACGCCGCCTTTGAGTGATGAAGGTTGATTTGTGTAACCTTCATCATAGCTCATCGCTATGGACGACTGTGATGTTGGCATCCTCTGGGTCGTCGTCCGATTCCAGAAGGATGTCCTCATCGTCCGCCCCTTCCATCTTACCAAAGAAGTCACCCACAAGTCCACTGACCGATTGAGTGTCTTTATTGGCCGACGACGTGGCAGAATCGTCTTCCATATACTCCGTTGATGCTGTTGTTGTGGTGGTGGTAGTCACCGGAGCTTGAGGCTTCCCTTTGTCATCACCTTTGTAGACTCGGAGGAAGATAGTTCCAAATCCATAGAATATCGTCCACTGTGTCTTCCGAAGTGATGGCAGAGAGTCACTGTTTATTATAACAGTGGCCTTCCTGGACTCATCAACAGATTCAGAAACTCTCACTACTTTTCAGTCCTGTGTGGGTAGCTGGGGGTTTCTGATCTGTATTATTTTCAGGATCTCCTTGGGGTCGGATGGTTCAGCGGGGATCTTGGCAATAGATCTGGGCCTTTGCGGTACCGTTGAGGCGTATGTTTGGACCTTTTAGTCCCAGGAAGGGTGTCCTCCCCAGACCGTTGCGGTTTAGGCGCTGCTTTGGTTGGCTTCCGTTCAGGATTGCCTTCCTCTGCAGAGGGAGGTAGACGTTTTAAACCCTCAATATGGGGTTTTGCCCACTGGAGAGAGGTTTTCTCCTGCTCCGTGAGCTCACCAACCGGTTTTTCACCAAGTCGGCTGATGATTTTGTAGGCGGAGCGCCTTTCTATGAAGGCCCGTTTGGATGAATTTATGTGCCTTTGGGGTTTTTAATAAGTGCCGTAGAGGCTGCGGGAGGTGCATCAGAGGGCATCGAATTTTTCTTCGTGTGCTCTCTTTGCACAGGTTTCGGTACATGGGAAACTGGATTTCCGGCAGACTGAGTCTGCACCGTCAAGCCAGCACCCGAGGAAGAGGTTTTGACAGGTTTTTCTCCCGTCCGGACCTGGGAAGCCTTAGAGGTACCTGGTTTCGAAGAACCCTGTACCAAGCTTGGTTTACGACCGCCTGAAGGCTTAGTCGTGACGAGTTTTTGCGCACTAGTAGCTAGTCGTCTAGCAGAGCCTGGCGCAACCACCTTGCTAGACGAGGTCTCAGTAGCATTCAACATACTACAGCCTGATACCGACGCTGTAGTATTAGGGTCTCCGGAGATTATGAAGCCCTTTTCCGGATACGTAGGTCGTGAATTTTCGGACATTTCGTGGGGGGTGTTTTTGGGTTGCATTTTATGCCTACTGCCAGGCGAAATGATACCTGCCGCTCCACTGGAGTCAGACGCAGACCATCAGCCGCTCACTATGAGAACAGACGCTGATGGATTTTATTGCGGACCGACAGCCTTCAGAAGGCCTAACAGTTGACCGTAAAAGGCCAGCGGACGCATAGTCATTATCCACTCCAACTAGGAGAAACAGACGCTAATAGACAGGGGGGTAATTCTTGGTTCGTACTCGGT
This sequence comes from Pollenia amentaria, assembly GCA_943735925.1. Classification (NCBI taxonomy): domain Eukaryota; kingdom Metazoa; phylum Arthropoda; class Insecta; order Diptera; family Polleniidae; genus Pollenia; species Pollenia amentaria. The sequence continues at coordinate 77,385,391 of OX031010.1, forward strand.
TTAGACCCTTCTGGCATGGGAGGCCCTACCGGTCTTGACTGATGTCACTACCGCCAGCATGACTCTAAACGTCCTTGTACTTAAGCCCTCGCATCGCGGCAAGATGACTACCCATTCGCGAGGGTTTATATGTAGTTAAATTTCTGCAAAAGAAAAGTAAGCAGAACTACAATTTTTTTATAGAGTGCATCGAACTGTAGGAAACATTGAAAGCTTTGTTGAACTCAAAATTTAAAGATTATTGAAATCGTAATAGAGAAAGCCAGCAGTTTAATTACACTGTGGAAGAAATTTACACTTTTTTTTCGTGACAAGCCTGGCGTTTAACATAATTCGGGTACGCTGAATCCAGTGGTGCCCGCGGTTTTTTAAGATTGGCTCTGGTTTTATTTCGAAAATGGAGGAGGTTGCACAACATATGTTCGCGTAACTCAAAAAGGCTTTAGCTTATTCAAAAAACTTAAAAAACCGAAAAAGTAAAACTTCTTTCTAATATCCTTAGTCGTTTTAGAAACATAATTTTTGTTTTGGAAAAAAAATAATTTCCTTAACAAAATTCCGAAATTTTTGTTTTTTAAAAATTCATAAAAAATGCAGCTATGCTTCGAATTTTTTGCAGACATATAAAAAACGAAGCTGCAAACAAAACAAGCCATAAATGATTAAAATCTGCTTGCAACTTTTGATTTTAAAATTTCATAAAACGCAATATTTGTATAAGAGTCCCCCTAAGGGATGTTGATAAAGGAAAAGTGTAATTTGAGAAAATGTTAAGAACAAGAAACTAATGGAGGCCAGTCATACATTTTATCTCCCTAGGGGTGACTTCTGGGCATTTATGGGACTTTTTCTTCAATATATTTCTAGTCTGCATTGAACATTTTGTATGGAAGCTCCCTTAAGGAATGGAGATAGCGGGTGGGTATGTTAGAAATAAATTATTGAGATGAAAAATAAAGTGGGGTTGGTCATACATTTGACCCATCTAGGGGCTTCCTAGGCGCTGCAGGGGCCAAATTTAAGAATTTCAGTAAACGGCCATATTTGTATGGGAGCCCCCTAATGGGTGGATATATATGGCAACTATGTTTTAAGAAAATGTTAAGAACAAAAAACATTGGAGGTCGGTCATACATTTTATCACCCTAGGAGTGAATCCTAGGCCTTAGAAATAAATGATGGGAATGAAAAATAAAGTTGCGCTGGTCATACATTTGGCCCGTCTAGGGGTATCTCAGGCGCTGCAGGTGCAAAATTTAAGGCTAGGGTTCTACGCGTATAAAAAACAAAGTTCCAAACAAAATAAGCTATAAGTGATTCAAGTATGTCTACAATTTTTGATTTTTTCAGAAAAGATAAAATTTTTTTATTTTTATTTAGAAATTTATTCTTCTCTCTCCTGCAGATTCCAACAAATATCCCCTAATAGCGAATCAAGTTGTTTGCCGCTATACCAGTGTTCGAGCCTGGCTATTACTTGGTGAAATCTCTCGCCATGTTCATCAGACTCGGCTGGTGATTGTTCATTAAATTTTTCGGCATGGTAATACAAAAAAAATTTTTTCAGTGACATTCTAACGTTTAAGTTTTTAAATGCGGTTAGCATATTTTTGATTAAAATTCGCCAGTTTTCAGACCAATGATTTCCTAATACATTTTCTATTACTGATTTCACACAATTCCAGGCCAATAGCTCGATATCATTCAATGCAACCTCAAATTGATGGTCCTTCATATGACCACGAATGTCCGGTCCATTAAGAATTCCTGTAAAATAAAACATTATGATATGAAATATAAATCTAATTTAATAAAGTAGTTAGAGTTCATACCTTCTTTTACTTTCATGCCGCTTAATCGTGGAAAAATTCGGCGCAATTCGGTAAACACCACCTGGGCTCAATGCTTTTATAGAATTTTTTAATCGGTAACTGTAGATTTTCCAAAATTCCTACCGCAAAGATAAAGTGTGGTAATAATGCATGCATATTTCTTTAGAATATCATAAATTTGAATATTTGTTCTTTTGTTTTGTATTGTAAATGGCACAAAAACCGCATTTATAAAATTTTACGTTAAAATGTCACTGAAAATAAATTTTCTGCATTGGCACATTCTTCATATATACATAATGTTGAATAAAGAATTTAATAATTAAAAAAAATCCTATGAAATGCTCCATATAAATTATATTCTTCATATATATTAAAGAAAAAGTCCCATAAATTCCCAGAAGTCGCTCTAGTGGTATATAATGTATGACCGACCTCAATTAATTTTTTGTTCTTACCATTTTCTCGAGACATACTTGCCCCTTATCACCACTTCTTAGGGGGGCTCCCAGACAAATATTGAGTTTTATGAAATTCTTAAATTAATTAAAATTTGTCGACTTTTGTGAATAAAATCAAGAATTGCTAACAGATTTTAGATTATGGCTTGTTTTGCTTGCAGCTTCGTTTTTATATGTCTGCAAAAAATTAAAAGCCTACCTGCAATTTTTATTTTTTTATAAATTTTTAAAAAACAAAATTTTCTAAATTTTGATACAAAAATTAATTTTTTTTTCAAAAAAAAAATTATGATTCAATAACGACTACTCATATTAGAAAAAATTTCGGAATTTCGGTTTTTTTTAGTTATTTCAATAAATTAAGCCGTTTTTGAGTTACGCGAAATAACGGTATATCTCGAAAACCAGAGCCAATCTTAAAAAACCGCGGGCAAACGAAACAAATATTATGGGAATCGTTATACACAGTACATATTTTCCGAATTCGTATATTATATCTTTCGAATCGATATTCGCGGTAAATCTCAAGATATCTATATAACATTCGAGAAAAAGAACTATTATTTGAATAAAAATAAAGAACTTTTCTTTGAATAAACATAAAACCAAATTAGAGTGCTATATTCGACTGTGCCAAATCTTTGATAAACGGGTTTCGCAAGATTGAACTACAAACTTTCACATTTGTAATATTAGAAGAATTTGTTCCTATTTTGTATGTTTAGTTTTTAAAAATAATTTTTTAAGTTATTTTTTTTTTTGTCTGTCTTAAATAAATACCCACACACATTTTTTTAATTAACGGTCATATGCTGGAAATCGAAATCATGTGAGGTTGAAATCGTTTGAGATTTTGAATTCAATTATTTTTAATGAACGTAGCTTTTCTGAATTTTAAAAGGATTATTGATAAAGGTAAATATGGTGATTTAAAGTGGTGAAAAAATAAAGTGATTAAAACAAACTGTAACTTAAGACTAATATATAAAAGATTTTAAAACGATCGTTTTGAAATACATCGATTTTCTTCTTTAAATTGAAGGAAATTTTCAGTTTAGCTCAGTCTATAGATTCTCATTCATTCAGGACATTGAATGTTTAAGTCCAATACTAATGAAAATAAAAAATACTAGTTAAAGAACGAATAAGTATCAAAATATAAGTATCAACAATTAAATTTTATATTTCTAGGCCCGATACTGACGGAAATTCAAAAAGTACAAGCTAAAGAACAAAAAGTACCAAAAAGTTCCCTCAGAGTCTTATCACATAGGCCATTGCATGTTATATGCTTTTAGAGCTACCCAGCATAGCAAAGAAAATTATTCTCTTGATTTTTAATGCTATTTTACGCCGTGAATACTACCCACAAGAATGGAAAGTATCCTTAGTTACAATGATACCTAAGCCAGGAAAGGATCCTACAAAAGTTGAGTCATATAGATCTATAAGCTTATTGTCTAATATATCAAAGCTGTTTGAAAAGCTGTTAGTGTCAAAATTAGCCAAAATTTTAAATGTAAATAGATGAATTCCTAACCATCAATTCGGCTTTAGAAGAGAACATCGCGATCCATATTGATGGATCACATCAAATTAGGCTATTATGCGATATGGATCGCGATCCATCTAAATTGCATGCTACACGTTCAATAAATATCGTGATACTAGAAATATCACGATATTTATTGAACGTGTAGCAGTGCCCTTAGTCATCACGGTTTCTGTCAGTGATGGAAAATTCAGTACTTTGGTACTATTTTCAGTACTTTTTTCTATAAATACTGCAGTACCCCCCCGTCAGTTTTAGTACTCTTTTTTATGCTTTCTTGCAAAGAAATCCAGGGTGACTCATTGACAATATATTCTACGTGACAATAACATACAGTGTACACATACAATATATTTGTTGAAAAAATGTGGATATTCTTCAAGCACCAATGTCATTTTGAATGCGTTTGAACTACTATTCGATAACAGTATAACATAGTATGTATTTACTATTTTTACTCGTCAATAGTTAACAAACATATTTTGAATACCACTAGAAAATATGTAATCAACTTTTTGTTCGGGAATTAAGAACGAAAATAAAAATATGCCCTGAAACTTAGCAAAAAATGGAGGCTGCTTCCGTTGGGTAAAAATTAATACATTTCTAGAAAATATATGTACAGACCTATACACAGCAAAAAAAGCAAATGCCAAATTAACAAGGTGCAATGTTGATTGTAAACATAGTAAATTTTTGCAAAAGTACGGCTTTATTTAAAATTATCATTGTTTCATATTAATTTTAAATGAAAAATATTAAAATAATATTTTTTCAATATTTAATCAATAAAATCATGCTTTACGTGTATTGTGTGGAAGCAACTACAACACTTCAAGAAGAAAAACATACATTTTAATTGTTTTCATATTTTATAATATTTATAAAAAGAAGAAAAATTCCCTTTTTTTACTATAAATTTTTAGTTAAATACATAAAATTTTCTACTGGTGTCTTTTAATTTTGAGTGCTTCTATAAACATCGGGAGAAACAACAACGTAAAACATGTGCATCAGGAAAATAAATAATAACATTTTTTCTCCCCCTCTTTCAATTATTCTCTTGTTCAATTATTCTAAACAAAACAATTATTCTAACACAAAAACATATGTTGTCTCTGAAACTTCTGCTCACTATTATTTCACACTCAAATTAAATTGATTCTACATTAAATCCACATTGTTTCAACTTGAAATAACTCTCATTCAACGTGATTCGTAGTGTTATTTCAATATCAATGTCATGAATTAATTCATTGATATGAATTAAAGTTATTTTAAAAGAAAAAATGTTGCTCGCAAGTTATTGTCAAATCATATTAAATTAACATGAAGTAACTATTAAGCAACATCGCCACCGAAAAATGTCAAATCCACCCCGTTTTAGATGATTTTACTTTTTTTTCTGTGCGTAATGACATTTGCATTTGCATATACTTTTATATTAAAATGTATCAATTTTTAGTTTGTTAAGCAAACTTTTATATTTTTTATATAACGATTTATTAATTAAATGTTTAATTTTGTTTTAAATTTTTGTGTTTTTTTAGTGTAGTTTTAAATCAAAAATATGTTTTTTAAAAAGTACCAAAGTGTTGAATAAAGTACTCTTTTGCTTGGTGGTCAGTACCATCTCAATTTTTCAATTTTCCATCACTGGTTTCTGTTCACATATGTAGGTGTTTATCGCTCATCTGATTGGGTGAGTGCTGCAGTGTCTCTTCTTCTTAAGCGAGTGTGGTCGCCATAATTTAAAATATTTCGAGCTAATGGATTTGGATGCAGTTCCAGCCTTTTTAAATATTTTACTGCATATTTTGTTATCATAGTTTTTACCAATGGCACATTGAGATCCTTGTGGATATTTAAGTTTTTGACATACCAGGGAGCGGCTGTGATTATTCGAAGAAGTTTGTTTTGGCGCCTTTGAATTTTTTCGATATTAGAAGCAGAGGCAGTGCCCCATAACTGAATACCGTAGCACCAAATTGGCTTTAAGATAGAGTTGTAAAGTAGAAGTTTGCAATCGAGACTAAGAACAGAATTTCTTCCAATGAGCCAATTAATTTGAATTGCTTTTAGTTTCATTTGAGTTAATTTTGCTTCTATGTGCCATTTCCACGTTAAACGCCGATCTAGATGTATACCGAGGTATTTTACATGCGAGTGTTGGGGTATTATTTGATTATTGATTTTAATAGGGGGGCATGTTTCCTGACGCAATGTGAATGTTATATGTGTGCATTTTAGCTCATTAATCTTTATCCTCCATTGTTTTAACCACCTTTCCAGTTCAAATATGTGATCCTGTAAGTAACGAGATGCTTCTTGACAGTTTTCATGTACGCTTAGGAAAGCTGTGTCATCCGCAAATGTTGAGGTATGTGTGTAGCTGTTTGTTGGCATGTCCGAAGTATAAATTAAGTACAATAGAGGGCCCAGGATGCTGCCTTGTGGGACTCCAGCGTTAACTGGCTGAGGAGAACTTAAAAAATCGCCTTCTTTTTCAAAAGCTTGACTTTATCAAAAGCTTGAGACACATCGATGAAGAGTGCTGAGCAATATTTTTTTTTTCTTCAAAGGCTTTTCTTATTACATTCACTATTCGATGAGTTTGCTCAATTGTGCTGTGCTTGCTTCTAAACCCGAATTGATGATTAGGAATACATCTACTTTCATTTAAGATCGGCGTTAATTTTAACACTATTAGTTTCTCAAATAGCTTTGAAATATTAGATAATAAGCTAATAGGCCTGTATGACTCAACTTTTGTGTGATCCTTTCCTGGCTTTGGTATCATGGTTACTAAGGAAACCTTCCATTCCTGAGGGTAGTATTAAAGGCGTAAAATAGCATTAAAAATAAAAAGAATAATTTTCTTCGCTATACTTGGTAGCTCCAAAAGCATTTTTTACTGATCTTATCAATACCGGGTGCCTTCTTGGTGTTTAAATCCCGAATAGCCTTTTCGATTTCTTTAAACTCGAATCTTAGGGGAATGGCTGCTCTAACATTTACAGGCGGTAACTCGACTGCTATATCGTGAAATATATTATGGGTAAATACATTTTTCAGATGATTAGCAAACAGATTTCCTTTTCAATATCATTTCTTGCCCAGCTTCCATTCAAGTTTCTCAATGGTGGCTTAGAGATAACTGGTCTATTGAGGCTTCTAGCTGCACGCCATAATGAGTAGTATGATTGTAGAGTCGCAACAAGTCCCTTAAGATATATTTCCAGGGAAGCCGTTTTCTGAGACTGCAGTAACTTTCTCATCCTTTTTGTGCACTCTTTTAATAAAGTCTCGAGGGATCTGTGCAATTGCCACTCTCTTCGAACTCTCCTTTTTTCAGTCAATAGACGCTCGACATCTGTAGAATATATGATTTTGTTTTTGGTTTATTTGAGGGTTATGCTGGAATGTTGAACAGCTAGTTTGAGATAACTGTCAAAATTAACAATAGCAAGATCCACGTTCTACGGTGTGCTAAGCGGAATATTTTCTGTACAATGGGCACTAAGATATTTTTTATATTTTAACCAATTTATTTGTGAGGCTGATGTCGATAAGTAACCAGACGGAGATACGATTCTATTTGGATTCATTATAGTAACAATTGTAGGAGTGTGATCGGAAGATAATTCTAGGGACGCTTCCACATGAATCGTGTCTATGGGGATGTTGTTAACCACGCCAAAATCTATGACATCTGGAACTTTTTGCTGATCAGTAGGCCAATATGTTGGTTGTCCATTTTACAAATTGTGTTAAACAAAACACGACCCTTAGGTGTAATAAGTCGTGACCCCCAGAAAGTGTGTTTAGCGTTATAATCGCCAGCAGCCAGGAAGCAGGGTCCTAATGATTTAAAATATTTATTTTATTGGCTTTCTGATATTGAAAATCTAGGTGGGGAGTATAATGATGAAATTACTAGGTTTCGAGATACGCAAATGCTCGTTGCTTGTAGATAATCTTCACGATGATCACACATTAAGTAGTGTTTTACTCGGTTTTTTATCAAAATAGCAGAACCTCCACAAGCTCTACCTCGAGGGTCCTTGGTATCATATAATATATAACCATTGATTTTAAACGGGTTTCTTGAGGTCAGATGAGTTTCAGAAACCATCATTACATTAATTTGTTTATTTTTAAGGAAGTATTCTAGTTCATTTTTATGTTGGCGGATGCCGTTTGCGTTCCAAAAGCAAATTTTTAAACAGTTCATGGCTTGTTTAGTACAGCTTGCAATACAATCGATTGCATTCTTAACATTTGTTTGTACTAATGTTTCCATGGTTTTCTCTAGACGACTTAAATTAAAAATATGGAGTTTCATCATTATTTGGCCACTCACCTTGCATTGGCATATGGTTTGATTTTAGGACGTTAGCGTAGGATGTTCTGTTATTACTAGGCTGCGGTACCTGAACGTCATTAATGTAATTTGTTGCCTGCATTTGAGGGGGACTAGGTTTCGGTCCAGCCGAGCGCTTGACGATAGAGTATACAGGACATCCTCTATAGTTGGCAGTGTGATTACCACCACAGTTGCTACATTTTTTTACAGTGGGGTCGTTTTTAGACTTATCGTAGAGAGCTGTACCATGTAATTCTCCACATACGGCGCAAACAGGGGTTAGATGACAGTATGCCTTAGTGTGACCAAATTCTTGGCCGTTTAAACATGGCACGGGACCATTCCTTTGGTGCGGCTCCTCTATTGTTATTTTTCTATACAGGATATATTTCAGATTGTAAATGGGGTGCGTTTCGTTCTTTTTAAGCTTAATGTCGCCGTGTTCTAACTCCACTCTAAATAGTGGCTGGGGATTTTTTTTCTCTATTTTTAATGTTTATTACATTTTTTATTTTGAAGCCCTTCTCTTCTAAAAACGTTTTTATCTCACCTGGGTCCACGCATGAGTCAATGCCCTTAATCACTACCTGATGACCTTTACTGCTCTTCAGTTGATATGTATAAAAATTCTTATTAAGTGCTTCAAATTTTGTTGTTACCTTACGAAAATCATCTTCACGACTAACTTGTATTTTTGTCTCATTAATACTACCCCGTTTTATTGCAGCTACATAAAAAGAATTTTCACCTATTACCGAGGTCAAATTCTTTATTAATTCATTTGAGTATTGCTCTCTAAGATATGTATATCAGCGGTGGCTTAGAAGATTTGATAACGTTTTGTGCTTCCGGGGATTCCTCATCTTTTAAGACTTTTGAGACCGAAGCAACTGCTGAAGAGGTTGGGCTGCGACCCCGTTTAAGCACTGTTATGTACCTATCAATACCTACTTGTACTGGAGGCTTTTGACCACTTTTAACTTGTGGAGCTGAGTTTTCCATCATGCCTGATTTGGGGGTAATATTTACATCACTTATTGAAATCGTTTTTGCCGCTGAGGCACCGCTTGCAGGTTCTATATTTTTAATTGTATTAAAATCAACCGTTTTATTAGACACCGAAGGTGATACTGAGTTTTCTATTATGCCTGATTGAGGGTTAATAGTTTTATCACTTATTAAAATTGTTTTTGCCGTTGAGGCAACGGTTGAAGGTTTTATATTTTTTAGTGTATCTACCGTATTATTAACTACAGAAGGTGAGAGGGATCGCGTGCGAGTAATACGTTAGGTATTTGCTATCATCGATTATTTTTTATTTCTGCAATTGTTACGTTAACACTCACTGTGATATATGCATTTCTACTGTTTGAACTCATAAGAGTTTGTTTTTACTGTTTACAGTTGTGCTCTTCTTATTTGTTATTGTTTATCAACACCGACAATAAAAAATGTGTGTTTATGTATGTATGTATGTACATACATGTATTTTTTTCTTTTCTTTTTCTTGTATTTACTCTTTTTAATACTTTATTTGTTCACGTTTTTATAAAAAAAAAAATAAACCGTATGCCAAGCTTATGCGCCCCATACACGGTTCAATTCAGTTGTCAACTGAGTCTTTCAACTGAATTGATACATGGCCACACACTTCTTCAACTGATTTCAAAGATTTTAATTCAACTGTCAAATTTAGATTTTTTTTTACATAAATTTTGACAGCTGATCAAGAGACTTGAGCACACACAGTACAATCGAATTGAAAGACTTAGTAGTCAACTTGAAAAAATCAAAATCTTTTGATTTTTCTTCAACCAACTCGACAACCGTCAAACTAATCAACTGACAAGGCCATACACGCTTTGATTTGGACAACAACCGACTCAGTTGACAATTGAATTGAATCGTGTATGGTCTGCTTTAGAAAACACTTCTATCTTCAACGAGCGCGACAGACAGAACATGACCAACCTTCTGCCGGGCGTGAACATTTTCTCCTCTATGGTATAATAACAATCAATGGCTTTTATAAATAATGGCCTAAATCTAGTTTACCGACGCAGCTCCAAATAAAAACAGCTACCTAGGGTGATAGAAAATGGAAAAATAAGAAGAAAAAATAAAAAATATGTCGAAACATGGGCATGTTTCACTAAATGTTGCTACGTGTGTGGGGATATTTCTGGTTGAAATTCTTGTTACATTTTTGGTTTCTCAAATATCAAACATTTTTGATATTTTATGTTTCCAAACATAATTTTTCATCGTGTGTGGCGATGTTGACTTTTTTTATCCTTTTGTTGAGAGCAGTTATTGATATAAAGAACAAAGAATTCGGAAAATGGCAACAATTGCAAATTGTAAGAATTGGAAAACCAATTATAATTGAATATAAAGTTTTTCTAAATTTATATAACATAAAATATGATAGGTATAAAAACAAAATAAATAAAAACTTTTTTTTTTGTTTTGTATTAGTATATTCACAAAATACGCTATACTAATGTTTCGTTTTTAGTGTCATCGTCTGTGGTAAAAACTGAAACATAAGTAGTAACACGTGTTTCGACAAATGTTGCATCGTCTGCGGGTACCTTAACGATTAGCAATTTTGGTTTACTTGAGGGTTACACGATCAAGTTTTGTCTATCGAGTTTTGATTGACTCACACTTTTTTACCAATACAATCATACTTTAAAATTCTCTTTGTGAGTGTATCAATTTACGTTCAAGAAAACAGCTGATTACAAGTTTGGTGAGAAAATATTTCGTTTGTCTTTATAAATTGTTCTCTTGATGACATCTTGAAAATTGCTTCAATATTGCGTGCAGCCTACTTCACAGCTTCCAATTTTTGGACATTTTGACAAACTGCATATGTAAAAGACTATCAAGATCGTGTGGCTAAGTGTTAGTTAACCTTTTTTGTTACAATACAAAGTTTTAAGCCAGCTAAACCTGTTTCAAACAACCGGTTTTTAATTAAAATGTATCCAGCTTTTTCTATATGTGTGTAATACGGCTGCAAAAACATTTTTTCAAATGTAGTATATTAACTAAAACTAATATATATATTATTAATCCTTTATTTATTAAATTGTTGTCTATTTTATTTCATGCTTGAGGTTCACTTTTTCAGTATATTGTATATTGACCAATATTTATATATCGGTGTGCATCATCGTCAGGGAAAAACACAACTACAAAATATTTTTAATATAATGAAAAAAAAAATAAAACGATTTTACAATTGAATAAAAATAAATAGGTTGATGGAAGGGAAAATTATAAATAGGCATTTGTCTTTGATTGTTTATAAAATTTAGTTCAGATGGCATAGCACAGATTGAAAATACATATTAAATAAAATTAAATAGATTGACGGAAAGGGAAATTAAAATAGGTTTTTGGTTTTGAATATTTTTAAAATTTGATATTTTAAGCTTGTTAATTGAAATTTTAAATTAATTTTTTTATTTTTCCATTTATTGTCAAAAACTATTTCGAAATATTAAAAAATAAATAATATATTAATTGATTTTTTATAAAAAAAAGTGAGATAAAGCTTGATAAAAATATATGAAAATATAATACTTATCTGTTCTTGTAAACTAAAGTAAAATACACAATTTAAAAAAAAAAGAATTTTTGTGTTTAATAAAAATAAACTTTATTTTATTTGGGAGCACTGCAAAATTAGTCTGTAAAGCAGGGGTTTCCATTTCTTTGCACAATTGTGCGCACCACTACTAACACATATTTTTATACTCTTCAATTCAGTCGTCGATGTGACTTCGACAAGTGTGCATGTCTAGCGGATGCTATATTATTTTGTTTCAGCTTACACTCAAAAAATATTGTGCGGTCAAAAATGCTTTTGGTAACATCCAATGCCTTGCGTGCAATTTTTATTTAGAGTTTAAATTTTAAGACTTAAATGTAGAATAATGTAACATTTCATAAGTTTACATGCAAAGCAAAGAACTTTATAAAATGGTAATTATTTGAGATTTAAAAGCAATTTTTAATATTTCAGATAAAAAATTTCAAAATGTCTAACAGTCCTATGTGGAAGAAGCTGATAGTCACATTTATTATAGGTTTTATTTTACATACGTTTATGTATTCGGTTCTTATAATTTTACAACACTTTTTTATTTTTTCTTATGCAATACTAAAAATTATTATTATAAATTATTATCTGATCACTTATTCCACTAACACCGTGGTAATAGTTATAAAACAGATTACCCAGTTTTGGTGTTTAAAAATATAAATGTGTTCTTATAAAAAGAATTAAAAACTCTGCTAATTTTTTTATTGAGTGTGATTATACATTATGCTGTTAAAAAAATTATATATTTATTTGATGATACGTCATTTATAATTTTGTAAATAACTTAAAATTATATAAAAATACATATGTAACGTGAATCCAAATCAACAAAACTTTCAAATTTTCAAATAATATCTACATTGTTTTGCATTTAAGCTAACGATATGTGTTTTGTTTGTGAAAAAAAATCTTTGATGCCTGTAAAAGGGTCCATTTTTCTTTCGTAAAAAATACGTACCTAAATGCAGAAATTATTAAGAAACAAAATAGCCACAAGAATTTGTTGGTATTTTGTGCTTGTAAAAATATTTTTGTTTCTGTACCAATCGCGTCGGTAGGTTTTTTTCTTTGAAAACACTTTTCTTAAGTAAAAATATTTAAAAAAACAAGTAAAAAAAGCCTTGTTTTCCTACAATTTATGTATAAACCTATACATATAAAAGCAAATGTGACAGCAGGTAAAATTTTTGGGTAAGAAGATGTGTTTTATTGATGTATTAATGAAACTTTATTGTTTAGCACTATTTTTATTGCTTACTTTTTTATGCTACAATTATATGACCGAGTCCAAAGAGTTAACCTTACTAATTTATGGTATTTATTTAACGTAACTTTGACCTGTTACAATGACTATACATTTTTGCAGGCAAACTCAGGTGCGCATTTGGTATTTTGTAAAAAGTTATGATATACTATTAGCTAGAATTAAAATGTATGCACAGATGTTTGAAGTATGAGTAACCCAACAACGTGAATACCCTTTCTATTTTACTTACCACTATGAAGCCCCTAACTTTTTACTAAAATAACTTTTTCACGTTATAATTCTCATGTAGTTTATTTTATTTTTGAAAAAATAGACCAGGGAAATCCATTTCTATGCACAATTGTGTATACCACTACTAAAGGTACGTTCAGACTGGTGAAATATTTGAAAGCAAACCTCAAATATTTCATTAACGTAGTCTGAACACAAAATATTTTTGAGTATCAAATAAAATAACAGCTGATTTTGAGCAAATGAAAGTATTTGCCGGCAAACAAATATTTGTCCAATGTGAACATAGTGCGAACACAAAAAATCAAATATTTTAGTAATTTTTGAGAAAACATTTATTTGATATTACAAAAAAATTGTAAGAGCAAACAACGACAAATAATTTTAGCCATGTTCCGGATAGAAGCAATTTTTCCTGTAAGTTTTCGGATTCTTTACAATTTTAAAGATTTTTTATAATTATTAGACTTTGTATCGTGCCGCTATTAGCGAATTTTTGCGAATTTCCGCTAATTTAGCAATTTTTATCGAATTTTTGCCATTCCTTTTAGTTTTAGGCACTTTTAATAAATTTTATGGCTTGTTTGAAATATCTAAATTTTTCGCGAATTTTCGCTATTTTTGCAAAAAAAATTTTCCCGACATTTTGTTTTTTAACTGATTTAGAGACTTCAAATATATTTAAGGGTTTATATCCAAGTTTGCAATTTTTCGCAAATTTTAGCCATGTTCCCGTTACCCATTGTCTTCCAGTTTTTTTTATATGTTACATTCTCCTGTTCTAACACTATAAAAGATGCTGCTCCACAGAATAAAAAAAATAAATTAGCTTTTGCGCTCATTTTTACTATTTGTGAAATATATTATTATTTTTGAACACTTTCATTAAATAATTATTTGATGCAAATATTTATTTTAGTCTGAACGCATGGCAAACATGAATTAATTTATTTTATTTAACACTTTTTGCCAACTGTTTCATCAAACAAAAATTGTCAAATGTTTGAGCTTAGTTTGAACATTAAACAAAATATATTTTTGTTTTACACAGTTTGAAGCAAATATCAGAACAAATATTTTCGTCAAATATTTCATTAGTCTGAACGTACCTCAATACATATTTTTGTTTCAGGTTAACAGAAAAAACTTTATGATGGCACTTAAAAAATATTGTGCGGTCAAAAACGCTTTTGGTAACATCCAATGCCTTATATGGTATGCAACATTTAAGGAAGGAACGGAATATGTTATTAAACGTGTGATTTGCGTGCAATATTTATTTTTTTATGAATTTTTAAAACATAAAAATCTTTAATTTTTTTACAATTGTTTGATAAGATATTTAAAACTGATTTAGAGTCAAAAAGCTTCCGAATGACAAAAAAGTGCAGTTTTAAAATCAGCGGCATTGAATTGGTAAAGAATTGCTAAAAATTTTTTATCAACACAAAAAATTTTTAATTTGTACCTTTGTGTTATACAACTTATAAAATATATTACTAACATTTTATTTCGGCTGTAAATGAATGCATTCTCTCAATTTCTTTACTCTCTGGTACTCACTAATACACAACCAAAAAATTTTTGGAAATCCCTGCTGTAAAGCAAAACAAAAACACTAATTTCTGTCTGCAACATTTCTCAGAGATTAACAACTTGATCTCTTTGAATTGAGTGAAAAAAAAGTTCGTCAGCAAAAGTTTGTTATTTTCTCGCGGGTGAAAAAATAATACTTATCTGTTTTTGTAAACTGAAGTAAACTACACAATTTAATTAAAAAAAAAAGAATTTTTGTGATTAATAAAAATAAACTTTCCATCCCTGAATAACTTTATTTTATTTGGGAGCACTGCAAAATTAGTCTGTAAAGCAAAATAAAAACACTCATTTCTGTCTGCAACCTTTCTCAGAGATTTACAACTTGATCTTTTTGCATTGAGTGAAAAAAAGTTTGTCAGCAAAAGTTTGTTATTTTGTCGCCGGTAACGGCCTTTAGTAGAACCAAGGCGAATTCACTAGAAGGTGAGGTCAACTCTACAACAACACTGTTTCTGTGGTCTATCTGTCAAAAATATTGCTAGTAAAAAAATGTTTGTTTACATAAAAAAAACTAGTTCGTATACAAACTTTGACAAATCGACCACCGAAAAAAATAACCATTTGCTGACTTGACCCCACCTTCTAGTCAATTCGCCTTGAGTAGAACCAGCGGTAGCGTTGGCCGTTGTATATGGTGCCGTAGCGATGCCACCTGTATTATTTTACCATGGATGTGATCAAGGCGAATTCACCTTGGATGTGATGATACCTTCAGTGCCGCCAAGTTAATTCAGGAATATTGATTAATTCCACCATTTATGTTTATTCACCACAGTGATGCATTTTGAGCTTTTTTGTTTTGGGCCAAATTAACGATTTGAAAGGGCCAAAAGAACTTTCATAGGGCCAAAAAATTTTTTAATATATTTGATTATTATGTTTGTACCCAACCAGCAAAATACTCTCTCAGTTATCTGGAAGAAGTCGGACTAGTTGGCTGGATGAGTTTTTAAATAAAACTAATAGTAAAACTTAGTAGTGTTTTCTTTTATTAAGAACAAGACCAAACATTCTCATTGTTATACTCTCCCCCACATGTAGTTGATCATTCCGTGTTTACATTTTTTTAATATTCATCTAAGACCCCATAAAGTATATCCTGTCTTTTCAAAGTCTATTTAGCGATGTCCGTATGTCTGTGCGTCTGTCGAAACCACGATTACTTCCGAAAGGCTTAAAAGAAAAGAACAATATTGATACTAAATTGTTTCCAGTTCTCCTAAGCAGTTTGGGATTGAACTCCAGCACAATTGGTTCAGTAGTAAAAGAGTTATATATATGATAATTTTTTTTTACAAAAACTAGCATAAATAGTGGCGGAATGCAAATATTGATATAAGATTTTACACAAATTCGTTTATACCGCATAA
Organism: Pollenia amentaria; assembly: GCA_943735925.1. NCBI lineage: Eukaryota > Metazoa > Arthropoda > Insecta > Diptera > Polleniidae > Pollenia > Pollenia amentaria. The sequence goes on from OX031010.1 coordinate 77,401,685, forward strand.
TTTCATGAAGATCGGTCCATAATTTACCATTTTCCCCTTATAAAGCCAAATCTCGAAAAACTATAGTACGACTGAAACCTTAACGAGCAATGCTATTGTAATACATTTTGGCCTCTCACAGGTATATATGACTAGAAATCACACTGTCAAATTTTTAAAGGTTAGTCCGTAATTTACCATAGGCCCCATATAAAGCGCACTCCTAAAGTATTTTTACTGCCGTTGGAGGATATCAAAGATTCGGTACAGCCGAACATAGCCCTGTTACTTGTTTTAAAATATGTTTGTCCATTTTCGTTCCATTTTAACCAAGCCATTAAAATAGAGCGACGTCTTAAATTTATCTATCTGTAAGAAACGTCGATTTTATACAAAAATGCTTTAGATGTTTTTTTATTATATAGATCAAACCATTTGTGTGGTTGATTTGGCCCTAAACAATCAAAAGAACTTCGTAAATAAAACTAGTGTTCAAAAAATTGAAAAAATAACATTAAAAAAATGTATTGAACGATTAAAAGTAGTTAGTTAAATTTGACCTGAAAGGGCCAAAATAGATTTCAACAGGGCCGTCAAACAATCAAAAGTGCCACAAATGGCACAATTGTGCCACATTTTGCATCACTGATTCACCACATTTTTAAATCAAGCGTCATGCTAAACAAATATTTGGCATCACTTAGTTCAAGATACGAATTTTAATGTACTTTGTGATTAAGTGAAATTTCCTAAACAATTTTCGTACAGAATTAAAAATATATATTTTCTGCTAAAACTATAGAATTTATCTGTAAGTAAAATGGGAAGAAAACGAAAAGTCCCCGTCACCAATGAGGAGAAGGAGAATGAAGAAGATCACCGGAATACATCCCCTAACAATAAAGTTGTTTCGAGTAATGGGCCAATATATACAATAATGTCCAAAGTACAATTAAACGAAACATTTCATAAAAAATATATAAAAGAGCTAAAGCAACTATACGAAAAGGTAAAAATATCCAATACACGTTAAGCAACCGATTAAAACGCGATTTTAATTTTACAGATGGATCATGATGCCTTTATATTTACCTGCATTAAAATGATAAAAACAGCAATGGTTGCCGAAGAAACAAACGAGTTTGCACATACGACGCTCTTGTTTTGTGCTAAATTTGTAAGTTCATTTGAAGGGGATGAGACTCATCCTCTACTAGCCGACATATGTCGTTGGCTGTTAACAGTAAGTATAACAATTTAAGGTGGTTTTACACGATATGTAATTTGCTGTGGGTTTGTCAGATGTAAAATCAATATGTAACTGCACATGTCTACCGAAATGGACAAAAGCCTAGATTTTGCTTACGATTGTAAATATTTTGTTTCTATTTTGCTTTTTTAATGTTATACCTATGCGCTAAAATTTTCAAATGAGTTTTATTATTTTTTTATTTTTTTGTAACTAAAGCTTCTTTGTATAGCCGGCCTTCGGCCGGGCGCAAGGATTTTCACCTCTATGGTATAACAAAGACCGGCTTCCCTAACTAAAGCTTTTTTGTATAGCCGGCCTTTGGCCGGGCGCAAGGATTTTCTCCTCTATGGTATAACAAAGACCGGCTTCGCTAACTAAAGCTTTTCTGTATAGAAAGATTAATAATTTTTGCTTTTACACGTTCGTTTTGGGTTTCATCTGAACCTAAAATCGTTCATAACAGATAATTATTTACATATATGTTTTTTATTCACTTTAATTGTATTTCAGTTAATTAAAAAGTTTTTTTTTTAATAATATATGTAAATAAATAAATAAATAATGATACATATATGCCGCCACAAACCATTGACATGCAAAACAGATGATGTAGTTTGTCAGATCAAAACAGAACACTCTCTTTTTAAAAAATTGGGCTGAAGTGCACTTTACGGGGCGTACGAAAAAAAAATATAAAAAATATGCCACCCGATCCAGAATTAAAAAAAAAAATACCAAAATTAATATTTAAGGGGGCTGAGGCCCGTGGGGACCCCTGGGTCCATAAAACCGCCCCGCCCACTGAATGGTATGTGTGGGTACTCAAATTAAAGGTAATTGTGCAACAAAAACGAAAATAATAAAATTTTGGGTGGGCGGCATTTCTAGGGCCCTCTGGGGCAAAAAAAGTGTCCCCACATAACACTTATGTATATCTGTGTGGATACTCAAATTAAAGGTAATTTGCTCACGATTGCAAATATGTATTTTGTTTTTGTATTCGTTTAATATTTTCCTCTCTAGGTTAATTTATGTATCTTTTATAGCTATGCAGAGAAGTTTTAGTTAGCGAAGCCGGTCTTTGTTATACCATAGAGGAGAAAATCCTTTTGCCCGGCCGAAGGCCGGCTATGCAGAGAAGCTTTAGTAAGCGAAGCCGGTCTTTGTTATACCATAGAGGAGAAAATCCTTGCGCCCGGCCGAAGGCCGGCTATACAGAAAAGCTTTAGTTAGCGAAGCCGGTCTTTGTTATACCATAGGGGAGAAAATCCTTGCGCCCGGCCGAAGGCCGGCTATACAAAAAAGCTTTAGTTAGCGAAGCCGGTCTTTGTTATACCATAGAGGAGAAAATCCTTGCGCCCGGCCAAAGGCCGGCTATACAAAAAAGCTTTAGTTAGCGAAGCCGGTCTTTGTTATACCATAGAGGTGAAAATCCTTGCGCCCGGCCGAAGGCCGGCTATACAAAGAAGCTTTAGTTACAAAAAAATAAAAAAATAATAAAACTCATTTGAAAATTTTAGCGCATAGGTATAACATTAAAAAAGCAAAATAGAAACAAAATATTTACAATCGTAAGCAAAATACCTTTCATTCGAGTACCCACACATAGTAATAAGGGTGGGAGGGACAATTTGTTTACCCCCAGAGGGACCCAGAAGTCCCGCTCGACCTAAATTTTATTAATTTCGTATTTTTTACACAATTACCTTTAATTTGAGTACCCACACATACCACTAAGTGGGCGGGCCGCTTTTTTTGATCCATGGGGTCCCAGGGGCCTCAGCCCCCTTAAATTTTAATTTTGGTTTTTTTCTTTTTTTATTCCAGAGGGGGTCCAACTTTTTTTTTTTTTTTTTCCGTACGCCCCGTAAAGTGCACTTTTGCCAAAAATTGTACCCTGCTAATTCGATCTGTCATTTACAGAAGCAAATTTTTTTTTGTGTTTACACGAAGTATGCATTTTGCAGTGGGAAATTTGACAAGTATACTGCTAAATACATATCGTGTAAAACCACCTAATTTATAAATATATAAAGCGATGTACATATTTTTATACATGCATTTCTTTTTCAGACAATTTCGAATAATCCTCACATTCGCTTTCGTCTCTGCCAGTTTGTTAATATGATTTTAAATGCACTTGGAAATGAGGCAACATTAGATGACGTTATTTGTGATAGCATTATGGAATATATGGTGGGGAGGCTAGTTGACATATCCCCAAGCGTACGTGTACAAGCTATTTTAGCTATGCAACGTCTACAGGTTCCCGACAATCCTGATGACCCAGTATTGCGTTCATATCAGTATCATCTCTGTTCAGACCCTTCACCTCGTGTCCGTCAAGCAGTAATAACTAGTATGGGTCGAAATTACCACACAATACCATACATACTAGATCGCCTTTGGGATATTGATGAAAAAGTTCGTCGTCATACATATCTTCATATGAGTAGTTATCCAGTGCGATCATACAAAGTGTCGCAACGTTTAACTCTGCTGGAACAAGGCCTTAATGATCGCTCGGAATTAGTACGTAAAGTTGTAACGAACGTAATGTTGCAGCAGTGGATAGAATCATATCAAAAAGACTTAGTGTCATTAATAGGAGCTCTTAAACTAGTTTCAAATGAAGCGGAGATAAACCGATATCGTAAAATTGGCAAACAAGTTCTTCGGGAAATTTTCAAGTAAGTGCTTCCAATATACTCTTTGTTTTCATAAAACATTGTAGAAAAAAATTAATGAAAACAAAAATTGTTGGTTTTTACGAAGTTCTTATAAAGCTCAGGGGTGTTCTGGAAATCGATAACGCAAAACGCAAGAATTTTGAACTTCTTTTTAATATTCTCTTAATCCAATTTTTTTTGTAATTTTCTTATAGAATTCTGTTTAATAGAGAAATATATGTACTGTATTGCATTTGCATATCTTTTACTACAAAAATCTTATTAAAAAAAAACCTTTTAATTCTTGGGTTTTGCGTCTTCAGTTTCCAGAACACCCCTGTATGTTCACACCTATATTTGACGTAACCACTTGCTTTATTAAACAATTTATTGCTTTTGCAAAAAGTTTGCTGGATCAAACATTTAACAGTTTCTTAATTGTATTATACAATTATCTTCTGACAAATAAAAATAAGAAGTCAATAAAAATTGTTAAAAATAAAGTTAAAGTTGGACCAATTTGCTGGTCATGCTTGTTGTGTATTTTTCGTCAAATATTTGTTAGGTCTAAACATACCTTAAGTTTCGTAAAAACAGCACGGAAATAAAAGAAATTAGGTAAATACACTGAAAAACATTCATTCATTATCTGTACGAAAACTGTCATACATTGTACGATATCGTTTGCGATGTCGAACAACAAAATTTTTGTGACGTATTTAATAAATTAAAATTTTTGTATTTTAAGAAATATTTTTGTATTTTCGTGCATTTATATCTTACAAAATATTTCATAAATGGATTTGGAACAAAGGGAGTAGAGACGCTTGCGGGTAAAAAATGTCTATCGTTGTGATGGTGCAGGGAACGGGAACTATTTGCCTCCTTGTCCGTACTTTTTTTCACTATAATATTTCATGCCGTTTGAAACTTTTGACCCAATTTTCTGTGAGCTCGTCCACTTTAAACTATCTGACAAAGATGGGGATAGTGCACTAATTTTTGAGTTTCAACTCATACTTATTGATAGTTACGGTGACCATATTTTTAAAAGTATAATACAGAACGCAACAATTTCATGTTATGCAAATAGGTCATATTAAAAAACATTGGTTTGGCATTGGTGCGCCAGCCACACCAAGTTTATTTTTTAAGTTCTGGCCGTTAAAAATTGCAAATTAAATTCTTCTTGTTTTTAAAAATTAGAAAACTATCGATAATCGAAAATAATATAACCGATTATAGAACGAGACAATTAAAAATTAATCGCCTGTGAAAACTCACTTGGCATTATATCGGAGTACTTTGTAAAACTTTGTTGAAAATTAAAAATCTCAGTTTTTTTATACACATTACTAGGGATGTTTGAGTTTTGTCGTCGTGCTTGTTGACAAATTATTTAAAATAAAAGTGAACAATAAAATTATTAAAAAAAGTAAAAAAATTATATTTATGTATGTACATTAGACCGACTCACGTTGTATTGAAAATAAAGCTTGATATGTTCTATGATGATTCCCAAATTATTTGGTTTTAGCGTTGACCATCAGTAAGCTGGACCATTTTTAAAAAAGGTATTTTTTCAGTTTTTTGAATTTTTTTGTACTTTGCTCGAGCTAGTGGATTTGGGTGCGACTCAAGCCTTTTTAAATATTTTACTGCATACTTAGTAATAATAGTTTTTACTAATGGCACATTGAGATCGTGGTGAATATTTGAATTTTTAACATACCAGAGAGCGACTGTGATCATTCGAAGTTTATTTTGGCGCCTTTGAATTTTGTCGATTTTTGAGGCAGAGACAGTGCCCCATAGCTGAATACCGTAGCTCCAGATTGGCTTTAATATAGAGTTGTAAAGTAGAAGTTTGCAATCGAGGCTAAGAACAGAATTTCTTCCAATAAGCCTATAAATTTGAATTGCTTTTAGTTTCATTTGTGTACGTTTTGATTCTATATGGCATTTCCATGTTAAAAGCCGATCTAGATGAATACGCTTAAAAAAGCTGTATCATCAGCAAATGTTGAAGTTAGAGTGTGGTTATTTGTTGGCATGTCTGAGGTATATATTAAGTATAGCAGTGGGCCCATTATGCTTCCCTGAGGGACTCAAGCGTCAATTGGCTGAGGAGAACTTAAAAAAGCACTTTCTAGCTTTCTAACAGCTTGTGTGTGTTTACTGGTAAGTTTAGCTGCAATTTATGTAATAAAAAAAAGCTCGATGAAGAGTGCTGAGCAATATTTTTTTTCTTCAAAGGCTTTTCTTATGACATTTACTATTCGATGAGTTTGTTCAATTGTGCTGTGCTTTACTAAGGAAACCTTCCACTCTTGAGGGTAGTATTGAAGGCGTAAAATAGCATTAACAAAATTAACAATCATTTTCTTTGCTATACTTGGTAGCTCCAAAAGCATTTTATTACTGATCTTATCAATAACGGGTTCCTTCTTGGTGTTTAAATCACAAATAGCCTTTTCAATTTCTCTAAACTCGAATTTTAGAGGAATATCTGCTTTAATATTCACAGGCGGTAACTCGACTTGAATGGAGGCTTAGAGGTAACTGGTCTATTGAGACTTCTTGCTGCACGCCATAATGAGAAGTCTGATTGTGAAGTTTCATCAAGTCCCTTAAGACACTCTTTTAATAAAGTCGCAAGTTGGGGGGATCTGTGCAATTGCCACTCTCTTCGACCTCTCATTTTTTCAGTCATCTCACTCGACATCTCTAAAATATATTGTATTGTTTTTGGGTTTTGAGGGTTATACTGGAATGTTGAACAGCTGGTTTAAGATAACTATCAAAATTAACAATAGCGGGATCAACGTTCTCCGGTGTACTAAGCGGAATATTTTCTGTGCAATAGGCATTAAGATATTTTTCATATTTGAACCAATTTATTTAAGTGGCTGATGTCGATAAGTAACCAGACGAAGATACGATTCTATTTGAATTCATTAAAGTAACAATTGTAGGTGAGTGATCGGCCGATATTTCTAAGGACGCTTTCACATGAATCGTATCTGCGGGGATATTATTAACCACGCCAAAATCTATTACATCTGAAATTTTTTGATGATCAGTAGGCCAATAAGTTGGCTGTCCGCTCGCTACCACATTTAAATTCATATTAGAGATTGTATTAAACAAAACACGACCCTTTGGCGGTATAAGTCGTGACCCCCAGAAAGTGTGTTTAGCATCATAATCGCCAGCGGCCAGGAAGCAGCCAGTTGGCTGCCCACTTTATAGCCAAGATTTCCGCCTGCAGGACACTACATCCATCCGGCGGGCGAAAGGAGACTTTTACGCCCAGTTCCTCTATGTAGAAACCTCCGCCAACTCTTTCCCCCTTCCTTGAACCATCAGTGTATACCCGCAGGGCTGGTCCATGGATGGCATCCATGACCGATAGCGCACTTTGTTGCGCTATATGTATCGCGTACCTCGCACCAAAGAAAGGCTCCGGGGTACAGTAGTCCACTCCCTCAGGGACAATCGAGCAGTCAATTATCTTGGAGTGGCCATAGCCACGGTTCAAACAGCCTTGTATCGCGTTCATCCGTGTCGCCGAGCATTGAGCCATCTGTCTGGCCGTGATATCCACCGGGAGCCAGTTTAGCATTGTAAACAGCGCCCTGGTGGGAGTGGAGCGCATTGATCCAGTTATCATCAATGCGACCAGTCTGTGTACCTTCTCAAGCATCGCACGGTACCTGCCCTTATCCAGCGCAGGCCACAAAACAGCAACACCGTAATACAGAGTCGGCTTTACTACAGCCTCAAAGATCCAATTTACACACCTCGGGCCCATGTCCCATTTCCTGCCGATTGCACCTCTACACGCATAAATAGCAACAATTGCTCTTTCCATCCTCGTCCGGATGTTCAGCCCCCACGACAGTTTGCTGTCCAAGATTACGCCCAGATACTTGGCACTATGAGAGAACTTAAGTTCAGTGCCATTTAGCCTCTGAAGTCTCATGACCTCGGTCCTATACTTCCTCATGAAGAGTACCAGTTCCGTCTTAGACGCTAAGTGCCTTTAATGCAGCCTCCATACACTGAGACATTATATTTAAATGCTTCCCCGTGATGGCCACTGCAACATCGTCAGTATACGCCACAGTTTTAATCCTCATGTCATCCATCTTCGTCAACATGGTGTTCATAGTCAGGTTCCACAATAGTGGGGTTAATACTCCTCCTTGGGGAGTACCACAGTTTACCAGTCTTTGAACGCTGGTTTCACCTATCGTGGAACAAATGACCCTATTCCTGAGTAGATTATCTACAAATCTACATTCATTCATTCATTTATTTATTATTAGTATTTATAATACTTTAAGTTATCTCTAATATTCAACATATTAAATACTTAAAATCATATTAATTATATATTATTATTTTTTATAAAATTTACACATTTTCGTTTAAATACATTATAATTTTGTTCTGTCTTAATGTCATTTGTAAATGTGTTAAATAATTGAAGTCCTTTATAAAATAATGATCTTTGCATTGTTGTCGTATTTGCCCTTTTTAACCTGAAGTCTTCAGCATTTCGCAGTTGATATGGTTGTACTTCACCGACATATTTGATTTGCTCGCATAGATATTCTGGAGCGTTACCATGTTTAATATTATATATAAAACTCAGAGTATTGAATTCAAGTCGCTGTTCGATATTTAACCATTTAAGTGTGTTAAGCATAGCTCTTATTGAAGTATATCTGTTGCATTTTAAAATAGTCCGCATTGCTTTATTTTGTAACTTTTGTAATCTATTTAATTGATATTCATTGCAGCATGTATATATTATTGTTGATCCGAACTCAAAATGCGGTTTTATTATCGTATTGTAAATATTTATTGCCGTCATTATTGACACTTTGTTTCTAATTCTTTTGAAAAATCCAATTTTTTTACCAATTTTTTTGCATATGTACTCAATATGATCTTTAAATTTCATATCTCGGTCTATTAAAAATCCAAGATATTTAATATTTTCAACATTCTCTATAACTTCTTCGTTAATTTTGAAGGTTGTTTCACTATTCATATTTATTTGGAGCATTTTTGTCTTTTTTTCATTTAATTTTAATTTGTTCATTTTTAACCATGTGTTGACATTATTTATATCATTTAACATATTTTCTTGACATTCTTCATTTGTGGACCCTTCTGAGTATATGAGCGTATCGTCAGCGTATAGAACAACTTCACATTTATGTAGTACATTTGGCATATCATTTATGTATATAATAAATAGTAAGGCACCCAATATTGATCCCTGTGGGACACCGAAATCATTAATAATTGCGTCAGATTTTATTTCATTAACTCTAGTAATTTGCTTTCTGTCCTTCATATATGATTCAAACCATTTGAGCTCTTTGCCTTGGATGCCGTACATATATAATTTCTGAATTAATATTTTTCTGTCAATAGTTTCGAACGCTCTTTTAAAGTCTAAAAATATAGCCATGATTTTCCCAGTTTTTTTGATGTTTTTCCATCGATTTACAACAAAGTTCACAGCAGTTTCGCATGAAAATTTTTTTCTAAATCCTGATTGATATTTGGAAAATAATTTATTTTCCTCCATATATTTTTCCAGCTGTTCCTTTACAATTTTTTCTAATACTTTTTCACATGTTCTTAACGTATTTATAGGCCGATATTCTTCACATTTTTTTGTCTTTGCAACTTTTTCAACCGGGGTAACCATTGTTTCCTTCCAGTTTTCAGGGAACTGTCCTGTTTCTAATGATTTATTCACAATTTCAAGTAAAATTTTTCCTATTGTAACGAACCTTCTCGGCTAGGGTATAACTCGCCGGTTAACCACGGTCCAGTCACAATAAATATTTTATTTGTGACCTCTTAAAAGAAACACTCACACGTTTACTTTCAAATAGCGCTTTATTTACAGAATAAAAAGGGAAAAAATATCTACGAATACTTCTACACTTGACACGACCACCCTGGCTACACGGACACGGGGTTGGCCCTACGATCGGCACGCTCGCTTTACGAACACGGTGTTGGGCGTACGGTCGGCACGCTCGCTTTACGAACACGGAGTTGGCCGTACGATCGGCACGCTCGTCTATTTGGACAGTGGTAGGTAGGTATTGCACGCGCTCAACTAATGCCCAGTAAAGCCCCAAAACGACAGTGAATCTGCGGGATAACCACGGAAACGCTGCGTTGAGTTGCTCGTAGTCGTACACCTGCGGGATAACCACGGGCGAACTACTACGCTCGGCTTTCGGCGCTGACGTAGGGATAGATTGAGAAACCTGCGGGATAACCACGGGAGTTCCAATCCCTCCTACACCAACACCTAACACGGACGGAGGCCCAGTGAAGCCACCAAACGACAGTGAATCTGCGGGATAACCACGGAAACGCTGTGTTAAGTGACTCGTAGTCGTAAACCTGCGGGATAACCACGGGAACACCACTACGCTCGGCCTTTGGCTCTGGGGTAGCACTAGATTGAAAACCTGCGGGATAACCACGGGAAGTTCAATTAGTTCTACCCAAGTACCAACCACAAAAAGAAAACAAAATACACTACCAATGACTACAGCGGGATAACCACCGTAGTTTCTGACTTACCTACCACTGCGCTCGACACCGACTGATCTCGATCTCTGTTTTTGCTCGCCTTTTATACTTTTCAGTCGTCGCATGTGTCAGGTGGTTGCATCGGTCCAGCTGTTCTACCCACCAATCATTGTGTTTTGATGCTGCTACTGGCCGCTAGGGGTGCACACGGTTGCACCTGCTGGTTGCCGGTAGAGGTCGCCCTAAATGGCCGTTAATTCAAACAAATACTAATCATCAAACAGTAACAATAATAATAATATAACACTAATAATACTACTAAAAATTCATAAAAACCAAATACTGCTTCTATGGTGCAGGTGGAAACGAGGGTTACCGACTTCCATCGTCACACATCCCCTCTTCGTCACGGGCGGTTGTCTTCCTCTCACGGCAGAGCCTATACTTGAACGCTCCCTCCTTTTGATATCTTTTTCATATATGACTTCTGGCCGCTACGGTGGATAAACTTTAACTGGTGGCCGGGCTGGCGTGCTTGCAGTGAAGTCTCCACTATGTGTATTAGGTCCTCCGACCATGGTGCACACGTGATTCCTGGTCCGTCACCCGGCGACCCGCTGACGTCTAGGATCGGCACCGCTGGTGTGCGGTCTGGGCTATCGAGTGCCTGGGTCGCGATTGCAGACGGTGGCATAGGGACAATGGCTGGGCTTGGATCATGACGGTTGTCGTTGGGGGGTGATGATGTCGTACCGATACTCGTGAGGCTTAATAGGTTTACTGAGTCTAGCGATAAGGAGGTATAAATTGACAGGCTCGGGGAGTCAGGCGCCGCCTGGTCCGAGGAGCTGCATGCTAGGCGCAGAGCGGGCCATCCCCACATCTCGGTTTCGTCTCCCTCTGCGGTTTTGGTCAACATTTACCTGCTGGCTTCAGTTTATTCACCTTAAAATGTTGACAGGACTGGCAATGTCTTACGTGCTTCCTTACATCACGGGACATTCCTGGCCAGTAACAACGACCTGCAACACGGAGGGTCGTCTTTCGCACCCCCAAATGACCGGCTGTGAGGTTATTGTGGTTTTCCTCTAGGACGCGCGTCCTGTCTTGAGAGGCCACACATAGCTTCCACGGCGTACTGTCCTCATCGTTCATCTGTCGTGGGAAATTTCGGTAGAGCTGGTTGTTGATTAGTGCGTAATCAGCATATTTGTTTGGGTTTTCGTGCACCTCACAAATCAGCCTGTCGAGCCATTTACACTTGCGCGTGGGCACGTTGCAGACTGCGTGCGGCTTCCTTAATTTAGGGTGTTCTGCTGTCACTGGCTCTGCATGCTGCTCATCGTACGATTTTGCCACCCCACAGGTGGCAGGATAATGTGCTTCCACGGGAGGTGGTGGTTGTGTTCCCGTTTCAAAACTAGAGCAGTTCAGCGTCAGTCCGGCAATTTGTATGCTCGTATCAAAATTCCGCAGAAACTCGAGCTCCAAAATGACATCTTCTCTGGCGTTGGGCATCACGAGATAACGCCACTTTCTGGTTCGCTTCCCCAGTGTTGTTGTGGGTTCTATAGCTTTTGAGACCCGACACACGGCTCCATTGGCTAGCATGATGTCCAGTTCTTCCTGGTGATACGTCGGGGATGGTGTGAGTCGTCGGATGAAGTTTTGGAGGATGAAATTCCGGCTAGCGCCGGTGTCCAACACAGCTTTAATGGCGATGTTGTTGATTATAATCGTGGCCGTTAACTGCGTTTCTTCGCGTTATAGGCAGGTCACGTTGGTGAAGGATGTAATTTTTGTTACGGGAAGGCCGACCCTCCTCAATTGCGTCGGCTCCCGTTGACATTTTTTTCTCTTCTTTTTCTTTTTTTTAAAGTTTATTTTACTTGCACCAGTCGTGCTGGTTTTACAAAAAAAAATGTCTTTTTTTTTTTTTTTTTTTTATTATTATTATTTATTTTTCGCTTTTCTTTAAGTGTATCTTTAACAAATGTCTCGATTTCTGTGTCTCGAATTCAACCGCTAGTGTTCTTTTTTCTTAAGAGGTCCCTGCTCGGGCGCCAACTGTAACGAACCTTCTCGGCTAGGGTATAACTCGCCGGTTAACCACGGTCCAGTCACAATAAATATTTTATTTGTGACCTCTTAAAAGAAACACTCACACGTTTACTTTCAAATAGCGCTTTATTTACAGAAAAGAAAGGGAAAAAATATCTACGAATACTTCTACACTTGACACGACCACCCTGGCTACACGGACACGGGGTTGGCCCTACGATCGGCACGCTCGCTTTACGAACACGGTGTTGGGCGTACGGTCGGCACGCTCGCTTTACGAACACGGAGTTGGCCGTACGATCGGCACGCTCGTCTATTTGGACAGTGGTAGGTAGGTATTGCACGCGCTCAACTAATGCCCAGTAAAGCCCCAAAACGACAGTGAATCTGCGGGATAACCACGGAAACCCTGCGTTGAGTTGCTCGTAGTCGTACACCTGCGGGATAACCACGGGCGAACTACTACGCTCGGCTTTCGGCGCTGACGTAGGGATAGATTGAGAAACCTGCGGGATAACCACGGGAGTTCCAATCCCTCCTACACCAACACCTAACACGGACGGAGGCCCAGTGAAGCCACCAAACGACAGTGAATCTGCGGGATAACCACGGAAACGCTGTGTTAAGTGACTCGTAGTCGTAAACCTGCGGGATAACCACGGGAACACCACTACGCTCGGCCTTTGGCTCTGGGGTAGCACTAGATTGAAAACCTGCGGGATAACCACGGGAAGTTCAATTAGTTCTACCCAAGTACCAACCACAAAAAAAAACAAAATACACTACCAATGACTACAGCGGGATAACCACCGTAGTTTCTGACTTACCTACCACTGCGCTCGACACCGACTGATCTCGATCCCTGTTTTTGCTCGCCTTTTATACTTTTCAATCGTCGCATGTGTCAGGTGGTTGCATCGGTCCAGCTGTTCTACCCACCAATCATTGTGTTTTGATGCTGCTACTGGCCGCTAGGGGTGCGCACGGTTGCACCTGCTGGTTGCCGGTAGAGGTCGCCCTAAATGGCCGTTAATTCAAACAAATACTAATCATCAAACAGTAACAATAATAATAATATAACACTAATAATACTACTAAAAATTCATAAAAACCAAATACTGCTTCTATGGTGCAGGTGGAAACGAGGGTTACCGACTTCCATCGTCACACTATTATATGCCAATTATCTAGTATAATTTTTGTTGATATTTTACAGTAGTCAGGTTTGTTTTTTAGTTTCATTACTTTATTTTTAAGATCTAATATTGTTATTGCACTGAATTTGAATCGTCATATTTATTTGATTGGTATATTGCACATCTTCAATTGAGTCCGATATTACCTTAATACTTTGCACAAAATATTTGTTGAAATTAATAGCTATGTCAATATTTTCCTTAAATTCTACGTTGTTAAATATCACAGATTTTATCACATTCTTATTTTTCCTTATTACTAAATCTTTTATCTCTCTCCACATTTGTTTTTTGATCCTTTGCGTTATTTATTTTATTGTCAATATATTTAAATTTTTCCTTTTCAATTTTAACCTTGTACATATTTCTAGCTGATTTATAATCTGCCCACGCTTCAATAGTATTTTCAATTTTAGCTATTTGATATTTATTTATTTTGTGTCTTTTTAAATCCCGTAATTCATTACTAAACCATTTATTTACATTATTTTGTTCATTTACTGTTTTGTTGAAAGTAAATTTTTGTATTGCCTCCTCCAAGCATTTATCAAACATTCGTACATTTTCATTAACATTTATATTTTCGTGAAAGCACATTTTTACATTTATTTCTCTTGTAAATTTGGTTTTGTTATATTTAAAAAATTCTAAGGTTTTATTTTCCCTTTCAGTATTCGTTACTCTATCCTTTATTAATATTTTAATCATTTCGTGATCTGATATTTTATTTTTATTACAATTTTGCACCATTATTTCAGTAATGTTCGTAATAACATAATCAATTATAGTTCTCGATACATTTGTTACACGAGTGTAGTCGTTTACCATTTGTTTAACACCATTATCGTTCAAAGTACTTTCGATTTTATTTCTATAAAAATTATTTGTTGACCAATCTATGTTAAGATCTCCGGTTATAATTATGTCATTAGTTTCTTCACACAAATCTTCTAAAGTCTCCTGAAACATTTCACAGAATTCCGCTTCAGAGCCACTGGGCGATCTGTAAACTGCTTGAATTATCAATTGTACATTTTTTCGCAATGTACATCATCTTCGACAATATCTTCTGTCATATGTGTTTCCGATAATATTAAAAAATCTGGCTTTTCCGTTGCTGCTATTATTTCTACTTGATTAAAGTTATTTGTAAGGCCTTGTACGTTTGTATATAATATATATATATTCTTTAATTGTTAAACGGATAAACCCATTTTTCTCTTTCTTATTTGAAGTTTATTTTGGTACACTGGGCATATTTTACTATAAGTCCCATGATTTTCATCTAATCCCATGTTTAATTTCTGATTCATTCTTATACAATTTATACATTTATTTGCCGGTTCTTTATTACATTCTCTGGATTTGTGGTTTCCATGGCATTTAAAACACATTTCTTGATTTTTACATTCAGTTGATAAATGATTGAATCCATTGCATTTAAAGCATCTCCTTTAAGTATCTCCTTCAGTACCGTCAAAAACTCTACATCTTTCCCAACCTGTATTTAGCTTTTGCGTGTTTATTACCTTTGTATATGTTTCACTATCCGTTTTTACTTTAACATTGTATATTGTTCTGTTGTTTCTTTTGTACTCGTATGCTTTTATTACTTTAATTTCACAATTATTAATAATTGGATTTTGTTTCCTAATTTTTTCAATGATTTCTTCTTCTGAATATTTAAACGAGATATCAGTAATGTCTATATAAAATTCTGTTGGGCTGGGCACCTTAATTTCATAATCCGCACTCAATTTATTTTGTATAGCCGTTTTTATTTTTTCCCTTTCTTCTTCGTTTTCGCTTTGAATTACTAAAGCTCCATTTCTTCTGTTTTCTACATTGGTTATGTTTAAATTGATAGGATTCACTTTTTTATTTAGTTCTTCCTTTGTTTTTTCAACATTTTGTTTTTCTTTTGGTTTTATAATTAATGGCATTTGTCTTTTAGCATCTGGCATCATTGTTTTAGATTGCACTGCATCAGCATATGACATTTTATTTTGTTTTCTGTTAATTTCTGTTACAACCTTTTTTATATCTTTGCACATCTTTATATTATTTTCTTCAATTTTGTTGCACATCTCATTGTTTTTGTTTTCAAATTGGTTTACATTTTCACATAATTTTTTTATTTCTTGAGCATTTTTTTCGAATGATTTTTGGGCACTATCAATTTTTTTTAATCTTTCTTCATATCGTTTTTCTATAGCCTCTAGTAATTGCTTTATTTCATTTTCATTTTCTTTCAACGACATTTTGAATTCATGTTTATACTCTGTTAGGTTTTGTTTACTTTTATTTACATCATCTTGAATATTTTTAAGCACCAAATCCACATTTTGTATGTACTGCAGGCAGTCATCACATATAAAGCGCACATAATTGTTTGTTTCCAGAACCTTTGCTGAATATTGATCTATTCCGGCACATTTAGTTGTACAATGGTATTCTTTATTGCACACTCCCATACATCTTACACCTGTTTCCCCACGTATTGCAGTCCTGCATTTACTGCATTCAGGCATTGTGGTATTTTTTTTTTTTTTTTTTTTTTCAAAGTTTATAGGTTAGGTTAGGTTAGAAAGGCTGGTGTGAAGCAAACTTCACACCCTCACCCAGAGACCATTATGGTCCATTGTGATGCCTTTATTTAGTGAAACAAAGAAAGAAAGAAGAGAAAGATATCTAGTGTGACAGAGTAGGAGAAGTTAATGGTGAAAGCACAGAGAAGGAAGATAGTGGAAGATAAGAAATCGGACAGAACAAGCAAAACACAACCCTACCAAACAGGAAAAACTGCCCTACATGTTTCCCAGCCTCCTGCCGCGCAACCAGGTCATTCCCATTACGAATCCCGTCAGATTCTCGAGCCCGCAGCCCGAGACATCTCCCAATTCGTGCAGGAATCTGCTACCTAGCCACCTCAGCCTGCTGTTCTGTAGCCTGGGACAGTGGCACAGAAAGTGCTCAACAGTCTCCAGCTCCTCTGGGTCCTCACACAGCCTACATATATCCGATAAGCCAGACCCTATTCTCACCGCCATTCTGCCTATCATACAGTGGCCCGTGATAATACCTATCATGGTCCTGACGCAGGCCCTACTCTTACCCAGCAGCGCGTCCGAATTTGACCTACTAAGCATCGGCCACAGCGTGCGCGATACTCGGCAGTCCGTTCGGCCCCGCCAAGCCCGATTAGTCCTGTTCAGAATCCATTCCCTAATTCTCCCAAAATAGAAGCCCATTGGAGGCCTGACCACTTGCAAACTGTTAGGATCTTCCATTTCCGAGCCCAGTCTTGCCAACTCATCAGCTATCTCATTGCCGGTGATGTTGCAGTGACCCGGTACCCAGCAGAGCCTCACAACATAATTCCCTAAGATTACTCCTAGAGCCCTCCTACAATCGTCCACTAGCCTGGAGTTCACATAACAGCCCTTCAAGGCCCTATGAGCCGCCTGGCTGTCCACATATATAGTGACCTCCGAGCCCTTGGCAATGTTAGCTCCTACCAATTCCACGGCCCTGAGAACCCCCAGAACCTCCGCCTGAAATACACTGCAGTCGTCGGGAAGTCTATATGACTTTCTGATATCCAGATCCTCAATGTAGACCCCCGCACCCGTGCCCTTCATCTTCGAGCCATCAGTGAAAATAGCGAATCCCCTATACAATCTGCCCTGCCCTGACCAGCTCTCCCTAGAAGGCAATATCACCTCTGGCAGACGCCCAAAATCGACCCTAGTGACCAAATAATCCGTAGAGCCGGGCGAGCCTAGGTGATAACCACTAGTACTAATTTCACTCAAGATCCGCGAGTGACCCTCCGTGAAATTTCCTAACAGTCCTAGCTCCCTCAGCCTAAGACTGCTCCTTGCTGCCATTTCCCTCACATACTGCTCTATAGGCAGAAGATGAAGAATAACATCCAGAGCCGCCTGAGGGGTACTTCTCAAGGCACCTGTCATGCCGATCGAAGCACACCTCTGAGCCTTAGACAGAAGGTCCCTCCGACTAGCTAGTTTCAATGCCTCCCACCAAACACAGCATCAATACGTAAGAATGGGTCTAACCACCGAAGTGCACAGCCATCCCACAACTGACGGCCGGAGTCCCCAACTCCTACCTATCGACGATCTGCAAGCATAGAATGCATTGAGACCCCTCTTTAGTCTCTCCTGAGTATTCCTCCTCCAGGACAGCTTACTGTCCAGAAAAACTCCTAGATACTTAGCACTATCAGATAGCCTAAGCTCTACTCCCCCTAGTACCGGCAGCCTAAAATTCTCCACCTTGTACCTCCTAGTGAAAAGAACTAATTCTGTCTTCTCCGGATTAACTCCCAAGCCCTTATCAGTCGCCCATGCTGACAGTTCGCCCAGCGCCCCTTGCATGACATCGCTAATTGTCGGCAGAAACTTGCCCGATACCAATATAACTACATCATCCGCGTAGGCGACGACCTTCTGACCTTTCCTGTCAAAACGTCCCAGAACGACATTGACAACTAAGAGCCACAATAAGGGAGAGAGAACTCCCCCTTGTGGTGTCCCCCTAGTCACGAGTTTCCTTAAGCGCTCGTTTCCCCAGTCCGAGTGAATAACTCTGCTGGTAAGCATCAGAGTTATCCATTCGACCAAGAATAACGAAACCCCTAAATCACTCAGTGCCTGCCTTATGGCCTCTATTTTCACATTATTAAAGGCCCCCTCTATATCCAGGAAAGCCGCCAAGGTGTATTCCTTGTCTCGCAATCCCCGTTCTATATAACCCACCACATCATGAAGCGCACTCTCAACAGACCTACCCTTAAGATAGGCATGCTGAGCGCCGCTCAGATGTAGATCAATCAGTCTTTCTAATGTCTTCACAAGAAAAGACGATAGGCTGATAGGTCTAAAATCCTTGGGTTTAGAGTGACCGGTTCTACCTGCCTTAGGTATGAAGATAACCCTGACCTCTCTCCACCCTCTAGGAATGTAGCCATTTAGCAGACATACCCTAAATAGTTCCACCAGCAATAGGAGTGATGATCCCTGGATATTCTGTAGCATAGCCGGAAATATACCATCTGGTCCTGCCGATTTGTAAGACCCAAAAGTATTAACCGCCCATGTAACCTTATCCAAGGTGATGATATCCCCCACCGCCTCTCTTATCTCACCCCCCGAGCCTGATCCAGAAAAGGGGTTACCAAACCCCACCTGTTCCCCCGTTCCCGGATCCACACAACCCGGGAAGTGAGTCTCCATAAGCAAACAGAGAGATTCGGAGCTAGATTCTGTCCATGAGTCGTCCGGTCTCTGAATAAATCCCGGGACCACAGGGTCCTTGGATAAAATCCTTCTGAACCTGGACATCTCATTCACAGATTCAACTGACTCGCTAAATTTGATCCACGAGTCCCTTTTAGCCCTTCTAATATCTCCCTTGTACCTATTATAACTTATCCTAAAGTTACTCCAGTCCTCATCCCTACGCGTATGCTTCGCTCTATTGAATAACCTTCTGACAGTGGTCCTTTGAGTCCTCAACTCACCTGTCCACCATCTCGGTTGCGAGCGCCTACCCGGAAAATTTAACGGACAAGATCGCTCATAGCTACTGGTTAACACCTCCGTAAAGGTACCCACCATGTGCTCCACGCCGGCCGAAGTCGACCCCCAATCGTGTGTAACTCTAAGGTTACTATTCACCAATCCCGAGAAGGTATCCCAATTCGTCCTCCTTGGATTCCTATAAGGACGCCTTTTTGACTTTTCGAAGTTTAGATTAAAGGATATACGACCATGGTCAGAGAAGGAAAATTCCAAAGCCACCCTCCAATCATCTACTAAGTCTCTATAGTTCGTCAATGTTACATCTATTACTGCCTCCCTATCTCTAGTTCTGAATGTTGGCGTATTCCCCCTATTACAGATGTAAAGATTGCTAGCAATAATAAAATCAAACATAGACTCACCCCTTTTGTTGATGTCGGTACTTCCCCATTGGGTATGGTGTGCATTAGAGTCACAACCTAGTACCAGTCTCGAGCCACTTCTGCTCGAGTGCTCCACCAACTCACGTACTTTCACACCAGGTGGATCGGTAGCCTCATATGGTAAGTATACCGATGCCAGTGCTAGGACCGTTTTGTCCATAGCTTCACCTGTAACAACCGTGAGGTCTCCATTGCTGAAAGAATGAGACAACATAAATTTGAGCTCATTTCTTGCCATTATACAAGTCCGAACCTTCTCATCCGTGTGGGGTACGAACAGTGTATATCCCGTGGCCTTTAATCCAACTACCCGGTTGTTGTTGATCCAGGGCTCTTGGATTAAGGCTACGTCCACGTTGTTATCGATGAGGTGAGTTACTAATTCGGTTGAGGCTGCTTCACAGTGATGCAGGTTTATCTGCACCACATTCAGCCTCTTAGGGTCCATCATTTTTGGGAAACCTAAAACTGATAGACCCCAACCCAAATATCGCAACCCCACTCATCGACTTCAACTTCCTGAGAGACTCTTGGTCCACTGTGGGTAATTCGTCCATAGGCCTAGCTCCCTTAACCGTGACCAATCTGTCACCATTAAGAGGGCTGGGTGGTGAACTCTTACCCTCCCTCCTTCTATCTTCCTTGTAAGAGGATACGCCAGCAGAATCTGGTGAGGATCCTTTGTCTTTACTGACAACTTTTGATTCCTCAGCAGCCTCTGCTGTATACCCCGCAGGATAGGGAAGCCCTAGGATGACATCGAAAGAACCGTGGATTCTTTCGAATCCAGCAGTGTTCTTCCGGTGCATCCTCAGCAAATGCCTATCCCGCCCATCGTGCAGTGAAGAGTCTTTCTTAGCTATCTTTTCTAGAAAGGCTAAAGAGACTCTCCCACCACTCTTGGCTTTTCCTAGATTCGATCGGCTCTCCGATGTGACCTGTTCTGTCACATCCTGCCGAACAATGGATTTCGATGTACTCGCCAATTTGCTCTCTGTCTCGAATGTGGCCACAAAAGTCGCTGGTTCAACCCTCTGGTCCTGACCATGAGCCGAAATCATAGCTATTTCGTGCTCATCATCAGAGTCCAAGGTCAAATCACCGAGTCTTTCCGAGGCCCCAGAGCGTGTCAGTGAGTCCATTGTCGAGCCCATCCAGTTGGTCTCTGTCAGTTCTGTCATTAACTGACTTTCTTGCAGCAGAATATCCCTGTGAGCACCCAGCAGATCCGAGTCTGAATCTGACAACGGGCCTGTTGAGTTGTCAGTGATACTCCCTGCACCAACTTCTGTCACTATGTCCGTATTTTGTTTTATCTTGAAATCGTCCAGTTTCCAATCCCACGAGTATGCACGTATACAAAGGACCATCTCGCGCAGTGACGGCTTGCACGGACTAGGCTAGAATTACAACTGACCTTTGCCATCAGCGTCAGAGGGAAGCTGTTCGCGACTAGTTTCTTTAACCACTAACTAGTCATCCAGGTCCTCGGCACTGCTATCAACCACCTTGACCTTAAAAGTGGGGGAAGTGGGAATAACAAGGGGGGGGGGGAAGGAATGTAGGTGAAGGGAATAGGATGAGGAATGGATAACCCTTGGTCATGCTGGCCTTAGAGCGTCTGCCTTTAAACTTGTTCCGACTCAACTGTCCGGATTCAAGTTCCAAGACAGACACTACAGCCGACACTTAAGCCACCACATCGCGGCAAGATAGTTATCCAGGTGGTTAGTTATCCAAAGTTTATAAATAAACTAAAACTTTTCTCTTTGTAATTTTATATTTTAGACAATCTTCCTCTGTTAACAATGGTTTTATATAGTCCTATCTATTTTAAACCAAATAAAAACATTTAAAAATTTTATTTTTCTTTAATTAATTTTAAGCTTCACTTAAAAGATATAAAATTACTTTTAAACGTATGTATGTCCGCAAATATTGATATATGCCATCATCAACCTCCAGACTCCTCATGGATGCAACAATAGAATCCGGGTTGACGTTGTTGAAGGCCCCTTCAATGTCGAGAAAGGCCACCAGGGCACACACCTTAAATTCGAGTGATCTCTCAATAGTTCCAACTAATGACTGGAGAGCCGTCTCAACAGACCTACCCTTTATGTAGGCATGCTGAGAGGTCGAGAGTAAACACCTTGGGATGGTCATCCTCAAGTCAATGTCGATAACTCTTTCAAGAGTCTTGAGAAGAAAGGATGCAAGACTAATCGGTCTGTAATCCTTCGCTTCGGTGTGAGAAGTCTTCCATCCCTTGGGGATGAAGACCACTCTACACAAGGTCTAGCTCATAGGTACATTCGAAAATCTAACGCATCCCCTATATATAGCCATCAGCCAGGGTATAATCACAGTCGAATTCCTCTGCAGGTCCGCCGGAATTATACCATCCATACCCGGAGATTTATACGGGCCAAAGATTTCGACAGCCCTCTTAATCCTATCGTAGTCCATTGGGATGGACAAAGGACCGTTCATCGATTCACAAACCTGATCCCGCAAGCTGCCTTGGGAGTTTCCAGGAAAGTGAGTGTTAATTAATACCTCGAGTGTTTCCTGACTAGTCGTAGTCCATCAACCATCCGATTTTCGGATATAGGTTGGGACAACCGGGCTCGAAGCCATTATCCTACGTTTACGGGTTGTCTCAGAGGATCCCTCCACGCCGCTACAGAAGTTCCTCCAAGCACTCCTTTTCGCCGATCTCCAAGTTTCTGACTCTATTCAGTGAAGACTTGTACTCCGCCCAATTACCATGACGCTTAGCCATGTTGAACAACCTACGACAGTCTCTTCTTGCCTGCGCAATGTCAGGATACCACCATGGTGGACGATCCCTACCCCTATGCACCATTGGCTTGCACGCCAAGGAAGTCGCTAACTGATGTGAGCTTGTAAGTAGACCCACTGCCGCATCGATCCCCCCGATATCGTCGACCCGGGGAGGATCAGATAGAGTACGAACCAGAGAGGAGGAATGAATCTCCCAATTCGTCCGTTTCCTATTCATTATAGCATTCTATCTCATAGACCTAAGCACCAAACTAAATTCCACGTATATATGATCAGAAAGTGAACAATCATTAGAGGCCATCCAGTTTTCGATCATATCAATGTGGTCAATGCTAATCAGCATGACATCAAGAACTTCACACCTATTTGCAACAACAAACGTAGGCTCACGGCCCCTATTTACTATTCCTAAATTATAATTAATAATAAAGGAGAATAGTGACTCAACTCTTACATTCGTGTTCGTGCTACCCCAGATAGTGTGGTGCGCATTGGCATCGGCACAGATTATGATTGGAGTTCCAGTGTCTGCTGCCCTCATTACTGCATCACGGATGAGCTGATTGGGTGGGTCCTGTCCGTGGTCATGCGCCATATATCCCGGGCCATCCAGACTATACCGTCCCGTGCCTCGAAAGCAACGGTTGCGGTGCCTTCATCACTGTAATCAGAAAGAATGAAGATTTTTTAGCTAAGACACAAGATCTTATGTTACCTGTACCTTTCGCAAACAATAGCTTGTAGCCCTTGAGATTAAGTCCGCAAACCCGATCCTTCGGGATACCGCCTGTTAATTTTAGAGCAGCTATTTTCCTAAGATTTGAGAGAGAAATTGAAAAGGTTATTTGTTATTTAAACACAAAGAAGGCTCCCGGTATTGATAAGATCAGTAACAAAATGCGTTTAGAGCTACATCGCATAGCAAAGAAAATTCTTTTTTTATTTTTAATGCTATTTATTTATAATGCTATAAGTGTCAAAATTACCACCTATTTTAATTTAAAATAGATGTATTCCCAGCCATCAATTCGGTTTTAGAAGAAAGCACAGCACAATTGAACAAACTCATCGAATAGTTAATGTCATAAGAAAATCCTTTGAAGAAGATGTCTCGCAAGCTTTTGATAGTCTGGCATAAGGGTTATTACATAAATTGAAACAAAATTTAGCAGCAAACACACACAAGCTATTAGAAAGCTACTTAGTCGATCGTAAATTTATTATTAAAGAATGCGATTTTTTAAGTTCTCCTCAGCCACACAAGGCAGAATCATGGGCCCTCTATTATACTTAATTTATGCTTTGGACATGCCAACAAACAACTACACATGATACAGCTTTTCTAAGCGTACACCAAAACTGTCATGAAGCATCTCGTTGAACTGGAAGTGTTAAAAACAATGGAGGATAAAGGCAAAGGAGCAAAAATGCGGGGACTCCTGCTAGGAGTATGGGTCTGCAACTCAATGACTACTGTAGAAGTTGTCATGATGAATTTCCAGCATTTTGATTTGTCTTAATTTTTTTAATTATTTTTGTATAAAATTTAAAAAAATGTTTTTGCTGGTATTATCGAATTACTTCCTTACCAAAAGTTTTCTGACAATAGGGTGGTTTATTAGGGTGTTACGAACAGAGATGTGGTAGATAAATACTAGAACGAAATACTTTAATAAGTCGATGGCCCCAAAGGCCAAAACATTGGGCTTCTCGAGACAAAAATATATCATATATCATATATGATATATCATACTTTAAGATCGAACTGTAAATGCCTAAGATATAACGAAAAAACGATCGGCAAAAAAAGCAGCCTTTGCTTTTGTTTGGAAACGACCGGGTTAGAGAAGCAAGAGGGGTTGACAAAAAGACACGATTACGTTACATAATATTTAAAGATCCGACTGTAAAAGCCGACTGGCCTGCAGCACTTATAGTAATTCTTCCTTGGCAAAACTGTAATGATTTTAAACATGCTTTTATTTTCTAATTAAATTTAAAAATGTTTCTGCTGGAATTATCGCATTACTTCCTTAGCATAAGTTTAATAGTTTCTTGCGAGCTATAATTTGCTGACATTAGGGTGGTATTAACAGATATCTGGTGGAGAAATACTAGAACGAGATACTTAAGGTCAATGGCCATTAAGGGCAAAACTTCTCGAGACAAAAACATTGATATATCATACTTTAAGATCGGACTGTAAATGCCTTAGATATAACGAAAAATGTAAAAAGGCGACCCTACGTTGAGCAAAAAAAAAAAATTTCGAATTGTTTTTATTAGAGAACCCTTAATTGTATCAACTAAAGTTAGTGAGTCTATTAATAATCTTAAATTTTCCGATTTCCCATCAAAGTCTGTGATTAACTTTGAAGCTGTATTTAAAAATTCTACTATGGTTTGTGACATGTTGGTGCTTTCATTTGAAAAATATTTATCTATTTCAATCCTCTCGTGAAGAGAAATTGGTAACTCTATACTGAAAGCTTTTCTATTTGCTATATTTAATAGTTTATTTCTAACGTCGTGGTAAAATACTTTTATATACTAAAGGCCCAACCATAATATGCATAGCCTTGCTTAACCTACTGTCAAAAATTTACAAAACGTCTCTCAAATGTATTTAAAAAAACAAAATAAAAAAACATTTGATTACGTACGGAATGTGCGATCAGTTTCGCACTTTGCTTAAACAAATGACAATTTCATAAAACTCGACAAAACGTTTCCTTAAGTTTAATATGGTTTGCCTCATATGATTTACATGTATTCGCACATTTGCTGAAGCCAACTTAAGCGCATTATGGTTGGGCCTTAACAATGAGAATAATTCTTTACCTACTCTTATGTGTAAATTGAAATAACTTAATCTATAGTATGGGAAAATTAGTAAAATATGATTACACTTATAAGTACATTACAATTTATAAATATTTCCCATACATTTGGGTGTAGTACTTTATATGTGGCATATGAGGGTTTAATATTTTGGTGAAACAAGTACCCGTTTGTGAATGCGCTTTAAAGGTATGAAATAATGCAAGTAAATTTATTTAAATTAATGAATTCATGTGACATAATACTACAATATTAAATTATTGACCGACAATAACAAAGTTTTATGCGTTTCTTGTTAGAACTTTAAACTGAAATTTTAAAGAAAAATTTTCCCGAACAATTTAAAGATAGTCTCAGTAAACTTTGCGATTCATATAGCGATATCTTCGGTTTATAATCAGAAACTATTACAACTAACAATTTTTATGAACAAAAGTTAAGAGTAAAAGATCAAGAACCAGTATACATCAAAAATTACCGTATACCACATACACACAAAGAAGAAATATAAAATCAAGTAAAGAAAATAATAAAAGAGGAAATTGTTGAACCATCAAATTCTGAATATAACAGTCCAATCTTGTTAGTTCCAAAGAAATCACTTCCAAATTCTGAAAATAAAAGATGGATACTTGTTGTAGATTATCGACAAATAAATAAAAAACTATTTGCAGATAAATTTCCATTGCCAAGAATAGATGATATCAACTAGGTAGAGCGAAATATTTTTCTTGTTTAGATCTAATGTCAGGATTCCACCAAATTAGCATAGAAAAAGATTCTAGAGATCTAACATCATTTTCAACCAATGATGGTTCATATAATGGGCGATTCAATAGAGATACTTTTTCAATAGCCTTCTTTTGATAGATCACGTGTGAGTCGTGTCATGCTGTCATTTTATTTTTGTTTAGCCGACCGTAAATGTAATGAAATGCAATGTAACGTACTGTAAGCTCGTTTGTGTACTTATAGAACATGTAAGAACGTGTCATCTGTTTTTCAAAAACATAAACAAAAAAGCAGTAGTATACATAAAACAACACATACAGTGATGGAAATTTAAAATGTTCAAATGGTGACCG
Organism: Pollenia amentaria; assembly: GCA_943735925.1. Classification (NCBI taxonomy): domain Eukaryota; kingdom Metazoa; phylum Arthropoda; class Insecta; order Diptera; family Polleniidae; genus Pollenia; species Pollenia amentaria. Next base: position 77,428,141 of record OX031010.1, read on the forward strand.
CTTTGCAGGAAAAGTACCAAGTTATTTAAGTGGTATTAAAAATGTATTTCTTGTACGTATAAAAATATAAATAATTTAAAATTTGTTATTTATATTATAGATTTACAATAAACAAATATGTATTATAGCATATACATTCACGTTTACTTATATTATTTTTAAAATGTGCTTACACAAAACTAGGTTTTGATACCATTAAAAACCACAGTTTTTATTGTTTGTGTATATGTATGAATTTTTTTGTTTATACATCTACACATATATTTTTATAAATGATAATATGTATGTATTGTAAGTTATTTTGTCAAAAGTCCACAGATATTATTACTAAAAAAGTACCATAGAAAAAGAGTAAATTTAACCGCATTCCATTTAATATACTATCTACAACTGTCACGTAACCTCGTAATGAAATTCTATTTTCTACAGGTTGGCACGTTACGGTTAAGTGACATTACAGTCAGTTAAGCATTTGTATTGCTTTTCATATAACAGAAACGATCAGCTGTTTACATTACATTTACATTTCTACATTTACGGTCGGCTAACGCGGCCTTTCCGCCTAAAGAACGTTTACAAATCGTTCAACTTTATTACGAAAATTCACGTTCTGTGAGGAATGTGTTTCGTGCACTTCGCTCAACTTATGGTCAACATATTCGGCCTACTGAGGGTACTATTCGCAACACCATCACCCATTTTGAGACCCAGCATTCATTATTGGATAATATTCAACCGAATAGACCACGTCCAGCACGCTGTAAAAAAAAGATAGCGGCCGTAGCTGAGAGTGTACACGAAGACCGTGGAGAGTCGATTCGGCGCCGTTTGCAGCAACTCGGGCTGACGTATGGAACGACTTGTTGCATTTTACGTCGAGATCTTAAATTGAAAGGTACAAAATACAGCTTATTCAACAACTGAAGCCGCTCGACCTTCCCAAGCGACATCGCTTCGCTCTATGGGCTCTTGAAAAGTTTCAGGAAGATCCGACGTTTTCGAGGCAAATTTTGTTCAGCGATGAGGTTCATTCTGGCTCAATTGGTATGTAAACAAACAAAATTGCCGCATTTGGGACGAAGAGCAACCTGAAGAGATTCAAGAACTGCCACTTCATCCAGAAAAAACAACGGTTTGGTTTGGTTTGTGGGCCGGTGGAATCATCAGTCCATATTTCTTTAAAAATTATGCCGGTGCGAACGTAACCGTCAATGCCGACCGTTATCGTGTCATGTTAACTGACTATTTGATGCCTGAAATTGAAGCTCGTGATTCTCGGCGACATTTGGTTTCAGCAAGACGGTGCACTTCCCACACATCGCAGCAATCAATGGATTTATTGAGAGAACATAATTTCACGTTTTTGGCCGGTCGATTGGCCACCAAGATCGTGTGATATCACACCGTTAGTCTTTTTCCTGTGGGGATATGTAAAGTCTAAAGTTTATGCGGACAAACCCGCTTCGATTCAGGCCTTGGAGGAAAATATCACTCGTGTCATTCGCCAGTTACCAGTCGAAATGCTCGAACGAGTCATCGAAAATTGGACTCAACGGATCATCTGGACCATCTGCGACGTAGCAATGACCAACATTTGATAGACATAATCTTAAAAAAATAAATGCGAAAGAATGTTATTTCAAATGATAATAAGCATTCCTCATTAAATTTGAATTTTCTGAATTTTTTTTCTTTAAAAAAGTAGGGAACCTCGAAATGGACAATTTTACAAGACTATATACATATATGGTCTCAAAATAGCCCCAAATTCTTTTCAAAGAATGATGACACTAGCTTTTAGCGGATTAAACCCAAATCAAGCTTTCTTATACATGGATTACTTAGTAGTATTGGGTTGTTCAGAAAAACATATGCTTTCAAATTTAAAGGAAGTTTTCGAGTTGTGCAAAAAATACAATCTAAAATTACACCCAGAAAAATGTTTATTCTTCATGAAAGAAGTTACATACCTTGGTCACAAATGCACCGATAAAGGCATACTACCAGATGACACTAAATGTACAATAATTGAAAGTTACCCTAAACCAACAGATGCAGATAGTGCAAAAAGATTAGTTGCATTTTGCAACTTCTATCGAAGATTCATTAAACATTTTTCAGAATATTCAAGACATTTAACAATTTGAGTGGACAGATGAGTGCAATTTTGCATTTGAATATCTTAAAAAAGCTCTAATGAAGCCAACATTACTTCAATATCCAGATTTTTCTAAACAATTTTGCATAACAACAGATGCAAGCAAACAAGCTTGTGGAGCAGTACTTACACAGGAATATGAAGGAAAACAGCTACCAATTGCAATTGAACAAGAAGTAACCGCCATACATTGGGCTATTATACATTTCAGATCATACATATATGGAACACATTTCCTAGCTCGCTCTAATCATAGACCATTATCTTATTTATTTTCGATGAAGTATTCGAGCTCCAAACTTACTAGAATGAGACTAGATTTAGAAGAGTACGATTTCACAGTAGAATATCTTAGGGGAAAAGAAAATTGCGGACGCTTTATTCCGTATTGGGTTAGCAAACTAAGTTACAACATTACATAAAATACGAGCTCCGTAAAATGTTTTTTTTAACTGATAATATTTTCGTGTATGACTCATTATCAATTACGATCTTTGTATTATATATTACTTTGTTGTTTCGTTTAAATTCAAATGATTTAACAGGATTTATTACACTGTTATTTAAAAACTCATTTTGATTTTTAATTTTTTCAATTAATTCACTGTGTGAATATTTAAATGTCATGTCTGTAATTGTTACATTCATTTCAATATTATTACTACTTCAATATTATTAGTACTTTAATTTCGTATCCTTCACTCATTTCATTTTGTATAGCTTTTTTTATCTTTTCTCTTTCTTAATTATTTTCACTCTGGATGACCACTGTTCCATTACTTCTATTTTCAACATTTGTTATTTTTAAGTGTACTTGATTCACCCTGTTGTTTAAGTCTTCTTTTGATTTTTCTATTTTTTGTTTTTCTTTTGGTTTAATAATTAATGGCACCTGTTTTTTTAGTTCTGGCAGCACTGTATTTTTTAACTGTTTTTGCAAATGACAGTTTGTTTTGTTTCTTTAATTACTTTTTTGATCTCGTTGCATATCTTCACATTACTTTCTTCGATAGTGTCGCATATGTTGTTTTTGTTTTCATAATTGTTTATGTCATCACAAAAATTTTTAATTTTATCTACACTCTTTTCGCATATTTTTTGTGCATTATTAAGTATTTTAATTCTTTCTTCATACTGCTTTTCTATTGCTTCCAACAATTGTTTTATTTCATTTTCATTTTGTTTCAATGATGATTCAAATTAATTTTTGTATTCTACTAAATATTGTTTGTTTTTGTAAACACCATTTTGGATATCTTTTAATACCATATCAACATTGTTTATATACTCCATACAGTCATTACACATAAATCTCACAAAATTATTTGCATCCAAAATCTTTATTGAGTACTGATCAAGACCAGAACATTTGACCGAGGAGTTATATACTTTTTTGCACACCCCCTCACAACTTATTTCAGTTTCACAACGTATTGCACTTTTGCATTTGTGACACTCAGCCATGGCTGAGTCAGAAAAAAATATATTAATTTATCAATAATATCAATGTTTTTTAATTAAACTTTTACTTTCCCGTTTTATCGTTTGTTTTATTTATTGTTTTTAAAAGTCTCTATCTTTTTTAAACAACACTTTATATATTTTTTTAAACAATTTTACGGAGCTCGTATTTTATGTAATGTTGTAACTTAGTTTGCTAACCCAATACGGAATAAAGCGTCCGCAACATAATTTTCTTTTCCCCTAAGATATTCTACTGTGAAATCGTACTCTTCTAAATCTAGTCTCATTCTAGTAAGTTTGGAGCTCGAATTCTTCATCGAAAATAAATAAGATAATGGTCTATGATCAGAGCGAGCTAGGAAATGTGTTCCATATATGTATGATCTGAAATGTATAATAGCCCAATGTATGGCGGTTATTTCTTGTTCAATTGTGGATTTGTTGCTTTCACCCTTCGTAAAAGTTTTAGAAGCATATGCAATTGGTAGCTGTTTTCCTTCATATTCCTGTGTAAGTACTGCTCCACAAGCTTGTTTGCTTGCATCTGTTGTTATGCAAAATTGTTTAGAAAAATCTGGATATTGAAGTAATGTTGGCTTCATTAGGGCTTTTTTAAGATATTCAAATGCAAAATTGCACTCATCTGTCCACTCAAATTGTTAAATGTCTTGAATATTCTGAAAAATGTTTAATGAATCTTCGATAGAAGTTGCAAAATGCAACTAGTCTTTTTGCACTATCTGCATCTGTTGGTTTAGGGTAACTTTCAATTATTGTACATTTAGTGTCATCTGGTAGTATGCCTTTATCGGTGCATTTGTGACCAAGGTATGTAACTTCTTTCATGAAGAATAAACATTTTTCTGGGTGTAATTTTAGATTGTGTTTTTTGCACAACTCGAAAACTTCCTTTAAATTTGAAAGCATATGTTTTTCTGAACAACCCAATACTACTAAGTCATCCATGTATAAGAAAGCTTGATTTGGGTTTAATCCGCTAAAAGCTAGTGTCATCATTCTTTGAAAAGAATTTGGGGCTATTTTGAGACCATATATGTATATAGTCTTGTAAAATTGTCCATTTCGAGGTTCCCTACTTTTTTAAAGAAAAAAAATTCAGAAAATTCAAATTTAATGAGGAATGCTTATTATCATTTGAAATAACATTCTTTCGCATTTATTTTTTTAAGATTATGTCTATCAAATGTTGGTCATTGCTACGTCGCAGATGGTCCAGATGATCCGTTGAGTCCAATTTTCGATGACTCGTTCGAGCATTTCGACTGGTAACTGGCGAATGACACGAGTGATATTTTCCTCCAAGGCCTGAATCGAAGCGGGTTTGTCCGCATAAACTTTAGACTTTACATATCCCCACAGGAAAAATACTAACGGTGTGATATCACACGATCTTGGTGGCCAATCGACCGGCCAAAAATTGAAATTATGTTCTCTCAATAAATCTATTGATTGCTGCGATGTGTGGGTAGTGCGCCGTCTTGCTGAAACCAAATGTCGCCGAGAATCACGAGCTTCAATTTCAGGCATCAAATAGTCAGTTAACATGACACGATAACGGTCGGCATTGACGGTTACTTTCGCACCGGCATAATTTTTAAAGAAATATGGACTGATGATTCCACCGGCCCACAAACCAAACCAAACCGTTGTTTTTTTTTGGATGAAGTTCTTGAATCTCTTCAGGTTGCTCTTCGTCCCAAATGCGGCAATTTTGATTGTTTACATACCAATTGAGCCAGAAATGGGCTTCATCGCTGAACAAAATTTGCCTCGAAAACATCGGATCTTCCTGAAACTTTTAAAGAGCCCATAGAGCGAAGCGATGTCGCTTGGGAAGGTCGAGCGGCTTCAGTTGTTGCATAAGCTGTATTTTGTACCTTTCAATTTAAGATCTCGACGTAAAATGCGACAAGTCGTTCCATACGTCAGCCCGAGTTGCTGCAAACGGCGCCGAATCGACTCTCCACGGTCTTCGTGTACACTCTCAGCTACGGCCGCTATCTTTTTTTTACAGCGTGCTGGACGTGGTCTATTCGGTCGAATATTATCCAATAATGAATGCTGGGTCTCAAAATGGGTGATGGTGTTGCGAATAGTACCCTCAGTAGGCCGATTATGTTGACCATAAGTTGAGCGAAGTGCACGAAACACATTCCTCACAGAACGTGAATTTTCGTAATAAAGTTGAACGATTTGTAAACGTTCTTTAGGTGGAAAGGCCGCGTTAGCCGACCGTAAATGTAGAAATGTAAATGTAATGTAAACAGCTGATCGTTTCTGTTATATGAAAAGCAATACAAATGCTTAACTGACTGTAATGTCACTTAACCGTAACGTGCCAACCTGTAGAAAATAGAATTTCATTACGAGGTTACGTGACAGTTGTAGATAGTGATGGACTGCTTGTATATTAAATGGAATGCGGGTAAATTCACTCTTTTTCTATGGTACTTTTTAAGTAATAATATCTGTGGACTTTTGACAAAATAACTTAAAATACATACATATTATCATTTATACAAATATATGTGTAGATGTATAAAACAAAAAAATTCATACATATGTATACACAAATAATAAAAACTGTGGTTTTTAATGGTATCAAAATCTAGTTTTGTGTAAGCACATTTTCAAAATAATATAAGTAAACGTGAATGTATATGCTATAATACATATTTATTTATTATAAATCTATAATATAAATAACAAATTTTAAATTATTTATATTTTTATACGTACAAGAAATACATTTTTAATACCATTTAAATCACTTGGTACTTTTCCTGCAAAGCGGTCACCATTTGAACATTTTAAATTCCCATCACTGTGTGTGTTGTTTTATGCATACTAATGCTTTTTTGTTTATGTTTTTGATAAACATATGACACGTTCTTACATGTTTTATAAGAGCACAAACGAGCTTACAGTAGAGGTCTGCACAAATGTATTTGCTAGCCAAATGATTGTTGTGTGTGTATTTGATATTCAAATCAAATGTATAAAAAAATGAGAGTCATTTACGCTCAATCATTTTAAATGAGAGATCAACACAGCCACATATACTAACACTAATTGTGTGTGTGTCCCTATTATTGTTTATTGTTTGAAGAACTCAAATTCATACATCTTACACCGGAGAATGTGGATATTTCTATTGTAAATTTTGACAGTTATCTGAAACTAGCTGTTCGACATTCTAGTATAACCCTCAAAAAAACCAAAAATAGTAAAATATATTCTGCAGATGTCGAGCGTCTCTTGACTGAAAAAAGGAGAGCTCGAAGAGAATGGCAATTGCATAGATCCCCTCAACTTAAGAATTTACTAAAAGAGTGCACAAAAAGGCTAAGAAAGTTACTGCAGTCTCAGAAAACGGCTTCCCTGGAAAAATATCTTAAGGAACTTGATGCAACTTCTCAATCAGACTACTCTTTATGGCGTGCAGCTAGAAATCTTAATAGACCAGTTATCACTAAACCACCATTAAGAAACTTAAATGGAAGTTGGGCACGAAATGATGAAGAAAAAGGAAATCTTTTTGTTAATCATTTGAAAAACGTATTTACCCCGCATACATCTCCCGATATTGCAGTCGAGTTGCCACCTGTTGCTGTTAGAGCTGCTGTTCCACTTAGATTTGAGATAAAAGAAATCGAAAAGGCTATTCATGATTTAAACCCCAAGAAAGCCCCTGGGTTTGATAAGATCAGCAACAAAATGCTTTTAGAGCTACCCAGCATAGCAAAGAAAATTATTCTCTTGATTTTTAATGCTATTTTACGCCTTGAATACTACCCACAAGAATGGAAAGTATCCTTAGTTACAATGATACCTAAGCCAGGGAAGGATCCTACAAAAGTTGAGTCATATAGACCTATAAGTTTATTGTCTAATATATCAAAGCTGTTAGTGTCAAAATTAGCCCCAATTTTAAATGTAAATAGATGTATTCCTAACCATCAATTCGGCTTTAGAAGAGAACATAGCACAATTGAACAAACCCATCGTATAGTAAACGCCATAAGAAAAGCCTTTGAAGAAAAAAAATATTGTTCCGCCCTCTTTATCGATGTTTCTCAAGCTTTTGATAAAGTCTGGCATGAAGGGTTATTACATAAATTGAAGTTAAACTTACCAGTAAACACACACAAGCTGTTAGAAAACTACTTAATCGGTCGAAGGTTTATAATTAAAGAAGGTGATTTTATAAGTTCTCCTCAGCCAATTGACGCTGGAGTCCCTCAGGGAAGCATCATGGGCCCACTGTTATACTTAATATATACCTCAGACATGCCAACAAATAACCACACCCTAACTTCAACATTTGCTGATGATACAGCTTTTTTAAGCGTACACGAAAACTGTCATGAAGCATCTCGCTACTTGCAGAATCATATATTTGAATTGGAAAAGTGGTTAAAACAATGGAGGATAAAGGTCAATGAGCAAAAATGCGTACATATAACATTCACCTTGCGTCGGGAGTCATGTCCCCCTATTAAAATCAATAATCAATTAGTGCCCCAACAATCGCATGTAAAATATCTTGGTATTCATCTAGATCGGCGCTTAACATGGAAATGCCATATAGAAGCAAAACTAACACAAATGAAACTAAAAGCAATTCAAATTAATTGGCTTATTGGAAGAAATTCTGTTCTTAGCCTCGATTGCAAACTCCTACTCTACAACTCTATATTAAAGCCAATCTGGTGCTACGGTATTCAGCTATGGGGCACTGCCTCGGCCTCAAATATCGAAAAAATTCAAAGGCGCCAAAATAAACTCCTTCGAATAATCACAGTCGCTCCCTGGTATGTTAAAAACTCTAATATTCACAAGGATCTCAATGTGCCATTAGTAAAAACTATTATTACGAAGTACGCAGCAAAATATTTAAAAAGGCTTGAGTCGCACCCAAATCCACTAGCTCGAAATATTTTAAATGACAGCGGCTACTCTAGATTAAGGAGAAGAGATACTGCAGGACTCATCCGAAGAGAAGACCGCTAAAAATCTACATATGTGAATAGAAACCGTGAAGAGAAAAATTTTCGTCTAGCATTGGCAGGACAAAGATAAAGTATTAGTATAAGATTTGATTAATTATTGTTAGTTCATATTTAATATATCGACGGCTCCATTCTAAAACATGCTAAGTCAAAAAAGCTAGTTTTGAGAAAATCGCATTCAAAGTTTTTTGATGATATCTCAAGAACGGTATAAGATAGATTCTTGAGACTTTTTGTGTTCTTATCTAATTATAACAGCATTTTTTTAATATATTTTAACTTTATAAACTTGTCGTAGATCATAGTTAAAAGTGACTTAGAATGATTAAGCATGTACAGAAATTTATTATCTAGTCGTTTAAGTGGACTTAGCATCTTTTGGGTGGTCTTTTCTTACTTACATTGATCATCTAAGTACATATAGCGTTATTTAGTTTGGAAAAAACTCAAAACTTTAATTTTTTTAAGTACTTAATACTAAAATTGTTTTAAAATACTAAAATTATTAAAGGCGAATAATTTTTCAATATCATTTATTAAAAAAAAAATGGAAATTAAAGAAATACAGTTCATATACAAAAACAATAAAATAAAATGCAAAAGTCTTTAATCGTCACATTCTGAGTTGACAACATCTTCGTCTCCAGCAACGCTTTTGAGGTTTCGGTAGAAGTTTTGGTAAAACTTTGGAATTAGGTTTTGGTCGCATAAATAGAGCAGATCCTTATGTTTTGCTTCTGTTATTGGAAAAGTTGATGTATATGCTCTCGGTATGTCTTGAGGGAGTAAATTTGTCTTTCTACGCCTTTTGGTTTCGTCATAAAGCTTTATTTCTTTAAAATCTTCATCGAATTGATATTTATAAAATAATTTATAATTTTTTTCTTTGTACACTCTAATATCTCTGATTTTGGATACACTTACTTTTTCATTTATTGTATTTTTTGACCACTGTAAAGCAGAGCTAAATTCCTTGAAATCCAAAAAATTTTCATTTTCCATCTCAATTACGTTATATAGCGGATCATTCTTCTTTGCATTTCTTATTAAAGAGAACCATTCATGTGGTGTATATATACGTTTGTTTTTCTTTGATTTTTCTATAAGAGCATGTACACTATCACCTTCATTCTGAGTATGACCTTTTTCGAGGAACTTGTGACTTATGTCAATATTTAGTTTAAAAGAAGCCCATACGTAAAATGAAAAAACAATTTTATTTTTATTTTGTCCGCCACAATTATCGGACCAAAAATTAAATTTAGTGACACCGTTATTTTTGTTTTCAGTTGTTACAAACTGGTGTAAACAGGTCGCAACTTCTGTAGCACCTTTCTTTGCAATAGATTCATCCCATACAAAACATGACGCTTGCTTCGAGCTGAGTTCAAAGATCGTAAAATTATAAGCATGTAGCTTCCTCTTATAATAAAAGGTGCTGACTTCAGCACAAGGTGACGAGAGAATTTTTTGGAAATCGAAACACGCAGTAACAACATTTTTGTTGTCACAACTTTCTTGTTTCTCAATACCTTTTAGTTCTCTAGATTTTTGTTTTGAAAATAAATGCTGATTGATATCAGATTCAATAGCTTTCTTTTCATCCTCATTCAAGTTCTTACACTTTTCGCATAAGTCGCATTGGTCCTTTTTCGGTATGTAAAATGATATATCAAACGAATCATGAAAAGTATCTCGATACTGTCTTATTGTTGCCTTTAGTTTTAAATCGTGGTTATTTTCTGAAAACCATTGATCGTACAATCGATACATTTGCGCTATTGATGATATATCACCTCCTAAATACATTTTTCTTGATTCTTGACGACAGTAGTGAGATTCCACTAAGGGAAACACATTTATATGTTGTTTCACTATTTCTTTTATTTCAATATTTTTGACATTTGATTTAGTATGCTTTCCTCGTTTGTCAGGAGATAAATTTAATGGATTTAAATGTTTCTTGCGTACTACAGTTTCTATTGTCTGATTTGTTATCGCAAGTGTATTCAAAAACATTGGTTTGCATACGGCTTCTTTTACTTCTTTTCCATCTTTAAAGAAACTTAGAAAGTACTTACGTGATTCAGTTTTTCTTGAATTATCACTATTTCTGCAAACTTTTTTTTTGTGAAATGTAATTAATTGCGAAATATAGGATCTTTGAAGATCTTGATTGCCAATATTATAAAAGTATTGAAAAATGTGCTTTCTACTTTCTTCGGGTACTTTTTGAGAACATTGCATTCTACAGAAGCCTCCACAACCTTTTTTTAACACTTTTGCAGCCTTCAAAACACCTTTTGAATTGTAATATTGCTTACCTTGGCTTTTTAGAGCTTTCGCCTTATTTTTGCGCCACTGAAATGTACGTTTTTGTCTCTTACGCAAAATTTTTTCAATTGGTGTATCCAAATTTGGGTGTAAGGTTCGTTTTGAATTTCTTGGTGTTATCGGACTGCATGGTGGAGATGATACAGAAGACGATTCTGTTTCAGATGGTTGAAATTCGCTTGAGCTTCCGCTAAATGGTTCTGAAATTGTATTAGTTACTTTTTTTATTTTAATAAACTAAATAAATGTACATATTATACTGATAATAGATTTTACCGAAATCTGTTGAATTATTCTCAGTTTCACTACAATCCATATTGTATGATATTTTATTTGATATGGTAGGTGAAATTCCAGATAATTTTAAATTGGATGCAGAAATATGTTGTTCCACTTCATTTTCTATTAAAATAAATTATTATCAGATACTTTGCTAAGTTAACAATACTTTGCAGTTTTTTTTTGTATTACTTACCAATGTGTTGCGGATGTATTTTTGATTCCAATTCTTCTTTATCTAAAAGAAACCAGGTTTATTATTTTATAATGTTTTATATAAAGTAATAATAATTACCATTTAAATTGCTTATAACCAACTCCAGCATTTTTCTTGCGCGAGAACTCATTGTTTTTAGAAAAGACGACAATTATGTGTACCTGTTCTGTTGACAGCTTTCTCCAAACTAAACAATGTTATGTACACTTACACGGCGATAGTTTTATTTTGAATTAGGGGAAAAACCTTTTATGTGTACTTAGAGATGGGAAAAAAATTATAAAAGTGTATTGCTTCCATTCTAAGTATACATAGAAAACACGAAAAACAAATATTTTCGTTCTAAAACATGCTAAGTACTTTTAACATAAAACAACAAAAAAAATAATTCCAAACCAAATCATGTTAAGTGCACTTAAAACATTTAAAAGGAAGTTCTTTGTATATTGCTTAATTATGCTAAGTACATTTTTGTTTATAACTTTTGATGGGATAGTCCGATTACTATCAAAATTTGACAGAATCTAAATTAGCAAACAATGAATTTAGAAATGTTATTCCCAGAAAAACATGCTATGTCGACTTAGCATGTTATAGAATGGGACCGTCGATATGAAGATTCAATAAATAAATAATGAAAAAAAAAAAAAAAAAAAAAAAAAAAAATACATCTTACAATAAAAAAACCTGAGTTAAGTTAAAAATCACACTAATCATTGGTGTGTTTGTTGTCTTTCTTGTTTTGTTAAAATTGGTTTTTCCCCTATTTGATAATTTTCCCTATCGTTACAAAAAAATTAAGAAAATAAAATGGTTGTAAAAAGTATATTTTTTATATGCAAAAACAATAACAGTAATAAAATTATAAATAAAAAAGTTATTATTATGCAAACCGTCAAATATTTTACTAAAATTATCGATAAAAAATTAAATAATGTCAAAAAAATGTAAAATTGTTCAACTTAAAACTTAAAAAAATTATCAAAGCTAATAAAGAAAGCTCGTTATAAAATAAAAATAATCTATTAACGTTTAAAAATAAGTTATAAGTTCTCTTGATTAAAAAAAAATTAAAACAAAAAAATTAACAAAAATTTCATTTGTTTAAAAATATATTTAAAACTACTTTTTGCTTCTAAAAAGTTGGTATCACTTTTAATGCAATATATTTTTACTAATATTTTGTTTTCGATACGATAAAAAAATTTCAAAAACAAAACACATGTTGTGTTGATAAAACACAATATGTACATCGCCACACAAGTGTATTTACTCGTGTAAAACAGCATATTTGTTATTTATACTTGTATCAAATATTTCTCTCACAACACTCACATAAATAATTGAACGCTTTGCACACATAGGTTATTTCTTACACACAATAAATTGTGTATGATTCTAAAATCACACACAACACACTACTGGCTTGTCTGGTATGTGAATTCATGTGTCGTTTAATCGCACAAATGCAGATCTCTAGCTTACAGTACGTTACATTGCATTTCATTACATTTACGGTCGGCTAAAGCGGCCTTAAGTCTTTCCATTATGACATGCCAAACAATACTAAACAAAAATAACATGACAGCATGACACGACTCACACGTGATCTGTCAAAAAAGGCTATTGAAAAAGTATCTCTATTTGAATCACCCATTATATGAACCATTATTGTTTGAAAATGATGTTAGATCTCTAGAATCTTTCAAGGCTAATTTGGTGGAATCCTGACATTAGATCTAAACAAGAAAAATATTTCGCTCTACCTAGTTGATATCATCTATTCTTGGCAATGGAAATTTATCTGCCAATAGTTTTTTATTTATTTGTCCATAATCTATAACAAGTCTCCATCTTTTATTTTCAGAATTTGGAAGTGATTTCTTTGGAACTAACAAGATTGGACTGTTATATTCAGAATTTGATGGTTCAACAATTTCCTCTTCTATTAATTTCTTTACTTGATTTTATATTTATTCTTTGTGTGTAATTGGTATACGGTAATTTTTGATGTATACTGGTTCTTGATCTTTTACTCTTAACTTTTGTTCATAGAAATGGTTATTTGTAATAGTTTCTGATTATAAACCGAAGATATCGCTATAAAAATCGCAAAGTTTACTGAGACTATCTTTAAATTGTTCGGGAAAATTTTTCTTTAAAATTTTTAGTTCTTCTGATTTTCTTTGTTTGTTTTTGGTTTGATTTTCTTTAATTATATCATATTCATAGAGTTTTTCGGTTTTTACGTTACTTTTATTAACTGTTGTTACAGTTTCATTAGTGTTTAGTATACGGATAAATGTTTTATCTGACTTTACTGAAGTGTTTGCAATAAAAACACCTGGTTCAAGTTCTTGATTTGGAATAAGTATTTCTCATCACAATTACTAAAATTGACTTGAAGAATAACTTCAGCTATTGGTGGTAAAATAATATTACAGTTATTCGTAATCGGTATTTCCATTGATTGTGGTATGTTGAATGGTCGTAAGGTAATCATAATCTTGATTAAAATCTAAAATACAATTATATTTCTTAATGAAATCCATAGCAATGATTCCATCACAAGTTATTGGAAACTCATTGTTCACTATTTGAAAATTATGTGGTATTAAATAAGTTTTGAATTTTAAATCAAAGAATATATTACCAATTGAATTAATTTTTTCTTGTCCTATTCCACTTAATGTTGCGGTTTTGTTAGTATTGATTTGTTTGATATTGAAATATTTTGCTTTAGCTATTGAAATGTCTGTGCCTGTGTCTACTAATAATCTTATTGGAGTGTTAGTATTGTGAATGTGAACATCTATTAAACAACTATAGTTGTGATCTGGTCTTAGGGGAAGATTTAAGTTTTCCGAATCTCTTTCTTTGTTGCTCACGTTATGTACGTAGTTTCTATTCCTACCGTAATTATTATATCTTTGTTGGTTTCTGTCATTGTAGTTGTTATTGGCGCTATTGGTAATTCTGTTATTGTTGTAGCTTGTGTTGTTATTTCTGTTACGTGAATAATTATTTCTTTTATGATTTCTATTCAATGTTCCCCGAAAAGAATTAGGATTTGGTCGATGTCTATAATGAAGAATTTAAATTCGCCTAAAACCATAACAGATATAGATATTGCGATAAAATTTCTTCCAACTTAGATTCATATGGTCAAAAAAAAATCATGCAATTTTGTGAAATTCACTGTTAACCCTAAAACTATTTACACTGCTGTATTGAAATTTATTCTAATTTATTTTTTGTAATACCACAAATCAGTCTTCAGAATTTTGGGATGATTAGTCCATAATTAAACATAGCTCCAATACAAATTACCCTCCTAAAAATCATTTTTGTTCAGCTAAAACTGATACGAATCATGATATTTTACTCAAGCCAGTTCAAAGTTCTAACAAGAAACGCATAAAACTTTGTTATTGTCGGTCAATAATTTAATATTGTAGTATTATGTCACATGAATTCAATAATTTAAATATATTTACTTGCATTATTTCATACCTTTAAAGCGCATACACAAACGGGTACCTTGTTTCACCAAAATATTAAACCCTCATATGCCACATATAAAGTACTACACCCAAATGTATGGGAAATATTTATAAATTGCAAGTGTAATCATATTTTACTAATTTTCCCATACTATAGATTAAGTTATTTCAATTTACACATAAGAGTAGGTTAAGAATTATTCTCATTGTTAGTCTAAAAAAGTATTTTACCACGACGTTAGAAATAAACTATTAAATATAGCAAATAGAAAAGCTTTCAATATAGAGTTACCAATTTCTCTTCACGAGAGGATTGAAATAGATAAATATTTTTCAAATGAAAGCACCAACAAGACACAAACCATAGTAGAATTTTTAAATACAGCTTCAAAGTTAATCACAGACTGTGATGGGAAATCGGAAAATTTAAGATCATTCATAGACTCACTAACTTTAGTTGATACAATTAAGGGTTCTCATGAATCATCAGCGGTAGCTCTAATAAAAACAAAAATTAAAGGTAACGCAAGGAATTTAGAAATTATAAACAGGCTTCAGACAACTGTTAAAGGAGAATCTGTCGAGGTACTAACAGCTAAAATATTAAATGTAAAACAGCAGACTAAGACAGCAAACACCTATTTCAACGAAATAGAACTACGAGAACTAACAAAGTCACTAGAAAATGCATACATTTCAGACGGATTGACTAGCGAACTAGTAACTAAATACTCCACACAAATAGCTGTAAAAGCACTAACTAAAAACTGTAGTATAGATAAGGTTTAACTTATCATGGAGGCAGGTAAATTTAACAACATGAATGAGGCAATTAGCAAACTCGTCAGCAGTTGCACAGAAGCAACTGGACAACAAAACGCAATTCATTACCTCCGGGAACCGCCCAAAATCTACCCTAGTGCCCACATAATCCGTGGAGCCGTTTTTAGGAAACCTAAATCTGATAGACCCCAAACCGAATACCGCAACCCCTACCATCTATTCCATTGGTGTGTTTGTTGTCTTTCTTGTTTTGTTAAAATTGGTTTTTCCCCTATTTGATAATTTTCCCTATCGTTACAAAAAAATTAAGAAAATAAAATGGTTGTAAAAAGTATATTTTTTATATGCAAAAACAATAACAGTAATAAAATTATAAATAAAAAAGTTATTATTATGCAAACCGTCAAATATTTTACTAAAATTATCGATAAAAAATTAAATAATGTCAAAAAAATGTAAAATTGTTCAACTTAAAACTTAAAAAAATTATCAAAGCTAATAAAGAAAGCTCGTTATAAAATAAAAATAATCTATTAACGTTTAAAAATAAGTTATAAGTTCTCTTGATTAAAAAAAAATTAAAACAAAAAAATTAACAAAAATTTCATTTGTTTAAAAATATATTTAAAACTACTTTTTGCTTCTAAAAAGTTGGTATCACTTTTAATGCAATATATTTTTACTAATATTTTGTTTTCGATACGATAAAAAAATTTCAAAAACAAAACACATGTTGTGTTGATAAAACACAATATGTACATCGCCACACAAGTGTATTTACTCGTGTAAAACAGCATATTTGTTATTTATACTTGTATCAAATATTTCTCTCACAACACTCACATAAATAATTGAACGCTTTGCACACATAGGTTATTTCTTACACACAATAAATTGTGTATGATTCTAAAATCACACACAACACACTACTGGCTTGTCTGGTATGTGAATTCATGTGTCGTTTAATCGCACAAATGCAGATCTCTAGCTTACAGTACGTTACATTGCATTTCATTACATTTACGGTCGGCTAAAGCGGCCTTAAGTCTTTCCATTATGACATGCCAAACAATACTAAACAAAAATAACATGACAGCATGACACGACTCACACGTGATCTGTCAAAAAAGGCTATTGAAAAAGTATCTCTATTTGAATCACCCATTATATGAACCATTATTGTTTGAAAATGATGTTAGATCTCTAGAATCTTTCTAGGCTAATTTGGTGGAATCCTGACATTAGATCTAAACAAGAAAAATATTTCGCTCTACCTAGTTGATATCATCTATTCTTGGCAATGGAAATTTATCTGCCAATAGTTTTTTATTTATTTGTCCATAATCTATAACAAGTCTCCATCTTTTATTTTCAGAATTTGGAAGTGATTTCTTTGGAACTAACAAGATTGGACTGTTATATTCAGAATTTGATGGTTCAACAATTTCCTCTTCTATTAATTTCTTTACTTGATTTTATATTTATTCTTTGTGTGTAATTGGTATACGGTAATTTTTGATGTATACTGGTTCTTGATCTTTTACTCTTAACTTTTGTTCATAGAAATGGTTATTTGTAATAGTTTCTGATTATAAACCGAAGATATCGCTATAAAAATCGCAAAGTTTACTGAGACTATCTTTAAATTGTTCGGGAAAATTTTTCTTTAAAATTTTTAGTTCTTCTGATTTTCTTTGTTTGTTTTTGGTTTGATTTTCTTTAATTATATCATATTCATAGAGTTTTTCGGTTTTTACGTTACTTTTATTAACTGTTGTTACAGTTTCATTAGTGTTTATTATACGGATAAATGTTTTATCTGACTTTACTGAAGTGTTTGCAATAAAAACACCTGGTTCAAGTTCTTGATTTGGAATAAGTATTTCTCATCACAATTACTAAAATTGACTTGAAGAATAACTTCAGCTATTGGTGGTAAAATAATATTACAGTTATTCGTAATCGGTATTTCCATTGATTGTGGTATGTTGAATGGTCGTAAGGTAATCATAATCTTGATTAAAATCTAAAATACAATTATATTTCTTAATGAAATCCATAGCAATGATTCCATCACAAGTTATTGGAAACTCATTGTTCACTATTTGAAAATTATGTGGTATTAAATAAGTTTTGAATTTTAAATCAAAGAATATATTACCAATTGAATTAATTTTTCCTTGTCCTATTCCACTTAATGTTGCGGTTTTGTTAGTATTGATTTGTTTGATATTGAAATATTTTGCTTTAGCTATTGAAATGTCTGTGCCTGTGTCTACTAATAATCTTATTGGAGTGTTAGTATTGTGAATGTGAACATCTATTAAACAACTATAGTTGTGATCTGGTCTTAGGGGAAGATTTAAGTTTTCCGAATCTCTTTCTTTGTTGCTCACGTTATGTACGTAGTTTCTATTCCTACCGTAATTATTATATCTTTGTTGGTTTCTGTCATTGTAGTTGTTATTGGCGCTATTGGTAATTCTGTTATTGTTGTAGCTTGTGTTGTTATTTCTGTTACGTGAATAATTATTTCTTTTATGATTTCTATTCAATGTTCCCCGAAAAGAATTAGGATTTGGTCGATGTCTATAATGAAGAATTTAAATTCGCCTAAAACCATAACAGATATAGATATTGCGATAAAATTTCTTCCAACTTAGATTCATATGGTCAGAAAAAAATCATGCAATTTTGTGAAATTCACTGTTAACCCTAAAACTATTTACACTGCTGTATTGAAATTTATTCTAATTTATTTTTTGTAATACCACAAATCAGTCTTCAGAATTTTGGGATGATTAGTCCATAATTAAACATAGCTCCAATACAAATTACCCTCCTAAAAATCATTTTTGTTCAGCTAAAACTGATACGAATCATGATATTTTACTCAAGCCAGTTCAAAGTTCTAACAAGAAACGCATAAAACTTTGTTATTGTCGGTCAATAATTTAATATTGTAGTATTATGTCACATGAATTCAATAATTTAAATATATTTACTTGCATTATTTCATACCTTTAAAGCGCATACACAAACGGGTACCTTGTTTCACCAAAATATTAAACCCTCATATGCCACATATAAAGTACTACATCCAAATGTATGGGAAATATTTATAAATTGCAAGTGTAATCATATTTTACTAATTTTCCCATACTATAGATTAAGTTATTTCAATTTACACATAAGAGTAGGTTAAGAATTATTCTCATTGTTAGTCTAAAAAAGTATTTTACCACGACGTTAGAAATAAACTATTAAATATAGCAAATAGAAAAGCTTTCAATATACAGTTACCAATTTCTCTTCACGAGAGGATTGAAATAGATAAATATTTTTCAAATGAAAGCACCAACAAGACACAAACCATAGTAGAATTTTTAAATACAGCTTCAAAGTTAATCACAGACTGTGATGGGAAATCGGAAAATTTAAGATCATTCATAGACTCACTAACTTTAGTTGATACAATTAAGGGTTCTCATGAATCATCAGCGGTAGCTCTAATAAAAACAAAAATTAAAGGTAACGCAAGGAATTTAGAAATTATAAACAGGCTTCAGACAACTGTTAAAGGAGAATCTGTCGAGGTACTAACAGCTAAAATATTAAATGTAAAACAGCAGACTAAGACAGCAAACACCTATTTCAACGAAATAGAACTACGAGAACTAACAAAGTCACTAGAAAATGCATACATTTCAGACGGATTGACTAGCGAACTAGTAACTAAATACTCCACACAAATAGCTGTAAAAGCACTAACTAAAAACTGTAGTATAGATAAGGTTTAACTTATCATGGAGGCAGGTAAATTTAACAACATGAATGAGGCAATTAGCAAACTCGTCAGCAGTTGCACAGAAGCAACTGGACAACAAAACGCAATTCATTACCTCCGGGAACCGCCCAAAATCTACCCTAGTGCCCACATAATCCGTGGAGCCGTTTTTAGGAAACCTAAATCTGATAGACCCCAAACCGAATACCGCAACCCCTACCATCTATTCCAGATTTTTAAGAGACTCCCGGTCCACTGCGAACCTGAAGTCTCTTCCCTGGTTCTCTTTACAACCCAGTGAAGCTATCAACTTCCACTGTCTTGTAATGAGTCCGTTGCTCTGGCTGACCAGTACCCCCAGTATGACCTCTACCGGTTTTATAGCTGGAGGTATCCATACCGTGACTACCGGCCTTAATGGCAACTCAGACGCGAGTTTAACGCCCAGACTAGCTTCAGGACAGGAGCTGCCACACTTACCAATTGCGGCCTTTAAAAACTCAAAGGGTTTGTGTTTGCCGCAACTGACAGTTTTGACACCTCTTACCCAGTCAGCCGCTTTGAACGATACTTCGTCCGACCTTCCTTTAGGACTAAAGATTTCGTCGAGTAGTTTGTTCTCTAGCACCTGCCATCTCTCGACACTGATCCTTCCATTAGGATCCATACGATCAGTGACAGCCGCCAGAATACCGGCCTTACTCGACGACTCCTTTAGTTTCTTTGACGTGGAGGGTTAGTCCTCTGTGGAGCCAGTCCTCTTAGTGATCTCCGATCTGACCAGTCCTCTTAGCGGCGGGGGATTTCTGGTCATCACCAGACCTCACTCTCTTAACTACCCCTTTATTGGGGGCCTTAGCACATCTCTGTCGGTGATCACGGTGATCGGTGATCCTTGCTGATTTTGACTGGTTTGTCCCGGTAACAATTCCTTTAGTGACTCCTTTTTGGAGTGACTGTCGGAAATTTTCAAGACATTTCCAGTCCTCATCGCGCGACTTGTAGTGGGTAAATCATTCAAATGCCTAGCACCCTTAACTATAACACAGAACCAAAAATTTATAAATCAATAACTTATGTACCAAGATTTTCAGAAAGATTGAAAAAATTAAATATTTATGATACGAAAATATATAAAATTTCATATAATATCTCTTATTTTCTTGCCATACGTTTTCCCCACATCGAAGAACATAAACAGTTGTGCGTCGCTAATTCTGCCAACGTGAGCAAACATAACAATGGAAGGTCAGGACGGCATGTTAGGTTCCATGGGCAGTATACCGTGCCTCAAAAAAAGTTTCCCCATACCACCTCTACTATAAAGTATTTTTGCAAGGTTTCGAATTTTTTTTTTTTTTTTGCCGAACGTATGGTCGCCTTTTTACATTTTTCGTTATATCTAAGGCATTTACAGTCTGATCTTAAAGTATGATATATCAATGTTTTTGTCTCGAGAAGCCTTTGGGGCTATCGACTTAAAGTATTTCGTTCTAGTATTTATCTACCAGATCTCTGTTCGTAACACCCTAATAAACCACCCTATTGTCAGAAAACTTTTGGTAAGGAAGTAATTCGATAATACCAGCAAAAAAATTTTTTAAATTTTATACAAAAATAATTAAAAAACAAAATGCTGGAAATTCATCATGACAACTTCTACAGTAGTCATTGAGTTGCAGACCCATTCTCCTAGCAGGAGTCCCCGCATTTTTGCTCCTTTGCCTTTATCCTCCATTGTTTTTAACACTTCCAGTTCAACGAGATGCTTCATGACAGTTTTGGTGTACGCTTAGAAAAGCTGTATCATGTGTAGTTGTTTGTTGGCATGTCGAAAGCATAAATTAAGTTTAATAGAGGGCCCACGATTCTGCCTTGTGTGGCTGAGGAGAACTTAAAAAATCTTCAAAGGCTTTTCTTATGACATTAACTATTCGATGAGTTAGTTCAATTGTGCTGTGCTTTCTTCTAAAACCGAATTGATGGCTGGGAATATATATATTTTAAATTAAAATAGGTGGTAATTTTGACACTAAAAGCATTATAAATACATAAATAGCATTAAAAATAAAAAAAATAATTTTCTTTGCTATGCGAAGTAGCTCTGAAGGCATTTTGTTGTTACTGATCTTATCAATACCGGGTGCCTTCTTTGTGTTTAAATAACAAATAACCTTTTCAATTTTTCTCTCAAATCTTAGGGAAATAGCTGCTCTAAAATTAACAGGCTGTGTCTCGACTATATCTTGAGATATATTTGGTGTAAATTCGTTTTTCAAATGATTAGCAAACAGATTTCATTTTTCAATATCATTTCTTGCCCAACTTCCATTCAGGTTTCTTAATTGGGGGTTTAGAGATAACTTTTTTTTCTTCCTATACTTTCTGCCGTTTTCTGAGACTGCAGTAACATTCTTACCCCTTTTCTGCACTCTTAATAAATTCGTAAGTTCAGGGGATCTGTGCAACTGCCATTCTCTTCGAACTCTCCTTTTTTCAGTCAAGCGACGCTCGACATCTGTAGCATATTTTTGATTTTTTGAGGGTTTTGCTGGAATGTTGAACAGCTAGTTAAGAAAACTGTAAAAATGAACAACAGAAAGATCCACGTTCTCTGGTGTACTTAGCGGAATATTTCCTGTGCAATGGGTACTGAGATATTTTTTATACTTTAACCAAATTATTTGTGTGGCTGGCGTTGAAGGAAGCTTCAACTAGAATCGTTTCTATGAGGATGTTTTTAACCATTCCAAAATCGATAACATCTGAAATTTTTTGCTGATGTCAAATGAGTTTCAGAAACCATCATAATATAAATTAGTTTATTTTTAAGAAAGTATGCTAGTTCATTTTTATTTTGGCTGATGCCGATGCGTTCTAAAAACAAATTTTTAAACAGTTCATGGCTTGTTAACCCTGCCTTTACACATGCAAGTAATTACTTGCAAGTAGTGTATATGTATTATCAACGAAAACGTCGAAGAAATAGCCGAAAGTCTTGCAAGTAACTGGAGTGTTTACACAGTCAGTTGTAAGTTTATTTTTCAAATGTTCTCGAAGCGAAAACATCTTAGGTTATAAAGCGAAAACATCTTATGAAAAAAGCTTCATTTTTGGGTTAAAAAAAACATTATCATGTTAATGTTATCACGAAATTTATTTAATAATATTAAATATAAATAATTGAATTATTTCTTTATTTTATTTTTGGTCCATCTTGATGAAAAAATTATTTTTATTTTTAAAATATGTGAATCCAGTATTGCCGTAGTTACCGATATCATAAAATTTTCTGATAAAATATTTTGATTAAAATTTTTTTTTTAAATGCTTGCAATTTATGTTTTAAAATACAATGAAGATGTGTTGCTTTGTAGCAGTGTTTTTTTTTTATTTTTGTTTTTTATTCTTAAAACACAGAAAATCAACAATAAACATAATTTTCATATTACTAAGTACTAGTAAATTGATACCAAAGGCATCCACGGTAACACTGTTTCTTTATTTGTCATTTTACTTGCTGCAAGTGTCAAAAATTTACTTGCAAGCAAATTCTCTTGTAAGTTGGGCTGCAATTGCGAAAAATGTGATGGTGTTAGTAAAAATGTGTGAGTGTATCGAGTTTTTCGAACTTGCACTTGCATGTGTAAACGCCGGATAAATACAGTGTATACTAAATGAGGTTGAACTAGTTTGTTCAACCTTTAATAAATTTGTTGAACAAGGCTATTGGCCAGGTTATGTTTGTGATATTGTCCAGGCAGTTTCACCAGGACAATCTAAGGCGTAACGCAAGCTCTTGGAACTTGGTTTCTTTGGAGTCAGTGTAGAGAAAAAACGTTTTAAGTTAATTATTTCTCATTTTATTGAACAAAAATGTATTCTTATATACTAATTAATTACTAAATACAAATAACAACAAAGCTTACAAAAAAACAAACTTAAGAAATTGCAGCGGAAATATGAAACGTCAAACGAGGCAATGCAAAAAAATAAAATAAACTCATACAGTAGTTCAAGGTTATTAAATTAAAATAATTAGCAGAAATAAGAGTACCTCAAACTTGGTAAAAAAAAAATGAAAATACGGTAAAATTGTAATTCAACCAGAAGTTCGAGGTTGTTCTTTAAATTAAAACACTGTAAAGAAAGTAAAAGAAAAACATGAGGCTAACAATCTAAGGTTGTTTACATAATTTCGTGCAGGCGTAAGTATGTTTGTAGATTTGTACAAACGTACCTACGCACATATGAAAGAAATTCTTTGTGAGATTTTGAAGATACCATTTGGTGTAATTTGCTCTGTATTTCGGAGATGTTTTTAATTTGTTCAGCATAGGCTTTGGTGTGGATTCTTTCAAATTGAACCGCATCTGGATATATTATGTCACTGATATTGCTCATTACTGTGTAGGATGTCTGAAGAGATTTGGAGACAGTTTGATGACCTTTGATGATGATTGAGTTGAACTTAAGTGTGCAATCTAGTGATATTTTTAGGACGCCAGATCCTTTTAATATTAGCTGTGATTTTTCTTCCCACATACGGCGCTTACTTGGGAAGGCTGCTGCATTTTGTATAGCCATGGATTGCTTTATTCTAACTGTGTAAGTGACGTGTTGTCAGCAACAGGAACAATGTTATAACCTATTTTCATAGCTAGGAAATTTCCGCATGGCCTTATAGCGAGCATTGTGCCATTTATCAGAACCGGAATTGGGTTTGGTTTCAGAAGTTCGAATGTTTCAGGATCAGCTAACGAAATAGATATATGAAAGATGACGTGGTCTTTTGTTACCCCTCCGTTTACGCTCATAATTTTGTGCAGTTCTAGAATGTTATAAGATGATTTCTCACTTGCATTAGCTCGGCTAGAAGTTGGGATGGTGATAGAAGTATTGGGCTGATTTTTCCATGGTGTGAATCCGTTAATGCTGCTATGATTTCTGACTGGATTAGGTGTAACCTTTTTAGAGTTGATTCAGTTAAACCCAAGACGAACAGAAGAAGGACTACCTGGTATATCTATGCGAGTGTACTCGGAGACAAGCTGCCTATGTGCCCAGTTCTCATAGACAGTGTGTCCATGCTCGACTCCGCAGTGGAGTCATTGACCGGTGCCTTAATGGAGGCATCAAACGAAGCCTGTAAAATAATGGACAGGAGGGGCAAAGCTAAGCCCATATGGTGGAATGCGGAAATTGCTGAAAAACGCAAGGAAAGCAGGAAGCTCTTTAATGAGGCAAAACGTAATGGTGTTTGGAACAATTACAAGTCCACAGTTAATGAATTCAAGAATCTTATCAGGAAGGCCAAGAGACAGTCATGGAGGAAATTCTGCAGTGACGTGGAAAACTCCTCGGAGACAAGTCGGCTTCGTAAGATTTTATCCTATAATCCAGCTATTCCATCATATATACGGAAGATGGATGGATCCTGGACCACAAACAGTCGGGACACCCTTGAGGTCCTGATGAATACACACTTCCCTGGTTGCACTGATGATGTGCCTAGGGAGGAAACTTTTAGTGGCGCTCGGGATATCTCTAATATTCCGATAACTCGCCATCGTGTGGAATGGGCGGTCAAAAGCTTTCATCCCTTTAAATCTCCAGGCCCGGATGGCATTATCCCAGCGGACCTACAAAATAACCTGGGAATATTGATGCCATGGCTCTTGGCAATATTTAGAGCCTGCCTGAGTCTCTCACATGTCCCAGCAACGTGGACATCATATAAGATCGTCTTCATCCCCAAGAGTGGGAAGACATCTCACACTATGGCTAAAGACTTTAGACCAATTAGTCTATCCTCCTTTCTACTGAAAACACTGGAGAGGATTTTGGATATTCACATTAGATCATCATTAGGACCCAATTCCCTGTCACCGGCTCAGCACGCCTACACGAAGGAAAGGTCCACTGAAACTGCGCTTCACTCATTGGTGGGCCACATAGAGAGATCCCTGCATTACAAGGAATTTGCTTTAGTGGCATTCCTGGATATTGAGGGCGCTTTCAACAATGTTAAACCTGAATCGGTTATTAACGCTATGAGACATTTGGAGATCGACCCAGCGATCATTCAATTTGTCAGCAGTATCTTGCACTTCAGGCGTATCGAATCCAACTTGGGCGCCTCGAACATTTCAAAGGTTGCGACTAGGGGCACCCCGCAAGGTGGTGTACTGTCACCTTTACTTTGGAATCTGAATATAAATACCCTACTCAGAGCCATGGAAAGGACGTGCTGCAGAACGGTTGCATATGCGGATGACGTTGCAGTTGTGGCTATGGGTAAAGATCCCAGACTTTTGTCTGAACTAATGGAGTCCGCACTGGACGTCCTAACAAAATGGTGCCAGGGATGTGGACTGGATGTAAATCCCGCCAAAACAGAACTGGTACTTTTCACAAGGATATACAAAATTCCCAAATTTAATACCCCGAGGATAAAAGGGGTGTCACTGGAACTGTTGACAGCGCCAAGTATCTTGGGCTAATATTGGACAGTAAACTGAACTGGAGGATGAACACCAGCTCCAGGACTAATAAAGCGGCTACTGCATTATATTGCTGCAAAAGGGCCATTGGCCTAAACTGGGGAATTAACCCGAGGAATGTATACTGGCTATACGAATGTGTCATTAAACCCATTCTCTTCTACGGGGCAGCTGTTTGGTGGCCGGCGCTCAAGGCGAAGAGTCATCAATCCAGGTTTGAACGTACAATGAGAATGGTGGCGATAGCGGTAACAGGTGCCATTAGAACAACCCCCTCTAAGGCATTGTTTACGATTCTAAACTGGTTACCACCAGACATTTTGGCGAAAAGGTTAGCTGCGAACGCGGCGGTAAGACTAAGGGCCACCGGAGCATGGAGAGATTATAATATCGGACTTGCTAACATTCTGAATGATATTAATTGGCACATGGATGTTGATTATGTCACACCCGAGCCAATCTTTGATCCTGGCTTCACGGTAAGCATTGTGGATAACGTGGTCCACTATGATGACCTGCAAATCCCCGCGAATACGATTCGAATCTTCACGGACGGGTCTAAAACACTGTATGGTGTCGGTTCTGGCAAATACTCCGAGCAGCTAAACTGGAGCATTCCTATAAGGCTGCCGGACCACTGCAGTGTCATCCAGGCCGAGATAATGGCCATCCACACAGCCGCGAAACGCATCCGGTACGGTGAAATATCTGGAAGGGATATTCACATTATTACCGATATCAAGGCGGCCATAAGATCCCTGGAGAATGTGTTCATCACATCGAGAATTGTCCGAGAATGCCGGATGTCTCTGGAGGAGATAGCGAGACATTCACTGGTCACCCTTAATTGGGTGCCCGGACACGGGGACATACATGGGAACTGCATGGCGGATTCGTTGGCGCATGCAGGTACCACCTTGAATCGGGACGGTTCCACATATGTAGGTGCTTCACTCCCAAGGTGTAAGCAACTTATAGCGCATAAGTTTCATCTTATCGCCAGTCGGAGGTGGCACGATGAAACCACCTGTGGGGAAACCAGGAAAATCTGGACCATCATAGATGAAAAAAAATATTTATGACATTGTTTGTGCTTTCAATGTTATTGTTTGGCGTTGCGCTGCGTTGTACATGATTAGGGCCTTAATCTCGGTGATAGGTGAAAATTCGTTTTACGTTGCTGCAATCAATAGTGGAAATATAAACGAGACAAAAATACAGATTAATCATGAGAATGATTTTCGTAAAATAATTAATAAGTTTGAAGCACTTAAAAAAAGCTTCTATACGTACCAACTGAAAAGCAGTAAAGGTCTTCAATTTGTGATTAAGGGCATTGACTCATGCGTGGACCCTGACGAAATAAAAACATTTTTAGAAGAGAAAGGCTTCAACATAAAAAATGTTACAAATATTAAAAATAGGGAAAAAATCCCCAACCGCTATTTCGAGTGGAGTTAGAGCCAGGCGATGTTAAGCTACAAAAAAAATGAAACGCATCCCATTTACAGTTTAAAATACATCTTGTACAGAAAAATCACGATCGAAGAGCCGCACAAAAGAAATGGACCCGTTCAGTGTTTAAACTGCCAAGAATTTGGTCATACTAGGGCATACTGCCATTTACCCCCTGTTTGCGTCGTATGTGGAGAATTACATGGTACCGTCCAATGCGATAAGTCCAAAAATTACCCTAATTTAAAAAAATGTAGCAACTGTGGTGGTAATCGCACTGCCAACTATAGAGGGTGCCCGGTATATTCGACTGTCAAGCGTTCTGTTGGACAGAAACTTAACCCCCCTCAAACGCAGGCAACTAATCAAGGAAACACGTACGGTGTCCAGATACCACAGCCAAAAACTAACAGAACCTCGTACGCTAATGTCTTAAAATCTAATCCTATGCCACTGCAAGGTGATGTACCAAATAATGACGAAATTCCCATTTCTAATTTAACCCGGCTAGAAAAAACCATGGAAACATTAGTGCAAACAGTTAACAATTTCACTAACACAATGGGTAACATGATGCAAGAAATGTTAAGAATGCAATCGATGTTATTGCAAGCTGTACTAAACAAGCCATGAACTGTTTAAAAATTTGCTTTTGGAACGCAAACGGCATCCGCCAACACAAAAATGAACTAGAATACTTCCTTAAAAATAAACAAATTGATGTTATGATGGTTTCTGAAACTCATCTGACCTCAAGAAATACGTTTAAGATCAATGGTTATATATTGTATGATACAAAGGACCCTCGAGACAGAGCTTGTGGAGGTTCTGCCATTTTGATAAAGAACCGAGTAAAACACTACTTAATGAGTGATCATCGTGAATATTATCTCCAAGCAACAAACATTTGCGTTGAGGAATTAAATCGAAACATAGTAATTTCATCATTATACTCCCCACCTAGATTTTCTATATCAGAAAGCCAATATAATAAATATTTCAAATCATTAGGACCCTGCTTCCTGGCTGCTGGCGATTATAACGCTAAACACACTTTCTGGGGGTCACGACTTATTACACCTAAGGGTCGTGTTTTGTTTAACACAATTTTTAAAATGGATCTAAATGTGGTCGCGAGCGGACAACCAACATATTGGCCTACTGATCAGCAAAAAGTTCCAGATGTCATCGATTTTGGAGTGGTTAAAAACAACCCCGGAGAAACGATTTATGTTGAAGCTTCCTTAGAATTATCTTCTGATCACACACCTACAATTCTTACTATATTAAATCCTAATAGAATTGTATCTCCGTCTGATAACTTAGTGACGTCAGCCACTCAAATTAATTGGTTAAAATATAAAAAATATCTCAGTACCCACTGCACTGAAAATATTCCGCTTAGTACATCGGAGAATGTGGATATTTCTATTGTAAATTTTGACAGTTATCTGAAACTAGCTGTTCGACATTCTAGTATAACCCTCAAAAAAACCAAAAATAGTAAAATATATTCTGCAGATGTCGAGCGTTTCTTGACTGAAAAAAGGAGAGCTCGAAGAGAATGGCAATTGCAGAGATCCCCTCAACTTAAGAATTTACTAAAAGAGTGCACAAAAAGGCTAAGAAAGTTACTGCAGTCTCAGAAAACGGCTTCCCTGGAAAAATATCTTAAGGAACTTGATGCAACTTCTCAATCAGACTACTCTTTATGGCGTGCAGCTAGAAATCTTAATAGACCAGTTATCACTAAACCACCATTAAGAAACTTAAATGGAAGTTGGGCACGAAATGATGAAGAAAAAGGAAATCTTTTTGTTAATCATTTGAAAAACGTATTTACCCCGCATACATCTCCCGATATTGCAGTCGGGTTGCCACCTGTTGCTGTTAGAGCTGCTGTTCCACTTAGATTTGAGATAAAAGAAATCGAAAAGGCTATTCATGATTTAAACCCCAAGAAAGCCCCTGGGTTTGATAAGATCAGCAACAAAATGCTTTTAGAGCTACCCAGCATAGCAAAGAAAATTATTCTCTTGATTTTTAATGCTATTTTACGCCTTGAATACTACCCACAAGAATGGAAAGTATCCTTAGTTACAATGATACCTAAGCCAGGGAAGGATCCTACAAAAGTTGAGTCATATAGACCTATAAGCTTATTGTCTAATATATCAAAGCTGTTTGAAAAGCTGTTAGTGTCAAAATTAGCCCCAATTTTAAATGTAAATAGATGTATTCCTAACCATCAATTCGGCTTTAGAAGAGAACATAGCACAATTGAAC
Organism: Pollenia amentaria; assembly: GCA_943735925.1. Taxonomy (NCBI): domain Eukaryota; kingdom Metazoa; phylum Arthropoda; class Insecta; order Diptera; family Polleniidae; genus Pollenia; species Pollenia amentaria. The sequence goes on from OX031010.1 coordinate 77,457,943, forward strand.
AAACCCATCGTATAGTAAACGCCATAAGAAAAGCCTTTGAAGAAAAAAAATATTGTTCCGCCCTCTTTATCGATGTTTCTCAAGCTTTTGATAAAGTCTGGCATGAAGGGTTATTACATAAATTGAAGTTAAACTTACCAGTAAACACACACAAGCTGTTAGAAAACTACTTAATCGGTCGAAGGTTTATAATTAAAGAAGGTGATTTTATAAGTTCTGCTCAGCCAATTGACGCTGGAGTCCCTCAGGGAAGCATCATGGGCCCACTGATATACTTAATATATACCTCAGACATGCCAACAAATAACCACACCCTAACTTCAACATTTGCTGATGATACAGCTTTTTTAAGCGTACACGAAAACTGTCATGAAGCATCTCGCTACTTGCAGAATCATATATTTGAATTGGAAAAGTGGTTAAAACAATGGAGGATAAAGGTCAATGAGCAAAAATGCGTACATATAACATTCACCTTGCGTCGGGAGTCATGTCCCCCTATTAAAATCAATAATCAATTAGTGCCCCAACAATCGCATGTAAAATATCTTGGTATTCATCTAGATCGGCGCTTAACATGGAAACGCCATATAGAAGCAAAACTAACACAAATGAAACTAAAAGCAATTCAAATTAATTGGCTTATTGGAAGAAATTCTGTTCTTAGCCTCGATTGCAAACTCCTACTCTACAACTCTATATTAAAGCCATTCTGGTGCTACGGTATTCAGCTATGGGGCACTGCCTCGGCCTCAAATATCGAAAAAATTCGAAGGCGCCAAAATAAACTTCTTCGAATAATCACAGTCGCTCCCTGGTATGTTAAAAACTCAAATATTCACAAGGATCTCAATGTGCGATTAGTAAAAACTATTATTACGAAGTACGCAGTAAAATATTTAAAAAGGCTTGAGTCGCACCCAAATCCACTAGCTCGAAATATTTTAAATGATAGCGGCCACTCTAGATTAAGGAGAAGAGATACTGCAGGACTCATCCGACGAGAAGACCGCTAAAAATATACATATGTGAATAGAAACCGTGAAGAGAAAAATTTTCTTCTAGCATTGTCAGGACAAAAATAAAGTATTATTATAAGATTTTATTAATTATTGTTAGTTCATATTTAATATATGAAGATTCAATAAATAACTAATGAAAAAAAAAAAAAAAAAAAAAAAAAAAAAAAAATGGTTTTCGTTTACTGCGTTGATGGTGTTTGACATTTGTTCAGCGTAATCCGAGTCTAAAATTCCAAACAGTGAATTAGCAATGTTGCCAACAAAGTTTATAGCGCCACGTTTAACTCTTCTCTTTAGCAAGAGATTTTTGTCCGAAAGACTTGCTAGGCTGATGTCGACTGTTTGCAGAACGCTCGAACAAGTTGTCCTTTAAATTAGAAGGTCGCATAAGCGGTGCAGTGCCTTTGATTCGTTCATGAAGCCAGTTATTTCTTGCCAATATGGGTTTAAGTTATAATAGGAAATTATGTTCCATTCTGATCGCGATACTCGGATGTTGCTGATGCCTTCAAAGTACAAGCCGATATTGTTTTATTTCAATTTTGTCTGTGGACACGAGCGGAAGTAATAGCAAGATTACGAGTAGTGTAGTCATGATTGAGTTTGCCAAGCTCCGCTGTTTTTTAGCGAGTGGCCTTCCATGCGCTGATGATTTTGGTGATTGATTTTCGGATTCTGGGAATTTTGTAGGTGCTAGTTGTCCTTCTTCTTCGGGTTCATCATTGAGCTAGGGAGTGGAGCTAAATATTGAATTGCTCGTTTAAAGATGCCTGAAGCGGTCTGATTGTTTCTAGTTGTGTTTTGTGCAATGTGCTCTTCACATTGTCTGTCGGCTTTTGACAGTGGTCCTTTAGTTGTTTTAACTTCATCTGGTTCCCAGAGTCGAGCGATGGAAGCTTCAAGCCCTTCATCTTCAGTGCATATTCCACAAGATGCGTCTGGTGAGTGTTTACTATTTATTTTTCCTGCTACAATCCAACCAAAAACTGTGTTCTGTAGAGTCAGAAGTTGTGGAGATAATTTTATTTGCCCAATTGTGAGCATTTAGCAGTAATTCTCTGCAGCTAGCAATATATCGATTGAACGCTGGGTCAGCTAACATCAGGTTTTTTGGTAGTGGCCACTCAACAATGTCGATAAATTGTGATGGTTGTGGTGCGATGATTCGAGGCAAGACAAGTGCCTCAATGTGCGTTGAAAACCCATTATATCGAGACTGCAAGGCAACATTCACTCGGTGTTGTGTTTTGGTGTTGGAATTACCGATTCCATTGATGTTGGCTGATGATGTCTGTTTTGGTATGTTGGTACGTTAAGTAAAGCGCGACATTTAACCTCCATTGTACCAGTTTTTTTTATTACAGCTGTGCTGAGAAGAACGTATGAGTTGGACAACTGACCGTTTGCTGTCGCTAGTGACGAAGCCTCTGGAGAGCTGGTTGGCGTTTCACTGGTGTTGGGTTTAATTATTTCAGGTGGAGTAGTTGTAGCTGATGACGCCATATGTCATGCCCTTCCACTAGGTGATCCTTGTTTTGGTGATTGAGTGTTGTTCTAAAGATGAAGTAGCGAGTTGTGCTTTTTCTTGCATGTCATGCACAGTCCCGATTTGCAATTTTTTTCTGTGTGTCCTGATTTTAAACAGTTTACGCACTGGTTCTGGTTCCGCATGAAACTCAGACGGTTGGGTATTAATAGTTGTTGAAACTTCTGACTGCAAGCCACAAAGTGGGCAAGCTATCTCTGTTTGTTTGGCTGATGTAGCAGAAACGTACACCTTTGATGATTTCTCCTTCTGGATTATGGTTTCCAGGGATTGGAAGCGGTTTTCAAGAAATTTTAAAAGGTCTTTGATTTGTTGTAATTCTTTTGCATTACTGATGGTCCTCTCACACAGAACAAGAGTGCAACGGTCCAATTTTTTCACCAGTATGTGAAACAGCATGGGGTCCCACGAGGTTGTATCGATCCCGATGTTGTTTAGTTCATGTAGACATTCTTGTGTCGTATCATGCAAAGTTTTAATAGCAGCAGCTGACGGGCCAGAATTTGGCTGATCTAAAAGCTGTTGCATTAACGTTGTTACAAGAACCCGTTGATTATTGTATCGTTCTTGCAATAGGTTCCAGGCGGTTGTGTAGTTTTCGGCTGTAGCTGAAAGATGGCTTATAAGATTTTCAGCTTCGCCCCCTAAGTTTGATTTTAGGTACCACATCCTTTATGCCGCAAGAACATGTTGATTGTCTACTAGTTGAGTAAACAAGTCGTGAAAAGCTCTCCACTTTAAGTAATCTCCATTGAATTTTGGGATCGTAACCTTTGGTAGTGGAAGAACGTTGGTTTGCATGAAATCTGTACCTTGCCTCGTGAAGACAACTCAAAATTTTCAATAATTAACTTTTCCAGCTCAAGGTAGGTTTTCATATTGTATCCTTCTTTCAGTGGGTCAGCGCTGGATTCCCAAATTGAAAAATGTAGTTCTTGAATTTGTGCCCATAGTTTTTCCTTCAGCTGCATGTTGGTTGCTGCTGGTTCCATGGTGAGGAGTCGTTAAAGGGATGTCATCATGACATTTTGCCTTCTTATTAATGAATTAGGGTTCGTAGATGCGCCGCCGTTAGACGAAGCTGTTTTAGCTGCTGAGATAGGAGCACTGGTAGTCATCTGTTGATCAGTGTCCGTTGTCTACGCCTTCGGAGCTTCCATCATAGCTGCTTCAAATATTTCCCGGTAGTTCATCGTGAGGTCAGATATTTTGTCGGCATCGTATTTTGTTGTCCATAATTTCAAACTTCGCCCATGCTGCATCTAGTCGTCTGATCCGCTCTTCTGAGTATTGGAAGGGTTTTCTGGACGCTGAATCCTTTTTAAAATTCCGAACGATATTTTGTATTATTTTGCCTGTCGTGTGCTGGGCAGCAGCTAGCTGTTCCACCAGGGTGGTTCCGCCTGTAGCTATTATGTAGTTAGTAGCGCATTATCGTATTCTGGAAATGTCCTGTGGATTGCTTTACCTGGCAGGAGCACTTAGATATGTCCTAGTGAATTTCAGAACCCTTACCACTGGTGGGGGAAATATTGAAATCAAAAAGAATCTTCTAGAGATGTCCTGTGGCTTATTATCCTTGACAGGAGCACTTATGCTAGAGATATCCTTTAAATTATTATCCTTGACAGAAGCACTTATGCTGCAGATGTCCTGCGGATTGGGTTCCTTAACAGGATCAGGTCTTCTTGAGATGTCCTGCGGATTGGTATCCTTGACAGGATCACTTATTCAGCAGATGTCCTGTGCATTGCCTTCCTTGAAAGAAGCAGGTTTTCTGGAGGTATCCTGCGGATTGGTATCCTTGACAGGAGCGCGTATTCCCAGTGAATTTCAGGACCCTTACCATTTTTTATAAATAAGACATCATAATTAAGTTATTTTATAAGTAAAACATTATAATTAAGTAAACATCATAATTAAGTTACTTTATTATCATTATTAAATTAAAGTTTTTTTTAATAAGTCAATGTGACCAGTTTGCATGCGTTGCATTTTTGTTGTATTGGGTTATTGAACGTAAACACTGTATTGGTGTAATTTGAATATGTCCAATAATTCAATGCCTGCATGTTGAATGAACTGCATACAAACAATGTGTCAGCATAAACACAAATTGTTTTAATTTTGCTATTATGCTGACTTAGAATAATTTTAGTATATAAGACTTGAATTTTATTAAAATAGATCAGAATTAATCTAAGAATTCAAAAACATAACAATTATTGTTTTCATTTTAATTCTCCAGCAAAAGGGCATTTTAATGCTCGGCTAATGCGGCAGAAGTGCTAAGATAATACTTACCTTTTTAGTTTGTATTTATATAGTTTTCCTGACAATATTTTGCCAATATTCTAAAAACAATTACACGGCGATCCTGTCTAATATTATAAAAACCTTACACAAGTTAATTTATTTATTATTTCTCATTTTATTGAACAACCATTTATTCTTATATAATAATTAATTACTAAATACAAATAACAACAAAGCTTACAAAATAAAAAACTAAAGAAATTGCAGCGGAAATATGAAACCTCAAACGATGCATTACAAAAAAATAAAATAAACTCAAACAGTAGTTCACGGTTATTAATTTTAAAGAATAAGCAGAAATCGGAGTACCTCAAACTTGGAAAAAAAATAAATAAAAACACGGTAAAATTGTAATTCAACCAGAAGTTCAAGGTTGTTCTTTCAATTAAAACATTGCAAACAATTAAAACATGAGGCTAACAATTTAAGGTTCTTCACATCATTTCGTTCAGGCATATGTACGTAAGTATGTTTGTACGTTTGTATAAACGTACCTACGCACATATGAAAGAAATTCTTTGTGAGGTTTTGAACAATCATATTACCCATTGTGTTCGTGAAATTATTTACTATTTGCACTAGTGTTTCCATGTTTTTTCTAGATGACTTAAATTAGAAACTAGAGTTTCATAATTTTTTGGCGAAGCAACTTGCATTGGCATATGGTCTGATTTTAGGGCGTTTGTAAGTAGGGTTTACATTTTTTGTTACCTGCGTTTGAGGGGGATAAGGTTTCGGGCCAACCGAACGCTTGACGATAGAGTATACAGGGCAACCTCAATAGTTGGCAATGTGATTACCGCCACATTTGCTCCCTTTTTGCGTTGGGGTCGTTTTAAGACTTGTCGCAAACAACTGTACCCTGTTATTAACCACATACGACGCACACAGTAGGTAAATATTAGTATGCCTTAGTATGACCAAATTCTTGGCAGTTTAAGCATTTGACGGGACCATTTCTTTTGTGCGGCTTCTCTATAGTGATTCTATGACAGAATGTAGATGGGATGCGCTTCGTTTTAAGCTAAACGTCGCCGGATTCTAACTCCACTCGAAATAGAGGTTGGGGTTTTTCCCCTATTTTTAATATTTGTAATGTTTTTTATTTTGAAGCACTTCTCTTCTAAAAATGTTTTTATTTCGTCTGGTTTCACGCATGAGTCAATGCCCTTAATCACTACCTGTAGACCTTTACTGCTCTTCAGTTGGTATGTATAACATTTTTTATGAAGTGCTTCAAATTTACTAACAACTTTGCGAAAATCATCCACATGATATACCTGTATTTCTGTCTCGTTGATACTACCTCGCTTTATTGCAATTACTTAAAAGGAATATCCACCTATCAACGAAATCAAACTCTTTATTAACTCATTTGAGTTTTACTCTCTAAGATATATCGGGGGTGGCTTAGGCGAGTGCATGACATTTGGTGCTTCAGAGGATTCTTCATCGAATGAAAATGATTTTTGAATTTTATGCTATCAGATAAACCATCTTTTAACATTTCTGGGCCGAAGCAACTGCTAAGAGGTGGGTCTGCTACCCTGTTTAAGCACTGTTATATATCTATCAATACCAACTTGTAATTGACACTTTTGAGAATTTTTACTTGTCTTACTGAGTTTTCCATTGCTGTTTTTTGGTTGCCCGTATCATCACTTATTAAAATTGTTTTTGCTGCTGCGGCAACACTTTCTGATTTGTTAGTTACTACGATCTACCGTATTTGTAAACACAGATGGAGAGAAAGAACGTATTTACTATCACCAAGTTTTTTTAATTTATTTCTGCATTACTAACATTCATCGTCACATGTGCATTTCTTTCGTTTTGTTTTATGTTAAAAAAAACTGTATGCGGAGTTAAAAAAAACTGGTAGAGTATACTTTTTCTTATTATATGAGAAACTTTTATTATAATAAACAAATTTAAAAATGGTATTAAAAGAAGCTAAATAATTAAAATTTATAAGACAAGAGCCAGATAAGACCTCTATATGGACTATACAGATTCTAAAAAATTATCAAAAAGTTAATATGTTGTATGTACCCTTAAAAATAAATTAATTTATTTATAAAAGTTAAAAAAAATTAATTTATTTTTAACTTTTAGACGACAAAACAAAGCCGACATTGTTGCTTGTTTATGTCTTGAAGACGATGGGGAGTTCTATCGCTGTGTACCTTATGACCGACTCAGTTTGGAGATGTCTTTTTATTGGCAGTGTGTTACGGAATATTTGCAAAATGAAATGGCTGAAGAGTTGGATCAAGTCATACCAGAGCTAAGTATATTTTGCGCTTATGTTGAGTCTTACTGCCAAACTCGTAAAACTGATATGGACAAATTTGAAGCCATGGAGTTTCAGTATATTCTCCTTTCTTTGATGGAGATTCTGTACACATTCGATTTAGGTGATGAAATTGGTCGTGGAAATTTGAAGAATCTTTTACATCATCTTCTTAAAAACTGCGCTTTAGATGAAAAGGTTATTGAGGTTATTGTAAAATGTTCAGAAAATTTAATATCAGATCAAGACACCAGACATCAGGTAAGAATGAAATTTGTCTTTACATCAAACTATTGGTTAATATATATTTGTTAAGTTCTTTTTAGATATAATTTATGATATATGCCGACTAAACGCTAAACAACAGGATTTGGTTCATGACCGAAACCTAATTAGTGAGTTGCTGGACAACTCTAATGATGCCGATTTAAATTTAAAGCTTTCATCACTAAAGGTGAAAATATTGGATTTAGAAGAGCAAGAAATGAATTACGTTCAAATAAAGGACTATGTAAGAGCACAACAAATAATAGAAGAGAAAAATATTGCCACTGAAGAATTCACAAATTTACTAAGGCCATTATTAGAAATGCGTAACAACAATTCAGGCGATTCGGCGGAACCACAATTTTCAAAAGTAGTAAAGCACGAATGCATATTACGTAGTTTGCAAATTACTTATTACATGGTTGTTTCAAAACGGGTTAAAACACTAGGCCACAACACTTGCCGGTTATACAATGTAAGTCAAAGAAGAACAGAGTTTTATCAAAATCTGCATATGAACTTTTATTACAGGATTTTATTTTCCGCAATATTGCCTTGAATCAAATAGCAATTCGAGACTGGGCTTTAAAGTGTGGCGCTGCATTCAGTATGCTTTATGAACCTTTGGCTAAAGATGTGTTTGACGAACTTTACGCTCAGTTCTTTAAAAATCATAATATTCGTATATGGGAGACAGCTATAATGTGTATATTCGAACTTCTGGACCGTTATGGAGTAGATAATTTTGCAGTTAAAGAGGAACAAAATAAAGCTAAGAAAAGTGGTCGACAACTTTATAACACTCTCGAGTTCATTGATGTAGATGATGAAACTGATCAGTCAAAAACTTTGGGGCAAGGCGTTGGAGTAATATATATGATGTCCCATTTTCTAGACACTTGTGATGATATGTGTATTGTGCGCGCAATTTTAAATGGGTTTTGCAGATTAGTTTTACATGGTCACATAGAGAATCGTGAAATCATTGAAAAACTATTGTTGAGATATTTTAATCCAGCTACTGGTAAGTACAGTAAATTGTGTACGTCGTTTCTTCATATATATATTTTTTTAATTTGTTAAATTTTATTTATAAATATTTAGAACCAGAAATTAATCAAATATTGGGCGTTTTTCTTGAGAATCTCATTCAAAACCGAAAACAAAATCTTTTACAACCGTGTCTAATGATAACTGTAAATTCGGTTCTTTCCGCACCATACGACAGTCCACTTCATGATATTCGTCCTGAGACTATAACCCGGTTTATAATAGATGCCACCCGACCTGATGCAGTCTCTGGAAATACTTGTGAGAACTCGCACAATAAATTAGCGTCGGTATTTTTAAATGAAATGGTTAATAACTCAAGCAACAAAGAACTTTGCAAACTTTTGGCAAAAGAACTAATAACCTTAGAAGTGAACGTTATGCAACAAGAGGAGCTTAAAAAGGAAATGAAGCAGCTAGCAGATAAATTAATTTTGGTAAGTCTTTATTTTATACTAGTAATATATTGATTTAGAAAATTAAATAAATAAACATTTATCAAGTTCGAGGCCAGTGTTTTTTTGTAAATAAATATTCCTTTTTATTTAATCCCAATATTTCGATCTTCGTTGAAGTTCATCATCAGGGATTGTTTCAGTGAGTTTTTATTAATACAAGGTTAGGTAAGGTTAGAAAGGCTGGTGTGAAGCAAACTTCACACCCTCACCCAGAGACCAATATGGTCCATTGTGACACCTTAATTAGTGAAAGAAAGAAGGAAAGAAGAGAAAGAAATATAGTGTGACAGAGTAGGAGAAGTAAATGGTGAAAGCACAGGAAAGGAAGATAAGAAATCGGACAGCACAAGCAAAAACAACTCTAGCAAACAGGAAAACTGCCCTATATGTTTCCAGTCTTCAGCCTCCTGCCGCGCAACCAGGTCATTCCCATTACGAATCCCGCCAGGTTCTCGAGCCCGCAGCCCGAGATATCTCCTAATTCGTGCAGGAATCTGCTACCTAGCCACCTCAGTCGCTGTTCTGTAGCCTGGGACAGTTGCACAGAAAGTGCTCAACTGTCTCCAACTACTCTGGGCCCTCACACAGCCTACATATATCCGACAAGCCAGACCCCATTCTCACCGCCATTTTGTCTATCATACAGTGGCCCGTGATAATAAATATCATGGTCCTAACGCAGGCCCTACTCTTACCCAGCAGCGCGTGCGATACTCGGCAGTCCGTTCGGCCCGGCCAAGCCCGATTGGTCCCGCTCAGAATCCATTCTCTAATTCTCCCAAAGTAGAAGCCCATTGGAGGCCTGACCGCCTGCAAACTGTCAGGATCCTCCATTTCAGAGCTCAGTCTTGCCAACTTATCAGCTTTCTCGTTGCCGGTGATGTTGCAGTGACCCGGTAGAGCCTCAACATAATTCCCTAAGATTACTCCTAGAGCCCTCCTGCAATCGCCACTAGCCTGGAGTTCACATAACAGCCCATCAAGGCCCTAAGAGCCGCCTGGCTGTCAACATATATAGGTACCTCCGAGCCCTTGGCAATGTTAGCCCCTACCATTTCCACGGCCCTGGGAACCACCAGAACCTCCGCTTGAAATACACTGTAGTCGTCGGGAAGTCTATATGACCTTATGATGTCCATATCCTTAATGTAGACCCCCCACCCGTGCCCTTCATCTTGGAGCCATCAGTGAAAATAGCAAATCCCCTATACAATCTGCTCTGCCCTGACCAGCTCTCCACAGAAGGCAATATCACCTCTGGCAAACGCCCAAAATCGACCCTAGTGCCAAATAATCCGTCGAGCCGGGCGAGCCTAGGAGATAACCACTAGTACTAATTTCACTTAAGATCCGCGAGCGACCCTCCGTGAAATTTCCCAACAGTCCTAGCTCCCTCAGTTTAAGAATGCTCCTTGCTGTTATTCCCATCACATACTGCTCTATAGGCAGAAGATGAAGAATAACATCCAGAGCCACCTGAGGGGTACTTCTCAAGGCACCTGTCATGCCGATCGAAGTACACCTCTGAGCCTTAGAAGGTCCCTCCGACTAGCTAGTTTCAATGCCTCCCACCAAACACAGCATCCATACGTAAGAATGGGTCTAACCACCGAAGTGTACAGCCATCCCACAACTGACGGCCGGAGTCCCCAACTCCTATCTTCTGTCGCATCCTGCCGAACAATGGATTTCGATGTACTCGCCAATTTGCTCTCTGTCTCGAATATGATCACAGAAGTCGATGGTTCAACCCTCTGGTCCTGACCATGATCCGAAATCATTCTGTCATTATCTGACTTTCTTGCAGCAGAATATGCCTGTGAACACCCAGCAGATCCGAGTCTGAATCTGACATCGGGTCGGTTGAGTTGCCAGTGATACTCCCTGCACAAAATTCTGTCACTATGTCCGTTTTTTGTTTTGTTTTGAAATTGTCCAGTTTCCAATCCCACGAGTATGCACGTATACAAAGGACCATCTCGCGCACTGACGGCTTGCACGGACTAGGCTAGAATTACAACTGACCTTTGCCATCAGCGTCAGAGGGAAGCTGTTCGCGACTAGTTTCTTTAACCACTAACTAGTCATTCAGGTACTCGGCACTGCCTTGAACTTAAAAGTGGGAGAAGTGGGAATAAAAGGAAAGGGGGGGGGGGGGGGCGTGTGGGGAAGGATTGTAGGTGAAGGGTATAGGATGAGGAATGGATAACCCTTGGTCATGCTGGCCTTAAAGCGTCTGCCTTTAAACTTCTTCCGACTCAGCTGTCCGGATTCAAGTTCCAAGACAGACACCTAAGCCACCACATCGCGGCAAGATAGTTATCCAGGTGGTGGGAATACAAAATAAACAAAAATTAATCAAGCTCAAGGCCAGTTTTTTTTTTTTTTTTTTTTTTTTTTTTTTTTTTTTTTTTTTTTTTGTAAAAAAGTAATAGGTGTCAACATCTAAAGGTGCCCGTACACGACATGTTTTTTACATCTGACTTGTCAAATTTCCCACTGCATAATACATTATACAATAAAACATTGCATCTGTAAAAGTCAGACGCAAACTCATCTGACAAAATTTCAACTAGAGAGTGCTCTTTTTTCTTCTGACAAACCATCTGGCATCAGCGGTGTCAGAAATCTATGCCGGAAAAACTCGGCAGCGGCGGTGCACTATTGACGGAATCATTAACCGGATGAAGTTAATATTTTACAATACCGATATACATATGTATGACTTCTTCATTAAATAGAAATTATTTACATATATATGTATAAAAACGTTCCATTATTATATCCTAAATTGGTATCTTCGAATTTACAGAAATAAAATAAGATGGCTGAAATAATTTTAAGATGGCTGAACTCCTTTACGGCGCAAATAAACATTTTTGTGGCTGCAGCACGCTATTTTGAAACCCAGCACTAATTTGTTTTCTGCAATAACTACAGAGAAAAAAACCGAGACAATGTCAGAAGCAAATTACATGAACGTTTGTGACCAAATATTATAAACCTTATGTAAAACAGCAATTTTGACAGACATTCACAATTACATATGACTTGGAAAGTTGTCAAGTCAGATGTTAAAAACATGTCGTCTACGGGCACCTTTAAATAGCACTGGTGTTGTTTTAGATGTTAATATATATTATTTTTTACAAAAAAAAAAAAAAAAACACTGGCCTCGAACTTGATTAATTTTAATTTATTTAAAATTGGAAAGGTCGAATAATAACAAATTTGATTAACTTTTAGATAGTTTTTAAGAATGTTACAAAAAAAATTTTCGTAGCTATATTCTTAGTATTATTCGGGTACGTGGTGAAAATCGATCTATATTAAACCGATTGTTTTTAAAAGGTGTGATAGATTTCGAGCGATTTTACTTCTGAATTGAGTTCTTAATTTTTCGTTCAAAAAAAATTAAGTTAAATTAACATATGTATATACATATGTATATTGTTACATTTTTTCTTTATAAAACGCCTTTATAATAAACCTTTGAGTTCTTTTAATTGCAAAACATATATTTTAAATGGCAAGTGGATTTCTTTGGACCCCTTTCACGCCGAAACTATATATTGTATTTTAACAATATACAGTGGTTTCCCGATTTAACGAACTCTCGATTTAGCGAATTCGGGATTTAACGAACAGGCAAACATTTTACCTTAGGTACTGTGTATAACGAATTAAAATCCAATTTGGTACTCTATGTAACGAACAAATATAAATAATATTCAAAAAGTCTGGCATTTTGTTTACAATGAATTATGTACTACTGCCATCTATTTTTGATTTTTTTAGTTTTTGATAAACAAATCATAATTTATCCCAAAAGGCTTTATTAATTTTGGATAACTCTCCTTGCCACCCACCAGAAGATCAATTAGTTTAACAAGCACATAATGGAAAGATTTGGGTACTGTATATGCCACCAAATGTTACTCCTCTAATACAACCGATGGACCAAAATGTAATACGTCTTGTAAAGCTGCATTATAGAAACAGCCTTTTGTCTAAAATTATTACATCAGGGGAAGTCGACATTATAAAGTTTTTAAAACAATTTAACTTGTACGAAGCCTCTTTAATGCTCACATTGGCGTTGAAAAGTGTTTCAGAAACATCAATATCAAAATGGTAGAATAGAATTTTTACAGAAACGGCCAAAACTTTGATGAAGAGGATGATATTGTTGAGATGAACGTTTATTTAATAAGAATAAAAAAGATATAAAGTACATATAAAACAAAAAGGCGGTTCTTACATAGGTGCAATTCTACGTACTAATACATAATAAAATAGTATGATACCAAATTATTCCATTAGCTCAAAAGAGTAAATTCATTACATAAATTATACAACTAACACCCCTTCTCAATATGATAAATATTGTACTTAAATAATTTACATGAATTTGAAATTACATTTGAACCAAATAATGAATTAATTTAAATTACAAATGTAAACCTATAAGACTTATAAATTTCGATATTTTAATCCTCTGTAAAGGCTTAGTTAGGATGTCAGCCAACATTGAGTCTGTAGGACAATAAGAATATAAAATTTTATTTGATTTATATAAGTCACGAATAAAGTAAAATTTCACGTCTATGTGTTTGCTTCTGGCGGAAACTTTTTCATCCTGAAGCATCTTGAGGCAGCTCTGGTTGTCTTCAAAGATGGTAGGATTTTGCACATTAACACCAAAATCTTCCATTAGTTGGCTTATCCACAAAAGCTCTTGCGAGGCTTCTGTTAGCGCCACAAACTCGGCTTCAGTGGACGAGAGTGTAACACCACTTTGCTTCCTACTTCCGTAACTAATTACAGCATCGCCAAGCTTGAAAATATAACCACTTGTAGATTTTCGGTCATTTGTATCACTGGCCCAGTCAGCATCAGCAAAGCCCTTTAGTTCCAACCCGGCTTTCGATCCCATACATAATTTCAAACTCTTAGTACCCTTTAGGTATTTGAAGATTCATTTGACCTCAGTCCAATCGTTTGCATTGGGGTTGTTCATTTTGCGAGATAATATTGAGACAGCTACAGCAATGTCGGGTCGAGTGTTATTCGAGACGTATAAAAGCGATCCGATTGCCTTTCGGTATAAAATGTTGTCTGGCAACAAATTTGTACATTTTAACTTTAAATAACCGGGATCCATGGGTATGAATGAAATCTTTGCATCATGAAGATTAAACTCTTTTAATTTTCTGTCAATATATTGTTCCTGGGTTAGATAAAATATACCACCATCCAATATTAGCTCAATTCCCAAATAGAGTTTCAAGTCTCCCAATTCAGTAATTTCAAAATGAGACCTCAGTATACGCACGACGTCCTCGATTTGTGGATCTGACTTTGATGCTATTATAATGCCATCAACGTAAATTAAAATATATGTCGTTAGGCTACCATCATCCCTTACATACATACAAGGTTCGGCCTTTCCCCTTCTGAATCCCGAATCAATTAGAATCTGATTGATTCGAAGATTCCAACAACGGGCCGACTGCTTTAGCCCATACAAACTATTATTCAATTTACATACAAGGCCCTCGTTACCGGGCTCAACAAAACCCTCGGGTTGTTTAATGTAAATATCAGAGTCTAACTCACCGTATATAAATGCTGTCTTGATATCGATGTGGCATACTTTCATCTTACGGCTACTTGCTATGGCCAATAAACTGCGAAATTACGTTTGCTTTACAACTGGTGCGAAAATTTCATCGTAACTTTCCCCATACTTTTGCGAAAAACCTTTTGCAACCAACCTCGCTTTGAACTTCTTTACGCCATCAACATTATGTTTTGTTTTGAAAATCCATTTGCAGCCAGTTATTTTTTCGTTTTTAGGCAGTTCCATCAAGTCCCATGTTTTGTTATTTTGCAGTGCCTTCATCTCTTCTTTCATTGCGTTTAACCAACTTTCACTGTTAGGTCCCGACAACGCTTTATTATAACTTATAGGGTCGTCACTAGTACAGACCTTATATCCGTACTTTTTGGGAGGTATACCCTTGTTTAATCTTGAAGAACTTCTAGGTGTAACATTTGAATTACCTTGTGTATCAGAATCGGATGACGAATCTTCTTCTGCTGTTGTAAAACCTTGAAAATCGTCTGAACTTATTCTATCAATATCTCCATTCAGTTGTTTCTGCGACTGCGATTCAGCGATGTTTGTGTTTAAGTTTGAAAAATAAATATTTTCCTTTTCAGTGTTTCAGTTTTCATTCTAAAAACTTAACATCACGACTAATAATAACTTTATTAGAGTTGCAAGTCAACAGACGAAAAGCTTTAGATTCATCAGCATAGCCAACAAATAGACACTTTACAGCAACTTCATCCAACTTTCTTCGCTTTTGCTTATTAATATGCGCATAAGCAATGGTACCAAAAATACGAACGTGATTTAATACAAACAAACCGTTAATTAACGATGCCTTTGCATATATGTACATGATCATTCTTTGAAATCAAACAACTGTCTTGTGTAAAATTCACCTTAAAACCCGCACTGGTCAGCTTACGGACTGATAGTAAACTTCCGTCCAATTGGGGAACATACAGTACATTTTGCACAAGAATGACATTACCCTCACAAATAAGTTTGCAATCGCCGCTTTTAGCTCCGTACCATCTGCCAAATAAACTGTTTCTATACATTCCGTGTCAATTGTTATGAAGTAATTCTTATCACAGCTCATATGGCATGTTGCAGACGAATCAATAAACCAATCACCGTTAGTTTTTGATTTCATTACACTAAAACAAACGTTAACGTTATCGTCCTTCACAATATTTGCACGATTGTCATTTGCTTTTTGTTGTTTATTTGGGCAATTTTTTTTAAAATGGCCGGGCTTGCCACAAATAAAGCATTTTGGCACAAACTTCCTTTTTTGTATTTTAAACGCTGCTTCTGGCTCTTGCTCACAGCCGGACACCCTCTTAAATTCCTGAAGCAGTTTTTCGGTCACCAAATCAAGGGTTAGGTCAGCTTCAGACCGCATTTCCAATGATGTAATTACAGGGTTGTACACCTCCGGCAGTGTGCCCAACAAAAATGCAACAGCCTTATGCTCCTCTACCACCTCGCCCAAGTCCCGTAAACGATCAACACAAGGAAATCATTTATGTGGTTTTCCATCGTTTTACCACCATCCAACCGCATAGATGACATTTGCCTTAAAAGACTTACTTTGTTGGTTATGTTTGCCTTCTCATGATGTTTTTTCAAGGTGTCCCAGAACTGTTTTGCCATCTTCAGCTGCTTTATGAGCACCTTTTGCTATTCATCCACAGCCAAACCAATAACAGCTCTAGCCTTTCCATCATTTGCCATCCATTTCACATCCGGCGCCACCGGAGCAACACTAACAACAACTTCCTACAACTCCCTTTCCAGCAACAGCAACTCCATATTAAATTTCCAAACATGGTAGTTGGTGTTTGACAATTTTGGAAATTGTGCACAAACTGTGTTCATTGTTGCCTTTAAACTTCTAAAATTTTAAATTAATTTTACTTGGAAAAAAATTTGTGCGTAAATCTGGGCACATAACCTGTTGAGATGAACGTTTATTTAATAAGAATAAAAAAGATATAAAGTACATATAAAACAAAAAGGCGGTTCTTACATAGGTGCAATTCTACGTACTAATACATTGGTCTACGAGTGGATGTGCGCCCTTGGGCGCAATACCCTTCTTAACCTAGGTTTGGTTATGTTAAGAAGGGTTATGCGCCCAAGGGCGCAATTCCACTCGGAGACCAATGAGGTCCATTGTGAATCCCTTCAGTAGAGGAGAGAAGAGGAAAAAGAGAAGAATAGTAGAAAATAGACCTAAGGTTCGGTATATTTGTAGAAGCGCAGGACAAAGTCCGGTCTCGCAATGTCCCATTTACCCATAAAAGCCCTAACAGAACAATGCCCCGTCAGGAACCCTATCAGAGTCCTGAGACTACTCCTATCCAGTCCTAATAGAACCCTGGTTGCACCTGCGTCCATAAGGCCATAAGGCCCTTGACACCCTGCAATCCGTTATATCCCTCCAGGACCGGTTAACGGCATCACGAAATCTTTCCCGTAACACCCCATAGTAGTGACATAAGGGGGGTTTTACCCCTCTGTCCCTTACTTCTAAGTCCAGATTCGAACCCCTCACGCGAGTTCGTCCGCCACCTCGTTGCCATCCACCTTGCAGTGTCCTGGTACCCAACACAGCCTTATTGTGAATGCCAACATGAACTCTCTCAGAGCATTCCTACACTGAGCAACCAGGCACGATCGCACCGTATGATTTGTCAATGCCCTTAGCGCATTAGATTGTCACAACAGATCCCCCCGCGATGTGACCCAGTATCACTTCCGTTGCCCTCCAGATCGCTAGGATCTCAGCCTGGAAGACACTGCACTCATCCGGGAGTCTGAATGACCTTTTCACGTCAGTGTCAGCAATAAAAACACCAGCACCAGTGCCAGTGTCTATCTTGGACCCGTCCGTATATACTGCCCACCCCTCAAACAGTCCGTTGGATCCACGCCAAACTTCCCTATCCGGGAACTCCACCGGTGGTGGTTCACCGAAGTCCAAGGTCATACTCCTATGATCCGAGATTCCCCCCGGAACCCTTTCCTGATCAAGCAGACCCACTTCGTATAGAATTCTTGTGTGGTCATCTCGCCTAGGTCTAATCAACGAAGACTCGTAGAGTCTAAGTAAGTTCCTGGCAGCCACACTCTTCACATAGTGTTCAATGGGGGACAGATGTAGTAGGATGTCCAACGCCGCCTGCGGCGTGCTTCTCCTTGCACCAGTGGTGCCAAGTGATGCACTCCTCTGGGCCTTGTTGAGCATCTTCCTATAGCTGTCCACTCTCAACGCATCCCACCAAACAGTGCATCCATAGGTAAGAATAGGTCTAACCACCGATGTGTAAATCCAGTTTACCATATCCGGTCTCAGTCCCCAATTCTTACCGATGGAGTTTCTGCATGTGTAGTAGGCATTGAGTCCTCTTTTCATCCTCTCCTGGGTGTTTCTTCTCCAAGACAGTTTACAGTCGAGGAAGTTACCCAAGTACTTAGCACAGTCAGATAGAGTTAACTCGACGCCATCTAACACTGGCCCCTTAAAACCTTCTATCCTGTACCTTCTGGTAAAAAGAACCAGCTCAGTCTTCGCCGGGTTTACCCCCAGCCCTCTATCTTTTGCCCAATCCAAGAGTTCGCCCAACATCACCTGCATAATTTCACTGATCGTGGACAGAAACTTTCCCCTGACCAGTAGAACTATGTCATCCGCATAGGCGACGGCTTTCATACCCTTGGAATCAAATGATCTGAGAATACCGTTGACCGCGAGCAACCATAGTAGAGGAGATAGAACCCCCCCTGTGGTCCCCCTGGTAACCTTCTTACCCTATGATCCCCCAGGCTCGAGTTTATAATCCTGCTGCCAAGCATGCAGACTATCCACTCCACCAGAAAGCCCAGAATTCCCAGCTCCACTACGGATTCCTTGATCGCCTCAATCCTAATGTTATTGAAGGCTCATTCTATGTCCGCGGCGAGAGTATATTCCTTATGCCTCAGGCCGTGCTCAATGCAACCCACCACCTCGTGTAGCGCACTCTCAACAGATTTACCCTTAAGGTAGGCATGTTGAGCGCTGCTAATGAGGTGGGTACCAATATTACTCCTAAAATAGAGGTCTACCAGTCTCTCGAGTGTCTTCAATAACAATGAAGACAGACTAATAGGCCTGAAATCTCCCGGCTTCGTGTGGCCTGCCCTACCAGCCTTGGGTATAAAAATTACACTGACCTCTCTCCACCCCATAGGCAGATACCTCCCACTAAGGCATTTCCTAAATATATTCAGTAGCAGAAATAATCCGTCGTCCGGGATATTGCAGAGCATGGCCGGAAAAATACCGTCCGGACCCGGTGATTTATATGGGTCGAAGGTATTGACAGCCCACTCAAGCTTCTCCCTTGTGACTATTTCCTCGACGCAGGCGGACTCATGACTCGATATCACAGACATTCCGTCCCCTTGACTATCGTTCATACCTCCGTCTTCCGTGCACCCAGGAAAGTGCGTTTCCATGAGCAAGGTTAGGGTCTCAGAGCTAGACTCAGTCCATGAGCCGTCATTCCTTTGGACATACCCCAGGGTCCTAGGATCCTTGGTACCGTCGACCTTTGAACCTGAAGTTCCCTGGTCCATCATTCGGGTTGTTCACGCCTACCCGGAAAAGTTACCGGGCAAGACAGCTCATAGCTCTCTCTTAGCAGATGAGTGAATCTGTTCACATCACCTTCCACATCAGTTGTCAGCAAGTCGCACAGGGCCCATTGCGCCAACCCAGAGCGGACCCTTTCTTTAAAGAAGTCCCAATTCGTCCTCCTCGGGTTCCTAAACGGATTAACCCTAGACAGGTCAAAATTCAGTGTAAAGGTTATACGGCTATGGTCTGAGAAAGTACAGTCCGTTGCCACCCTCCAATCCGCAACAAGTTGCTCGTCGCGGTTCACTAATGTCAGATCTATAACTGCCTGCCTATCCTTATTTCTGAAAGTCGGAGTGTTACCCATATTACGGTGGAGTGCAATAATGCCTTACGAAATAAGGCCTTTAAGGCTTTATTTCACTTTCAAAGTGCAATAAAGCCTTTTTGCAAATAAAGGCCTTATTTCTCAATTGAAAGTGAAATAAAGCCTTAAAGGCCTTATTGCACTTAAATTTTTTTTTTAATAAAGCAATAAAATTTTTTATTTTTCTTATATTTTATTGAAAAATTATAAAAAAATTTCATTTGTACAAAAATGAATAGAACATTAATAATTAATCCAACTTCTGGAAACGAAATGAATCCCACCAAAATGAGAAAAAAAGAAAAAAAAAGCATACACAAATATTAATTTAACCGCAACAATATTGAAAATCTTCACTTAATAAAGTTTTTCTGCGTGGCGGCCTGCGGCCGATCTTAGGGATTTTCTCCTCCATAGGACGCGGCAGGTGGCTTCGCTGAATAAAGTTTCCTTGCGCGCGTCACACTAGGGAAGATAATGAGACGCGCGCAGGAAAACTGTGTTCAGCGAAGCCACCTGCCGCGTCCTATGGAGGAGAAAACCTCTAAGATCGGCCGCAGGCCGCCACGCAGAAAAACTTTAATAAGTGAAGATTTAGGTGGCAAGAGAATCAAAAAATATAAAATAAAGGCTTTATTGCACAATTGACAAAATTTAAATAAAGGCCTTATTTCACTTTCAAAGTGCAATAAAGCCTTTTTGCAAATAAAGGCCTTATTTCTCAATTGAAAGTGAAATAAAGCCTTAAAGGCCTTATTTCGTAAGGCATTATTGCACTCCACCCCATATTACAGATAATAAGATTGTTTGTAGTTATAAAATTAAACATTAACTCACCCCTTTTGTTAATATCAGCGCTCCCCCATTGGTTATGATGTGCATTTGCATCACATCCCAAAACCAGGATGGCACCACTCCTTCTTGCAAACGCCACCAGCTCTTCCACCTTTGCGCCAGGTGGATCTACTGCCTCGTACGGCATATACACCGAAGCCAGTGTAAGGGTACGCTTACCTTTGGCTTCTCTATTAACGACGGTCAAGTCACCGCACCTAAAAGAATGAGATATTAGAAAATTCAATTCATTCCTCGCCAGTATTCACGTTCTTACCTTGTCCTCTGTGGACGGGACAAAAAGAGTGTATCCCGTAACCTTTAACCCGCAAACCTTATTCTTGTTTATCCAAGGCTCTTGGATTAGGGCTACGTCTGTCCGAGTGTTGAGGAAAGATGCTAGTTCGGCTGAAGCTGCTTCACAATGGTGCAGGTTTATTTGCACCACTAGCAGCTTCTTTGGTCCTGTCATGTTTCGGATACCGGAACCTGACACAACCTAGACCGAACTTAACAACCCCCCAACCTCATCTATGAATTTCATGGACTCCCGATCCACGGCGAACCGGAAGTCCTTCCCGGTGTTCTCCTTACAAGCCAGTGAGGTCACAAGCCTCCATTGGTTGGTAAGGAGCCTACCGTTCTGTTTGCCCATTACTGTCAGTATGGTTTCCACCGGGCGTACGGGTGGTGGAATCCATACTGTCACTATGGACCTGAGTGGCAGTTCGGAGGCTTGTATAACTTCAAGCTTTGCCTCTGGGTTAAAGTCACTACACTTGTCAATCGTGGTTCTTAAGAATTCCAAGGAGTTGTTACCACAGTTGACAGTCTTCAATCCCTTAACCCAGTCTGCCCCATTGAAGGATACATTATCCTCTTTGCCACTAAATACGGCCAATTCGTCGATGAGCCTACCTTCAACCAACTGCCATAGATCGGTGCTGATCCTCCCATCTGGATCATTCCGATCGATGACGGCTACCTGAAGATGGTTATCCAGGCTCGTCGACTTCTTCGTCCTCTTGCTCGATTAAGAAGGCTGATCATCTCCAGATCTGACTCTTAATGGTCTCCTTGTTGTTGGGACCCTTAGGAGCTTCAGCAGATGATGCACCAGACATCTTCATAGATTTCCCTACTACCTTGGGTGTCGCTGCTTTGCCCTCCACAGCTCGTTCCGAAGACATGAGCGCCTTGGTCATTAGGGCAGCACCCTCTATGTTGCCTACCCTGCGGCAGGTTGATGAAACCACCAGCCCTTTACTCTTCTGAGCAGTGTCAGGGTTGGAAGCTGTATCCACCTGCTTCTTCCAGGGAGAGGACCAACCCAAAACGGTACTGACAGGGCCGTAAATTCTTTCCAACTTAGCGATGCTTTGTCGGTGCCGTCTCAGAAGGTACCTATCCCTCGCGGAGAACTTTGAAGGATCTCTCTTCGCCATCTTATCCAGATACACCAGAGAATTCCTTGTCCCGCTCCGCGCCTTCTCCTCCTTCGTTCGGCCGGTGTTGTTAATACCACGTGGAGGGGCACTTGGCATCTCCTCCACGGCGCCCTGCCGGACAAGTTGTGGACAATCTTCTCCCGAGTGTCCCCCTTGATGTCCCCTGGCCTTACCGGTGGAAGGGACAGGCTCTGTAGTCTGACTAGTTTCTTTTTGCACTAACTAGCTACCCAGGCCCTCGGCACTGCTACCTTCACGTTGACCTTAAAAGTGCATATGTCGCGCACCAACCACTGGTAAAGCCCCCACCTTACAAGGAGCGAACCCGCGGGCTGGCATGACGTGATATATATACTGATAATGGGCCGGATAGTGTATAGTTACCACCACCGCCTCATTATCCTGACAAGATGAGTAACCTTTAGTCGTCCACTCCTTCAGTATTCATGACCTCCTGCGAAGACGTATCCAGATACATCACCTCAGTAGATCAGAACCGTAGAGTGCACTTAAGCCCTCGTATCTCGACAAGATTGTTACCCAGGCGAGGGAAACCTAACCTAACCTATATATATATTTCTTGGGAGATTCTGTTTACGTAAATTTTGTTAAAATCGGTTCAGTATTTTACGAGTTATACGCGTTAGAAAGTGGTACTAATACATTAAAACAATTCACATACGGCTAAGCAAAAAATATGTAAATACATAACAGAAGCAGTATGCTTTGTTGTTGTGTTTACATAGTAAAAAGAACAACAACATGCAGAGTTTTCTGCAATGAATTAAATTGGAGAACAGTAGAAAATAAGAAATAAAAAAAAGAAAGACAATTTTAAATATTTTGTTTTCTTTTGGGAAGAGTTGTTGTTTTTAAATGTTACCGTTGATTTCTTAAATTTTTGCGCTTATGAATAATTTTAATGTTATTGTTACATTATTTATATGGTTGGTTACATTGTAAAGAATGTGTTTATTGCATTTTTTTAATAAAGTATGATCTTGTAGTGTAGGAAGATGTAGTGTGTGTGAAAAATTGTTATTTTTCCCTATAGCGCAATATAGTTTTATGCAGCTGTAAGGAACCAGCTTAATGGTCAGGCGTTCTTTCGAACTGCCAAATTAGAGACTAAAATAAATTAAACTAGGCAACAAGTGCCACTTTGGTTTTCAAAATTAAAGTCTGATTTTATTATACAAAACTAGTCTTAACCTTTCTAACTTATTAAAAGATACAACTATTTCTTCTTTCTCTAACATTACCATGAAGTTTCATATTCACATTTCCATTTGTCCAGACATTGCATTTTGTATTTAGACAATCCAAAATTGAGTCACTCACATTCTGATTGATTGAGTCACTGGGTAAATGCCGTTATTTGATCTTTTATGTATGGCATTTACCCTACAGTAATTGGGGTGGCATGTATAAATTTTAGAGTGGTTACTGGGTAGGTAGGTAGGTAGAAAGGCTGGTGTGAAGTCTTCTTCACACCCTCACCCAGAGACCAATACGGTCCATTGTGATGCCTTGTTTATAGATAAGAAGCTGAAAGTTCTGACCAAACCCGAGAGAAAAGCCTCACTCAACACAACACCAATCCGCCCTATGTGCGGTTAGCTCCCAGTCTCCTGCTGCGCAGCCAGGCCATCCGCGTTACGAATCCTATTAGACTCTCGAGCCCACAGCCCGGGACGTCCCCTAATTCGCCTAGGAATCTGCTGCCCAGCCACCTCAGCCTGCTGCACTGCAGCCTGGAACAGCGGCACAAAATGTGTTCAACCGTCTCCAGCTCCTCCGGGTCCTCATACAACCCGCACATATCCGACACGTCGGATCCTAACCTCATCGCCATCCTGCCTATCATGCAATGACCCGTGATGATTCCTATTATGGTCCTCATGCAGACCCTGCTTCTGCCCAGCAAAAACTCCGAGTCGGACTTCCTGAGCACCGGCCACATCGTCCGTGATACCCGGCAGTCCGTTCGGTTCCCCCAGGCCCTATTGGTCGCGTCCAGAATCCATTCCCTAATCTTCCCAAAGTAGAATCCTATTGGAGGCCTAACCGCCTCTATGTTATTAGGATCCTCCATCTCTGAGCCCTGTCTCGCCAACTCATCAGCAATCTCGTTGCCGTTTATGTTGCAGTGACCAGGCACCCAGCACAATCTCAACATATACTCCCCTAAGGCTCCCTCCAGAGCCCTCCTGCAACTAGCTTGGAGTTCACGTAACAGCCCCTTACGGTCATAAGGGCCGCCTGGCTGTCGACGTATATAGTGACCTCCGAGCCCCTATCAATGTTGTCCCTCATCAGTTCCACGGCCCTCAAGACCCCCAGAACCTCCGCCTGAAAAACACTGCAGTCGTCAGGAAGCCTATATGACATTCTGATGTCCAGATCCTCAATGTAGACCCCCGCACCCGTGCCTCTCATCTTCGAGCCGTCAGTGAAAATAGCAAATCCACTAAATAATCTGCTCCAACCTGACCAACTCTCCCTAGAAGGCGTTACCACCTCCGGCAACCGTCCGAAATCCACCCTGGTGCCCACGAAATCCGTGGAGCCGGGTGATCCCAGGCAGTAACCTCCAGCTTCGATCTCACCCAAGATCCGTGAGTGACCCTGCGTGAAATTCCTAATCAATCCTAGTTCCCTCAGTCTAAGAATGCTTCTGGTGCCCACGAAATCCGTGGAGCCGGGTGATCCCAGGCAGTAACCTAAAGCTTCGATCTCACCCAAGATCCGTGAGTGACCCTGCGTGAAATTCCTAATCAATCCTAGTTCCCTCAGTCTAAGAATGCTTCTGGCTGCCATTCCCATAACATACTGCTCAATGGGCAGAAGATGTAGAATGACATCCAGTGCCGCTTGAGGTGTACTTCTCATGGCACCTGTCATGCCGATTGAAGCACACCTCTGAGCCTTAGACAGAAGGTTCCTTCGACAAGCCAATCTCAATGACTCCCACCAAACACAGCATCCATACGTAAGAATGGGTCTAACCACCGAAGTGTACAGCCATCCCACTACTGACGGCCGGAGTCCCCAGCTCCTACCTATCGATGATCTGCAAGCATAGTAGGCATTGAGGCCTCTCTTAAGTCTCTCCTGAGTATTCCTTCCCCACGACAGCTTGCTGTCCAGAAAAACTCCTAGATACTTAGCGCTATCAGATAGTCTAAGCTCTACTCCTCCTAGTACCGGCAGCCTAAAATTCTCTACCCTGTACCTCCTAGTAAAGAGAACCAACTCGGTCTTCTCCGGATTAACTCCCAATCCCTTATCACTCGCCCATGCTGACAATTCGCCCAGCGCCCCTTGCATGACTTCGCTTATTGTCGGCAGAAACTTGCCCGATACCAATATCACTACATCATCCGCGTAGGCCACAACTTTCCGACCCATGCTGTCAAAAAGTCCCAGAACGACGTTGACAGCTAAGAGCCATAATAAGGGAGAGAGAACTCCCCCCTGTGGGGTTCCCCTAGTCACCAGTTTCTTTAAGCGCTCGTTTCCCCAGTCCGAGTGAATAACTCTGCTGCTGAGCATCAGAGTTATCCATTCGACCAGGAACAGTGGAACGCCTAGATCCACCAATGCCTGCCTGATAGCCTCTATCTTCAAATTGTTAAAGGCGCCCTCTATATCCAGGAATGCCGCCAAGGTGTATTCCTTGTTTCGCAATCCCCGCTCTACATAACCCACCACATCATGAAGCGCACTCTCAACAGATCTACCCTTAAGATAGGCGTGTTGAGCGCCGCTGATGATGCCGGCGTCAATCTTCGTCCTCAGATGTAGATCAATCAGTCTTTCCAACGTCTTCAAAAGAAAAGACGATAAGCTGATTGGTCTAAAATCCTTGGGTTTAGAGTGACCGGTTCTTCCCGCCTTGGGTATGAAAACCACCCTGACCTCCCTCCACCCTTTAGGAATGTGCCCGTTCAGCACACATACCCTAAACAGTTCCACCAACAGCAGGAGTGATGATCTCCCGACATCGCCGGAAAGATACCGTCTGGTCCTGCCGATTTGTAAGACCCAAAGGTATTAACCGCCCATGTTACTTTTTCCAAGGTGATCATGTCCCCCACTGTCTCCCTCTCCTCACCGCCCGAGCCTGACCCAGACAAGGGGTTACCACATTCAATCTGTTCCCCCACCCCAGGATCCACACATCCCGGAAAGTGAGTCTCCATTAGCAGACAAAGAGATTCAGAGCTAGATTCCGTCCATGAGTTGTCCGGTCTCTGAATAAATCCCGGGACTACAGGGTCTTTGGATAAAATTCTCCTGAACCTGGACATCTCATTTACAGATTCCACTGACTCGCTAAACTTGACCCACGAGTCCCTTTTCGCCCTCATAATGTCTCCCTTATATCTATTGTAACTCAATCTGAAGTTACTCCAATCTTTTTCCCTACGCGTATACTTCGCTCTATTGAACAACCTTCTGACAGTGGACCTTTGAGTCCTCAGCTCGTCTGTCCACCATCTTGGTTGCGTGCGCCTGCCCGGAAAGTTCAAAGGACAGGATCGCTCATAACTACTAGTCAGTACCCCCGTGAAGGTGCTCACCAGTTGCTCTACACCGGTCGAAGTTGACCTCCAGTCGTGTGTAACTCTAAGGTTACTTTGCACCAATCTCGAAAAGTAATCCCAATCCGTCCTTCTCGGATTCCTATACGGACACCTTTTCGACCTCTCAAACATTAGATTAAAGGACAGGCGACTATGGTCAGATAAGGAAAACCCCAGGTCCACCCTCCAATCCTCCACTAATTCCCTACAGTTCGTCAATGTCATGTCTATCACTGCCTCTCTATCCCTAGTTCTGAACGTAGGTGTATTCCCCCTGTTACAGATATAAAGATTGCTGGCAATAATAAAATCAAACATAGACTCACCTCTTTTGTTGATGTCGGCACTTCCCCATTGGGTATGGTGTGCATTGGCGTCACACCCTAGTACCAGCCTCGAGCCACTTCTGCCTGAGTACTCCACCAACTCTCGCATTTTTTCACCAGGTGGATCGGTAGCCTCGTATGGCAAGTATACCGATGCTAATGCCAGGACCGTTCTGTCCTTGGCTTCTCCTGTCACAACCGTGAGGTCTCCATTACTGTAAGAATGAGAAAACATAAATTTATGCTTAGTTCTCGCCAAAATACAAGTTCGTACCTTCTCATCTGTGTGGGGTACGAACAATGTATACCCCGTGACCCTTAATCCAACTACCCGGTTTTTATTAATCTAGGGCTCTTGGATTAAGGCCACGTCCACGTTGTTATCGATGAGGTGGGTTACTAATTCGGTTGAGGCTGCTTCACAGTGGTGCAGGTTTATCTGCACCACTTTCAACCTCTTAGAGTCTATCATTTTTAGGAAACCTAAATTTGATAGACCCCAACCCGAATATTGCAACCCCTCCTATCGACTCCAGCTTTTTAAGAGACTCCCGGTCCACTGCGAACCTGAAGTCTCTTCCCTGGTTCTCTTTACAACCCAGTGAAGCTACCAACTTCCACTGGCTTGTATTGAGTCCCTTGTTCTGCTTGGCCAGTACCCCCAGTATGACCTCCACCGGTTTTATAGGTGGAGGTATCCATACCGGCCTTAATGGCAACTCAGACGCTAGTATAACGTCCAGACTAGCTTCAGGACAGGAGCTGCCACACTTACCAATTGCAGCCTTTAAAAACTCAAAGGTTTTCTGATTGCCGCAACTGACAGTTTTGACACCTCTTGCCCAGTCAGCCCCTTTGAACGATACTTCGTCCGGCCTTCCTTTGGCACTAAAGATTTCGTCGAGTAGTTTGTTCTCTAGCACCTGCCATCTCTCGACACTGATCCTTCCATCGGGATCCCTACGATCAATGACAGCCGCTAGAATACCGTCCTTACTCGACGACTCCTTTAGTTTTTTTGACGTGGAGGGGTGGTCCTCTCTGGAGCCAGTCCTCTTATTAATCTCCTTATGGGGATCTTTAAGAGAACTGACCACAGTCTGACCAGTCCTCTTAGCCGCAGGGGATTTCTGGTCATCACCAGACCTCACTCGCTTAACTACCCCCTTTTTGGGGCCCTTAGCAGAGCTCTGTCGATGATCACCCGATTTCCTTGCAGATGTTGACTGGTCAGTCCCAGCAACCCTTCCTTTAGTGACTCCTTTTTGGGAGTGACTATCGGAAATTACCGAGACATTTCCAGCCCTCATCGCGCGACTAGTAGTGGGTAAATCGTTCTCAGGCCTAGCTCCCTTAACTGTGACCATACTGTCACGATTAAGAGGGCCAATCGTTGAACCTTTACCCTCCTTTTTCTTATCTTCTGCTTTATTCGAGGATTCATCAACAGGGGGTGCTGGGGATTTGCTGTCTTTACTGACAACATTTGTATCCACAGCAGCCCTTGCTGTGTATCCCGCAGGATAGGGAAGCCCTAGGATGGCACCGACAGAGCCGTGGATTCGTTCGAATCTAGTAACGTTCTTTCGGTGCTTCCTAAGCAGATGCCTATCCCGCCTATCGTGCAGTGAGGAGTCTTTCTTAGCTATCTTTTCCAGAAAGGCTAAGGAGGCTCTCACACCACTCTTGGCTTTTTCGTAGCTAGGTTACTGGGTAAGCAGTGGACACTTATAAGAGAAAAATTAGGGGAGTAATTTTTCTCGATACTTTCAAAGTACTGTTAGGATTTTCTAATAATTATATGTATATGTTTTAATTAATAATGTTTTGTTTTAGTTAACGATTCTTAATATCTGTAAAAAAAATTTTTTTGTGTTATATCTCTATACTTTTGTTTTTACATGTTTTGTTTTATTCATTGGTTCTTAATCCTATTTATTGTTTTAATTGGTTATTGTGCATTTCTTTTTCTACTCCATTATAATCTATAATAGTATTTACACCATTACTCCTAATTATTCTATATTGGCCTTTTTATGGGCTTTGGTTTTTCTTTCTATTTTCTACTTTTATTAAAACTAAATCTCCTATATTTAAATTTAATCTATTATTATGTCTATTGTCTATTATTCTTTTTTCTTTTGTCTTTATTGTCAGTTCCTTAGCTCTTTCCAAAGAAAACTTTAGTTTATGTTTCAGCTCTTTTGCATAATCATCGTAATTATAGATTTTAATTTCCTCAGCGTTATTGATTCTGATGGTAAACATGGTAATTTACCATAAATTAGTTCGAATGGCGTGTAACCAGTGTCTATGTGGGGTGCCGTGTTATAGGCGAAAGTAAAATAATTTGTCCACTTATCCCATTCATAATCATTTGCTGTTGTCAGCAAGAACTCATTGAGAACTCTATGATTTCTTTCTACCGAACCTATTGTTCCATGGTGGTAAGGGGTTGAGAATGTCTGTTTGATTTAAAGTAACGAACATATGTTACGCATCAGTTCGTTTTTGAATTCAGTACCGTTGTCTGATTTGAGCACTTTAAATTTACCATATTTTAAGATTAATTGTTCTACTAATGTTTTGACAGTTGTAAGTGCATCTTTTGTTGACATTGGGTGGGCAATAACGAATTTCGTTAGTTCGCATTGCATAGTCAATATGTATCGCTATCCGTTTGAAATGCGAAGAGGTCCTACAGTGTCAATTGATATTATCTCAAAACTATTGCTTGGGGTGTTTGTTAATGTAAGTGGTTCTTTAATGTTCTTTGTTTATTTGTTTATGTTACATTTGTCACAATATCTTACAAATTGTTTAACCATTTTATTCATATTTTTCCATATATATCGCTGTTTCAATTTAATAATTGTTTTTCTAATCCCTAAATGACCTGCGTGTGTGGCAGTATGGAATTCATCAATAAGTTTATATTTTAAAATGTCATCTGTTATTCTTTTTGGGGCATTGTATATTAATATTTTTAATTGAGGACTTCTGTTATTTATTCTTATTATTGTATATGCTTATTTCAATTCTTCTTTTGTATATTTTTTAAATATTTTGTCATCATTACGTAATGCTATTTCATTTATATTTTCTTTCATTAATTTGAATATCAGTTTCCTCAGAATCGAATCTAGTTTCGCTGAATCCTGCATGCATATTATTATTATTATTTTGTACGTTTTTGGCATGTAACTTCTTCATAATCGAATCTTGTTTCGATAAATTATCGTTACATCCTTTATTCATATAATTATTATTTTGGGTACGTGATTTTTTCATGATCGAATCTGGTTTCGATGAATTATCATCACGTCCAATGTGCACAATATTATCTTCAATTTTTACGTCGCATTATTTTATATCTTCAAACTTATTAAACTGTAATTTCTTCATATTCTTGACGTCGTTTATGGATGTGCATTCCCATATTAGAAGTTGATCAGACTTCTGAGAATTACGTTTTTCCATGTTGTTTTCTTCTACACGTGTTTCATTAAAATTTTTATTTGCCTCATTATTTTTATTCTTCATGGCCCTCGTTGTTACTAATATTTTTTTTTTCTTTTTCGTCGTTCTGTTGCGGTATCATTTGTCTAAGTATGTCCGAATCTATTTCAATCCTAGAAAGTGCATCGGCATTTGTATTAATTTGTCCTTTTTTATACACAATTTTGAAATCATAATCACTTAAATCTAAGACTTGTCATTTTTGATGAAAGGTTTGTGTGTGAGAATATGAAATTAATGGTCTATGGTCTGTTACAATTATGAATTTTCTGCCACATAGGTAAGTTTTGAACAAATTTATACTCCAATATATTGCTAAAAGTTCTTTCTCAATTACTGGTTTGTTAATGTCATGATTTTGCAATGACTTGCTAGCGTATGAAATTGGTAAATCTTCTCCGATTTCACCTAGAGATAAGACCGCTCCTAATGCGTAATTTGATGCATCTGCTGTTAAAATAAATGGTTTATTAAAATTTGGATATTGTAATAATGGTGGATTTATCAATTTTTCTTTCAACTCTTCAAAAGCTTTCTGGCATTTTTCCGTCCATATAAATTTTGTTGATTTCTTAAATAGTGCGTTTAGGTATTTGGCAATGTCAGCAAAGTTGGGTTTGAATTTTCTGTAATTGCAAAATGCAACAAATCGTCTTAGGTTAGGTTAGATTAGGTTCCATGGGCAGCCATCGAGAGCCAGCTCACTTGGGTTCTTCAGCGGTCCCTTTGTGATACCCAACGCCAATGCCCATGCCAAAGAGCAGTTACTCAGATGGCGTCACTACAAAGTTGAGCCAATTCGTCTTCCTAATGAAGAGAAGAAGCAATCTTAGTTCTATTTTCGATAGATCCTCCAAACAGGAAAACACCGGTTCTCCCAGGTATTTTTCCCTGATGCCCCGTAGCCCAGAGCATTGACAGAGAAAGTGAAGCACAGTCTCCTCCTCATCATTGAATTCCAGACCCATTCTTCTACAGTGAGCCATTGGAAGGCCAATGAATTGATCAATGAATGCTTCATCCATGCGACCACCTTCCTTGGCCAGCTCATCTGCTATCTGGTTTCCCGGGCAGTTCGAGTGCCCTGGTATCCATATAAGCGTTAACTCTGAATGTTCAGCAATCTCATTCAAAGACATCCGGCATTCCACAGTTAACCTAGATGTCGTGTAAACACCCGCAAGAGAAGCAATGGCAGCCTTGCTATCAGTAAATATACGTATATCTCCCGATACGCGATAATACTTCTTTAGCCAGTTGGCTGCCCGCTTTATAGCCGAGATTTTCGCCTGCATGACACTACATCCATCCGGCAGACGAAAGGATACTTTTACGCCCAGTTCATCTATGTAGAAACCTCCGCCTACTCTATCCCCCTTCCTTGAACCATCAGTGTATACCCCCAGGGCTGGTTCATGGGAGGTGCCCATGACAGACAGCGCACTCTCGTGCGTACCTCGCACCAAAAAAGGGCTCCTGGGGTGCAGTAGTCCACTCCCTCAGGGACAATCGAGCATCCAATTATCTTGGAGTGTCCATAGTCACGGCTCGACCAGCCGTGTGCCGCGTTCAACCGTATCGCCGAGCAAAGAGCCATCTGTCTGGCCGTGATGTCCACCGGTAGCCAGTTTAGCATTGTAAACAGCGCCCTGGTGAAAGTGGAGCGCATTGATGCTGTGATCATCAATGCGACCAGTCTGTGAACCTTCTCAAACATCGCACGGTACCTGCTCTTGTCCAGCGCAGTCCGCTATAAGACAACACCGTAATACATAGTCGGCCATGCCCCAGTTCCTGCCGATTGCACCTCTGCACGCATATATAGCAACAATCGTCCGAATGTTCAGCCCCCACGACAGTTTACTGTCCAAGATTACGCCCAGATACTTGGCGCTATAATAGAACTTAAGTTCAGTCCCATTTAGCCTCGGAAGTCTCATGACCTCGGTCCTATACTTCCTCGTGAAGAGTACCAGTTCCGTCTTAGACGGATTAACACCCAATCCGCATGATACGCTCCAGGTGCTAAGTACCTTTAATGCAGCCTCCATACACTGAGACATTATGAGAAGTCTTCCCTTCCTTGGGTATAAAGACCACTCTACACAAGGTCCAGCTCACAGGTACATACGAAAATCTAACGCATCCCCTGTATATAGCCATCAGCCAGGGTATAATCAAATTCCTCTGCAGGTCCGCCGGTATTATACCATCCATACCCGGAGATTTATACGGGCAAAGATTTCGACAGAACTCTTAATCCTATCGTAGTCCATTGGGATGGACAAAGGACCGGGCATCGATTCACAAACCTGATTCCGCAAGCTGCCTTGGGAGTTTCCAGGAAACTGAGTGTTAATTAATACCCCGAGTGTTTCCTGACTAGTCGTAGTCCAGCAACCATCCGATTTTCGGATATAGGTTGGGACAACCGGGCTCGAAGCCATTATGCTACGTTAACGGGTTGTCTCAGAGGATTCCTCCAAGCACTCCTTTTCGCCGATCTCCAAGTTTCTGACTATTCAGTGAAGACTTGTACTCCGCCCAATTACCATGACGCTTCGCCATATTGAACAACCTACGACAGTCTCTTCTTGCCTGTGCAATATCAGGATCCCACCACGGTGGACGATCCCTGCCCCTATGCACTATTGGCTTGCACGCCAAGGAAGTCGCCAACTGCAGTGAGTCTGTAAGCAGACCCACTGCCGCATCGATCCCTCCTATATCGTCGACCTGGGGAGGATCAGATACATTCCGAACCAGAGAGGAGGAATGAATCTCCCAATTCGTTCGTTTCCTATTTAACATAGCACACGATTCTACAGACCTAAGTACCAGACTAAATTCCACATATCTATGATCAGAAAGTGAACAATCATTAGAAACCATCCAGTTTTCGATCATGTCCATGTGGTCAATGCTAACTAGCGTGACATCAAGAACTTCACACCTATTTGCAACAACAAACGTTGGCTCACGGCCCCTATTAACTATTCCTAAATTATAATTCATAATAAAGGAGAATAGTGACTCACCTCTTGCATTCGCATTCGTGCTACCCCATATAGTGTGGTGCGCATTGGCTCGTTGTACGTAGTTTACAAACTGTGGCTAACTTTTTGTTATGAATACGGCTGTTATTTTCTTGCCGATCTTTTTACAAATATATTCGATATGATTTTTGAAGTTTTAGTTTTTGTCGATTATAAACATCAACTACTTAATTTGCTCTACCTTTTCAATTATGTTATAATTTATCTTAAAAATTATATTGCTATTAGTGTTTATTTCCATTATTTTTGTTTTGTTTTCGTTTAATTTCAGTTTCTACATGTTTAGCCACTCGGTAACATTTTCAAAGTCCCGATTTAGTTTGTCGTAGCATTCACTATCCAAGT
The DNA here is from genome assembly GCA_943735925.1 of Pollenia amentaria. NCBI lineage: Eukaryota > Metazoa > Arthropoda > Insecta > Diptera > Polleniidae > Pollenia > Pollenia amentaria. Next base: position 77,491,623 of record OX031010.1, read on the forward strand.
CCGCTTCCGTAAAAATGAGTGTATCGTGTGCATACAATATTATTTCACATGCATTCACTTTTTTAGGCAAATCATTTATATATATGATAAATAGTAAAGCTCCTAATATTAAGCCCTGTGGTACTCCATAATCATTATTTATTTAATTAGATTTAATATTATTTACTTTACGTCATTTGTTTTCTGTTTGTTAAATATGATTCAAACCATTTCAGTTCTATGTCCTGGATGCCGTATTTATATAATTTTTCCAGTAGTACATATCTATCTATCGTCTCAAAAGCTCGTTTAAAATCCAAAAATATTGCAACAATTTTTCTACTTTTTTCTATTTTTTTCCATCTATTTATTTTGTAATTTACTGCTGTTTCACATGAGAAATTCCTCATAAATCCCGATTGATATTTGGATATTAAGTTGTTTGATTCCATATACTTCTTCAATTGATCCTTAACAACTTTTTCGATTATTTTCTCGCATGTCTTCAATGTGTTTATTGGCCGAAAGTCTTCGCATTTTGTTGTTTTCGCAATCTTTTTAATTTTTGTTACCATAGACTCTTTCCAACTTTCAGGGAATACTCCTGTTCCTAGTGATTTATTTATAATATCTAGCATTGTTTTTCCTATTAAATTCAAACTATTGAGTATCATTTTACTGGATATTTTATTGTAGTCTGGGTTATTTTTTAAACTTTTAAATATAGATTTTAATTAATTTAAGTTTATTTCACAAAATTTGAAAGTTGAGTTTATCACAGGCATTTTGCTGTTATATTGCACATTATTTATTTATCCCTTATTTCCTTAATAGGTTAGGTTAGAAAGGCTGGTGTGAAGCAAACTTCACACCCTCACCCAGAGACCATTATGGTCCATTGTGATGCCTTTATTTAGTGAAACAAAGAAAGAAAGAAGAGAAAGATATCTAGTGTGACAGAGTAGGAGAAGTTAATGGTGAAAGCACAGAGAAGGAAGATAGTGGAAGATAAGAAATCGGACAGAACAAGCAAAACACAACCCTACCAAACAGGAAAAACTGTCCTACATGTTTCCCAGCCTCCTGCCGCGCAACCAGGTCATTCCCATTACGAATCCCGTCAGATTCTCGAGCCCGCAGCCCGAGACATCTCCCAATTCGTGCAGGAATCTGCTACCTAGCCACCTCAGCCTGCTGTTCTGTAGCCTGGGACAGTGGCACAGAAAGTGCTCAACAGTCTCCAGCTCCTCTGGGTCCTCACACAGCCTACATATATCCGATAAGCCAGACCCCATTCTCACCGCCATTCTGCCTATCATACAGTGGCCCGTGATAATACCTATCATGGTCCTGACGCAGGCCCTACTCTTACCCAGCAGCGCGTCCGAATTTGACCTACTAAGCATCGGCCACAGCGTGCGCGATACTCGGCAGTCCGTTCGGCCCCGCCAAGCCCGATTAGTCCTGTTCAGAATCCATTCCCTAATTCTCCCAAAATAGAAGCCCATTGGAGGCCTGACCACTTGCAAACTGTCAGGATCTTCCATTTCCGAGCCTAGTCTTGCCAACTCATCAGCTATCTCATTGCCGGTGATGTTGCAGTGACCCGGTACCCAGCAGAGCCTCACAACATAATTCCCTAAGATTACTCCTAGAGCCCTCCTACAATCGTCCACTAGCCTGGAGTTCACATAACAGCCCTTCAAGGCCCTAAGAGCCGCCTGGCTGTCCACATATATAGTGACCTCCGAGCCCTTGGCAATGTTAGCTCCTACCAATTCCACGGCCCTGAGAACCCCCAGAACCTCCGCCTGAAATACACTGCAGTCGTCGGGAAGTCTATATGACTTTCTGATATCCAGATCCTCAATGTAGACCCCCGCTCCCGTGCCCTTCATCTTCGAGCCATCAGTGAAAATAGCAAATCCCCTATACAATCTGCCCTGCCCTGACCAGCTCTCCCTAGAAGGCAATATCACCTCTGGCAGACGCCCAAAATCGACCCTAGTGACCAAATAATCCGTAGAGCCGGGCGAGCCTAGGTGATAACCACTAGTACTAATTTCACTCAAGATCCGCGAGTGACCCTCCGTGAAATTTCCTAACAGTCCTAGCTCCCTCAGCCTAAGAATGCTCCTTGCTGCCATTTCCCTCACATACTGCTCTATAGGCAGAAGATGAAGAATAACATCCAGAGCCGCCTGAGGGGTACTTCTCAAGGCACCTGTCATGCCGATCGAAGCACACCTCTGAGCCTTAGACAGAAGGTCCCTCCGACTAGCTAGTTTCAATGCCTCCCACCAAACACAGCATCCATACGTAAGAATGGGTCTAACCACCGAAGTGTACAGCCATCCCACAACTGACGGCCGGAGTCCCCAACTCCTACCTATCGACGATCTGCAAGCATAGAATGCATTGAGACCCCTCTTTAGTCTCTCCTGAGTATTCCTCCTCCAGGACAGCTTACTGTCCAGAAAAACTCCTAGATACTTAGCACTATCAGATAGCCTAAGCTCTACTCCCCCTAGTACCGGCAGCCTAAAATTCTCTACCTTGTACCTCCTAGTGAAAAGAACTAATTCTGTCTTCTCCGGATTAACTCCCAAGCCCTTATCAGTCGCCCATGCTGACAGTTCGCCCAGCGCCCCTTGCATGACATCGCTAATTGTCGGCAGAAACTTGCCCGATACCAATATAACTACATCATCCGCGTAGGCGACGACCTTCTGACCTATCCTGTCAAAACGTCCCAGAACGACATTGACAACTAAGAGCCACAATAAGGGAGAGAGAACTCCCCCTTGTGGTGTCCCCCTAGTCACGAGTTTCCTTAAGCGCTCGTTTCCCCAGTCCGAGTGAATAACTCTGCTGGTAAGCATCAGAGTTATCCATTCGACCAAGAATAACGAAACCCCTAAATCACTCAGTGCCTGCCTTATGGCCTCTATTTTCACATTATTAAAGGCCCCCTCTATATCCAGGAAAGCCGCCAAGGTGTATTCCTTGTCTCGCAATCCCCGTTCTATATAACCCACCACATCATGAAGCGCACTCTCAACAGACCTACCCTTAAGATAGGCATGCTGAGCGCCGGTGATGATGCCGGCGTCAATCTTCGTCCTCAGATGTAGATCAATCAGTCTTTCTAATGTCTTCACAAGAAAAGACGATAGGCTGATAGGTCTAAAATCCTTGGGTTTAGAGTGACCGGTTCTACCTGCCTTAGGTATGAAGATAACCCTGACCTCTCTCCACCCTCTAGGAATGTAGCCATTTAGCAGACATACCCTAAATAGTTCCACCAGCAATAGGAGTGATGATCCCTGGATATTCTGTAGCATAGCCGGAAATATACCATCTGGTCCTGCCGATTTGTAAGACCCAAAAGTATTAACCGCCCATGTAACCTTATCCAAGGTGATGATATTCCCCACCGCCTCTCTTATCTCACCCCCCGAGCCTGATCCAGAAAAGGGGTTACCACACCCCACCTGTTCCCCCGTTCCCGGATCCACACAACCCGGGAAGTGAGTCTCCATAAGCAAACAGAGAGATTCGGAGCTAGATTCTGTCCATGAGTCGTCCGGTCTCTGAATAAATCCCGGGACCACAGGGTCCTTGGATAAAATCCTTCTGAACCTGGACATCTCATTCACAGATTCAACTGACTCGCTAAATTTGATCCACGAGTCCCTTTTAGCCCTTCTAATATCTCCCTTGTACCTATTATAACTTATCCTAAAGTTACTCCAGTCCTCATCCCTACGCGTATGCTTCGCTCTATTGAATAACCTTCTGACAGTGGTCCTTTGAGTCCTCAACTCACCTGTCCACCATCTCGGTTGCGAGCGCCTACCCGGAAAATTTAACGGACAAGATCGCTCATAGCTACTGGTTAACACCTCCGTAAAGGTACCCACCATGTGCTCCACGCCGGCCGAAGTCGACCCCCAATCGTGTGTAACTCTAAGGTTACTATTCACCAATCCCGAGAAGGTATCCCAATTCGTCCTCCTTGGATTCCTATAAGGACGCCTTTTTGACTTTTCGAAGTTTAGATTAAAGGATATACGACCATGGTCAGAGAAGGAAAATTCCAAAGCCACCCTCCAATCATCTACTAAGTCTCTATAGTTCGTCAATGTTACATCTATTACTGCCTCCCTATCTCTAGTTCTGAATGTTGGCGTATTCCCCCTATTACAGATGTAAAGATTGCTAGCAATAATAAAATCAAACATAGACTCACCCCTTTTGTTGATGTCGGTACTTCCCCATTGGGTATGGTGTGCATTAGCGTCACAACCTAGTACCAGTCTCGAGCCACTTCTGCTCGAGTGCTCCACCAACTCACGTACTTTCACACCAGGTGGATCGGTAGCCTCATATGGTAAGTATACCGATGCCAGTGCTAGGACCGTTTTGTCCATAGCTTCACCTGTAACAACCGTGAGGTCTCCATTGCTGAAAGAATGAGACAACATAAATTTGAGCTCATTTCTTGCCATTATACAAGTCCGAACCTTCTCATCCGTGTGGGGTACGAACAGTGTATATCCCGTGGCCTTTAATCCAACTACCCGGTTGTTGTTGATCCAGGGCTCTTGGATTAAGGCTACGTCCACGTTGTTATCGATGAGGTGAGTTACTAATTCGGTTGAGGCTGCTTCACAGTGATGCAGGTTTATCTGCACCACATTCAGCCTCTTAGGGTCCATCATTTTTGGGAAACCTAAAACTGATAGACCCCAACCCAAATATCGCAACCCCACTCATCGACTTCAACTTCCTGAGAGACTCTTGGTCCACTGTGGGTAATTCGTCCATAGGCCTAGCTCCCTTAACCGTGACCAATCTGTCACCATTAAGAGGGCTGGGTGGTGAACTCTTACCCTCCCTCCTTCTATCTTCCTTGTAAGAGGATACGCCAGCAGAATCTGGTGAGGATCCTTTGTCTTTACTGACAACTTTTGATTCCTCAGCAGCCTCTGCTGTATACCCCGCAGGATAGGGAAGCCCTAGGATGACATCGAAAGAACCGTGGATTCTTTCGAATCCAGCAGTGTTCTTCCGGTGCATCCTCAGCAAATGCCTATCCCGCCCATCGTGCAGTGAAGAGTCTTTCTTAGCTATCTTTTCTAGAAAGGCTAAAGAGACTCTCCCACCACTCTTGGCTTTTCCTAGATTCGATCGGCTCTCCGAAGTGACCTGTTCTGTCACATCCTGCCGAACAATGGATTTCGATGTACTCGACAATTTGCTCTCTGTCTCGAATGTGGCCACAAAAGTCGCTGGTTCAACCCTCTGGTCCTGACCATGAGCCGAAATCATAGCTATTTCGTGCTCATCATCAGAGTCCAAGGTCAAATCACCGAGTCTTTCCGAGGCCCCAGAGCGTGTCAGTGAGTCCATTGTCGAGCCCATCCAGTTGGTCTCTGTCAGTTCTGTCATTAACTGACTTTCTTGCAGCAGAATATCCCTGTGAGCACCCAGCAGATCCGAGTCTGAATCTGACAACGGGCCTGTTGAGTTGTCAGTGATACTCCCTGCACCAACTTCTGTCACTATGTCCGTATTTTGTTTTATCTTGAAATCGTCCAGTTTCCAATCCCACGAGTATGCACGTATACAAAGGACCATCTCGCGCAGTGACGGCTTGCACGGACTAGGCTAGAATTACAACTGACCTTTGCCATCAGCGTCAGAGGGAAGCTGTTCGCGACTAGTTTCTTTAACCACTAACTAGTCATCCAGGTCCTCGGCACTGCTATCAACCACCTTGACCTTAAAAGTGGGGGAAGTGGGAATAACAAGGGGGGGGGGGGGGGAAGGAATGTAGGTGAAGGGAATAGGATGAGGAATGGATAACCCTTGGTCATGCTGGCCTTAGAGCGTCTGCCTTTAAACTTGTTCCGACTCAACTGTCCGGATTCAAGTTCCAAGACGGACACTACAGCCGACACTTAAGCCACCACATCGCGGCAAGATAGTTATCCAGGTGGTGGTATTTCCTTAATACTATTGACGAAATAATTGTTAAAATTATTGGCCATTTCAAAATTATCCTTACATTCTATTTATTTAAATATCAAAGATTTGATCACATTCGGGCTTTTTTTGAGAATAAGGTTTTTTATTTTCGTCTACATTTCCTTTTGGTCTTTAGCGTCATTTATTTTGTTATTAATATATATACATTTCTCGTTTTCAATTGTAACTTTATAATAATTTCTGATTGATTTATAGTTTGCCCACGCTCTTCTCGTTTTCAATCACTGCTATTTGATATTTATTAATTTTTTCTCTTTTTATACGTTTTATTTCGTTATTAAACCATTTTTTTCATTATTTAATTTTACTACCTTTTTATATGTTAGTTTTTTAACTGCCTTATCCAAATATTCATCGAAATCATATACTCCATTGTTTAAATCATTATTTACATTTATTTGTTGAATACCTCTTATTTCTTTGTTATATTGATTGTTGTTGTATTTAAATGTTTCTATTTCTTCATTTATTTTACATTGCAATTATTGGTATTGTTAATTATTATGTCGATTGCTTCATGGTCCGCTATTTTGTTCGCAACATTAATATTTGCCGTTATATTTTGATTGTTCGTTAATATATAGTCTATTATTGTCTTTGAGTTTATTATTATTCGCGTGTATTCGTTTATTATTTTCTTTAGGCCATTATCGTTCATTAAACATTCTAATTTATTTTTGTAAAATCCGTCTTTATTGCAATCAATATTAAAGTCACCCGCAATTATTATATCACAGTTAAATTCATTTATCACTTCCATTATTTCTTCAAAGGATTCGATAAACTCCATCTCGGCACTACTCGGTGATCTATAAACAGCAGTAAAAATAAATTTAGTTTTTTCATATTTTGCCATAAATGCTGTTATCCAAATTTTATAATCAACCACTTTTTCAGCAATTTTTTTCACATTCCATTTCCCCTTCAAATAAACTATAACGCCTCCTGTTCTTGTTGAATTTGATAATGTTGTATGCTGATTGTATTCTTTTAATTTTATTTTTTGTTCTTCTACATTCTCCGTTAGATGTTTTTCCGATAGTATAATAAATTCAGGTTTTTTTATTTCTGTGATTATTTCTAATTGGTTATAGTTGTTAATTAATTCTTGTATATTTGTATATATGACATTTATTTGCCGTGATTGTTAGGCTGACAAGCCAATTCTTCTCTTTTTTGCATTCAGCTTATTTTGATACACCGGACACTCTATATATGGTACTATGCTTTTCATCTAGTCCTAGGTTCAATCTATTGTTCATCCTTACACAATTAATACATTTATTTATAACCTCCTTCTTACATTCAAACGATTTGTGGTTGCCATGACATTTAAAGCATGTTTCTTGATTTTTGCATTCTGTTTATTTATGATTGTATCCATAGCATTTAAAACATTGTATTATATCTGTGCCATAAAAAATTCTAAATTTTTCCCATCCAATATTTACTTTTTGGACATCCATTACTTTTATGTAGGAATCATTGTCTATTTTAAATTTCGCGCTATATATTATTCGGTTATTCATTTTATGTTCATATACTTTTATATAGTATATCATTTTGCTTTCTTAATTTTTCAATAAGTTCAGTTTCGGTAAATTTAAATGTCATGCCTATTACTTTAATTGTCATGTCTGCTTGATTTGGTACTTTAATTTCATACGCTTCACTCAATTTATTCTGTATTGCCTCCTTTATTTTATTTTTAAATTTTTTAGAGCGTTTTCCAATTTACTTTTACTTCAATTCAATTCGCTTTTTATTAACTGAAATGCGAATAAAAGAGAATGTCGGATTTAAATGCAATTAAGCAGGTTACTGAGCCAACCGAGTGGGTGAGTTCTATAGTTGTAGTATCTAAACCCAACGGCAGTCTTAAGGCCCAACCATAATATGCATAGCCTTGCTTAACCTACTGTCAGAAATTTACAAAAAGTATCTCATATGTATTTAAAAAACAAAATAAAAAAACATTTGATTCCGTACGGAATGTGCGATCAGTTTCTCACTTTGCTTAAGCAAAAGACAATTTCGTAAAACTTAACAAAACTTTTCCTTAAGTTTAATATGGCTTGCTCATATGATTTACATATATTCGCACTTTTGCTGAAGCCAACTTAAGCATGGTTGGGCCTTTAGACTTTGCTGAGATCCCAGTAACTTAAACAAAGCCATATTGCGTCCTCATTTCCCGTTTCCGAACATTGAGGATTGCAAGGCTCAGTTAAACGGTTCAAAATATGTTTGATCACTGGATGCAAACAGTGGCTTCTGGATGATTCCTCTAGATGAAAAATCGTCTAGACTGTGTATAGTTAACACGCCATTTGGTCGTTATCGTTTCCTAAGGTTGCCATTTGGTATAAATGCGGCACCAGAATTTTTTTCACGCTGAGTTAGTAAAATTATTTGGTGATATTTTAGGTCTGATTATTATTATATCGATGATTTTTAAATATATTCTTCTACAAGAGAAGAGCATTTTTAAATATTAGAAAGAGTTTTTCAAAGGTCCAAGGAGGTAGGGCTTAAATTTAATAAATCCAAATGCAAATTACTGCAGATGTTGAAAAGATTGAACAATTGTCAACATGCCGAAACCAAATAATGTTAAGGAATTACAACGTTTTCTGGGTATGGTTACCTATCTAGGTTCATTTATAGAAAATTTGTCCTCGAAGAATAAAATTTGAGGGAACTTCTGAAAAAAGAAATTCTGTGGAATTGGTCGTCCAGCCACGAGAAAGAGTTTCAAAATCTTAAACAGGAGATAAGTAACTAAATCTCCAGTTCTGACATATTTTGATCCTACAAAGAAATTACTTTGTCTGTAGATAATATATCTGTTATGTACAAACCTGACAAATATTTACAAATTGCTGATACTCTGTCTAGAGTATCAAGATTTACCGAGATGGATAAGGAAATCTCATTACACTGTAATTTTATAGCTTCTCATTTGGAAACGCCTTTTTCTGAAATTAATGAGATAAAGGAACATTCTAAAACAGATGCTACCTTAATAAAGATATATTAATATGTGAAACATGGTTGGCCAAACAACAAGAAAAATGTTGACCAAGACGTAATGCCCTGTTATAAAGTTACGGACGACATTTCTATTTTGAACGGTATGCTGTTAAAGAATCATCAACTTTTAATACTTAAGGGTTTACGCAAATCAATTTTAGGTAAAATTCATGAAGGGCATTAAAGAATTCAACGGTGCAAAGATTTAGCTCGTCAATCAATTTATTGCCCTAATATATGTTGTGACATTGAAAACATTGTTACAAATTGCGAAGTCTGTATGAGGTATCAAAATTCTAACCCAAAACCTGAAATTTCACCACATGAGATAACTGATTTACAGTGGTCTAAATTAGGATGTGATCTGTTTGAATTTAATCAAAATATGTATCTATTGGTTGTTGATTATTATTCAAACTATATTGAAATTGAATTATTAAATTCTGGTTATAACAGTTCTCAGGTCATACTGAAATTAAAGTCGTGTTTTTCTAGAAATGGGATTCCGCACATGTTAGTATCGGATAACGGTCCTTCATTCAATTCTCAAGAGTTTAAAGATTTTTGTAGAAGTTGGCAAATTGAGCATAGGACGTCCAGTCCATATTTACCAAGATCTAATGGCCTGGCGGAGCGCTCCATTCAAACAATTAAAAAATTATTATTACAATCTTATGAAAGTAAATCGGACCCTTATGTGTCACTACTGCATTACAGAACTTCACCTAAGGGTGCTTTGCCTAGCCCTGCACAATTACTCATGTTAATGTCTTTAAGGACAAAAGTTCCGTTCTTTACTGCAAACCTTCGGCCAAAATTGGTTGTTCGGGCAGAATACAATCGGAAACTGAATGCGAACATCCAAATTTATTCTGACCATTATAATCAAAGGGCGAAAGAAATCAGATCACTTAGAAAAGGATATAAAATGATGTTTAAGAAAATACCTACGAGTTGTTGGCTTCCGGGACAGGTTATTGCATGGAACCAAGATCATTCCTTATAGAAGATAATAATGAAATATTATACAGAAGAAATCAACAACATACATATTTAAAAACCTTTAGAAAATAAAATAGTTAAAAGTCACAATGATGAATGGTTCAAGAGAGATGACACAAATGTCAAAGTGGTGAACGATCATACAGATGGTGAAGTTCCTAGTGAACTAAATGTACAAAAAAAAATTTTTTTTTATTAATATGTACTTCACTACAAATTATGATTTTATTTTTATTACATTGTAATCTAAGATGAAGAAATTATTATAATATAATTTCTGGAAAGGGAGATGTTAAGTAATTAAGTTAAGTTATATCCCATTGTCCATACTTAGTTGTATTTATATAGTATTAGTTCTTATTAATATATTTGTATAATAAGGCAACACTGAAATAGTAAACAAACGGAACTGTTTTTCATAAGCTCATTCCTTAAAAGATATAACATAACACTCGATTTGAATGATTTAATTTTTTATCTTCTAGTTTAGGGGCTTTACTATTACGCTCTCACTTTAAAAATAATATTCCCTAGTTGTTTTATTAAGATCAACAAGCTTTAAAAACAGTCCAAAAAATGCTTTTTCAAAAACGACGTAATATATCTTTAAACAAAAAAAAAATTTTTTTTTCGCTTCTTTAGATAGTAAAAGCATTGAAAAACGTTTATCAAAAAACCATAAATGAAAATATAATCCCATTTATTAAGTATAATCTTATAAAACCACTGTTGCGAAAACGCAACAATGGCTTATTGCATGCAAATCACTTTTTTCAATTGCTTCTCCGCCCACTGCAGACGCAACAGAGCTGTTCTCAATAAAAAGTCATATATTTGTTTCTTGAATGAAACCTAAATTATGCTTTGTTTGGTTGTCTTTACACTCATATTGTTGCACTTCACAATTAAAATGGAAAATATCTATCGATACTAGATATTTGTTTGAAGCTAATCAATATGCTGACTCAGCTTCACCATACAACAATAACGTTGGCTAAGAAGCTTATGTATCTGAATAGTTTTTGGAATCAGTCCAGAAAATCATGCAATATATTTTGAAAAAAAATTTTTGGAAAACCAAAACAGTAACATCAAACCTGGTTTCTGGTCGCTAGCGCAAAAAGCATGATTACGACCACTGTATTGGGGAAAAACAATATGTTATTCATTTCTCGTTTGCAGGGCAATACCGAAGTTACCGAAATTTTGTTGTTGATAGCGCAGAAGCTTGTCAACTTAAAAATTATTACAATAAAGATATGGTAGGCGTGGGTTTACACGATAACGCAGTCGTATTGCAGTTCGGCGGAAAAAAATGTTGGCGGCTCTTACGGACGAATACAAATAATAGTACAACTGTTTTGAAAATCCACTTTCTTGTTGTGAAAGCTCAGCAAGCAATTATCGCAAATAGATTTTAAAGCTAAAATGTACTAAATTGCTGCTTTGATAAGAAAAACTTTACAAGGAAGGGCCTATAAATGATTTACAGGTCAGCGAATTAGAAATTTCACAACATACACATACCACTTGCTAATGTTCATAAGCACGTTATTTTCAAAACTCGAGACAATAAACGGAAGAGATGCCGTGAGTGGCACTCAAAAACCGTTTATCTACGTAAAAATACCACTCAAATAATGTTTAAAACATTTTTATAATAAATAAAAACTATTATATTTTATTTTAATATGAAAAAATAAAATTATTTCTTTGTTACCATAAAACAAAATACTAACTATTACCTCAAAAGTGATTTGCATGTAATTAGCCAACGTTGCGTTTTCACAACAGTCCATACGACCAAACCGGTCACCCGATTTTTTTTACTTTGACTTCCGTGATCAGGACAAGTTGACAAGAGCTAGCAAACTAAGACTCATGAAAATATGTTAACGATTTCGGGTAGTGGTACAAGATTGGTTAAGCCTCGTCATGCACATTTTAGTTAGGCCTTTATTGCTGGAAATGATTTAATATGTGTTTTTAATTCAGGAACCTCGTCTTCAGAAATTAATTTTGCGGATTTCAACTCCTTATTACATCTTTTAGCTACACCTTATTTTTATTTTTATTTTTGTGTCCATTGTAAAGCAATTGTTGGAAAATCGCAAGTTTTAGGCCGAAATGGCTTACAAACGCGAATCATATTTCCAGACAATTCTGCAAAGTTGCTAAAAAAAAGAAGTTTCGCCCTATTTGAACACTTTAAATCTTTAATAAGTTGACTTCAAAACATAATATGACTTACAAGTTAGAATCCCTTAAGAATTCGTAACGTTTGTTTTGTGTAACAACTTTTGATACTCATATATACAGCTTGTAAAGCAGTTTTGTTAAGTGTATTCTATGTATTCTCCTAGAGAGCTATGTATTCTCCTAGATGGTTTTCCCCTGCCTGGTGTTTTCTTTTCCTCACCTTTTGCCTCCAACATTTTTCATTGGTAACCAAATTACTTTCATGTTTTCCTGCTTGTTCCAAACTTATAAAATTTTCAATAACGAATTTGATCACCATCCCAATGTAAAATGTTCTTATATCGGTAAGCACTAACGGTACCATTTAAAATGTAAGTGTATCTTTATACGCCACGCACTAGGACAAAGGAAGTGACGTGGACGAATACTTAACACATTCCCGGGCTGTGTGGATCCTGGGACGGGGGAACAGGTGGGGTGTGGTAACCCCTTTTCTGGATCGGGCTCGGGGGGTGAGATAAGAGAGGCGGTGGGGGATATCATCACCTTGGATAAGGTTACATGGGTGGTTAATACTTTTGGGTCTTACAAATCGGCAGGACCAGATGGTATATTTCCGGCTATGCTACAGAATATCCAGGGATCATCACTCCTATTGCTGGTGGAACTATTGAGGGTATGTCTGCTAAATGGCTACATTCCTAGAGGGTGGAGAGAGGTCAGGGTTATTTTCATACCTAAGGCAGGTAGAACCGGTCACTCTAAACCCAAGGATTTTAGACCTATCAGCCTATCGTCTTTTCTTGTGAAGACATTAGAAAGACTGATTGATCTACATCTGAGGACGAAGATTGACGCCGGCATCATCAGCGGCGCTCAGCATGCCTATCTTAAGGGTAGGTCTGTTGAGAGTGCGCTTCATGATGTGGTGGGTTATATAGAACGGGGATTGCGAGACAAGGAATACACCTTGGCGGCTTTCCTGGATATAGAATGGGCCTTTAATAATGTGAAAATAGAGGCCATAAGGCAGGCACTGAGTGATTTAGGGGTTTCGTTATTCTTGGTCGAATGGAGAACTCTGATGCTTAGCAGCAGAGTTATTCACTCGGACTGGGTAAACGAGCGCTTAAGGAAACTCGTGACTAGGGGGACCCCACAAGGGGGATTTCTCTCCCTTATTGTGGCACTTGGTTGTCAATGTCGTTCTGGGACGTTTTGACAGGATAGGTCAGAAGGTCGTCGCCTACGCGGATGATGTAGTTATATTGGTATCGGGCAAGTTTCTGCCGGCAATTAGCGATGTCATGCAAGGGGCGCTGGGCGAACTTTCAGCATGGGCGACTGATAAGGGCTTGGGAGTTAATCCGGAGAAGACAGAATTAGTTCTTTTCACTAGGAGGTACAATGTGGAGAATTTTAGGCTGCCGGTACTAGGGGGAGTAGAGCTTAGGCTATCTGAGAGTGCTAAGTATCTAGGAGTTTTTCTGGACAGTAAGCTGTTCTGGAGGAGGAATACTCAGGAGAGACTAAAGAGGGGTCTCAATGCTTGTCGATAGGTAGGAGTTGGGGACTCCGGCCGTCAGTTGTGGGATGGCTGTACACTTCGGTGGTTAGACCCATTCTTACGTATGGATACTGTGTTTGGTGGGAGGCATTGAAACTAGCTAGTCGGAGGGACCTTCTGTCTAAGGCTCAGAGGTGTGCTTCGAGAAGTACCCCTCAGGCGGCTCTTGATGTTATTCTTAATCTTCTGCCTATAGAGCAGTATGTGAGGGAAATGGCAGCAAGGAGCATTCTTAGGCTGAGGGAGCTAGGACTGTTAGGAAATTTCACGGAGGGTAACTCGCGGATCTTGAGTTAAATTAGTACTAGTGGTTATCACCTAGGCTCGCCCGACTCTACGGATTATTTGGTCACTAGGGTCAATTTTGGGCGTTTGCCAGAGGTGATATTGCCTTCTAGAGAGAGCTGGTCAGGGCAGGGCAGATTGTATAGGGGATTTGCTATTTTCACTGATGGCTGAAAGATGATGGGCACGGGTGCGGGGGTCTACATTGAGGATCTGGACATCAGAAAGTCATATAGACTTCCCGACGACTGCAGTGTATTTCAGGCGGAGGTTCTGGGGGTTCTCAGGGCCGTGGAATTGGTAGGAGCTAACATTGCCAAGGGCTCGGAGGTCACTATATATGTGGACAGCCAGACGGCTCTTAGGGCCTTGATGGGCTGTTATGTGAACTCCTGGCTAGTGGACGATTGTAGGAGGGCTCTAGGAGTAATATTAGGGAATTATGTTGTGAGGCTCTGCTGGGTACCGGGTCACTGCAACATCATCGGCAATGAGATAGCTGATGAGTTGGCAAGACTGGGCTCGGAAATGGAAGATCCTGACAGTTTGCAAGTGGTCAGGCCTCCAATGGGCTTCTACTTTGGGAGAATTAGGGAATGGATTCTGAACAGGACTAATCGGGCTTGGCGTGGCCGAACGGACTGCCGAGTATCGCGCACGCTGTGGCCGATGCTTATCAGGTGAAATTCGGACGCGCTGCTGGGTAAGAGTAGGGCCTGCGTCAGGACCATGATAGGTATTATCACGGGCCACTGTATGATAGGCAGAATGGCGGTGAGAATGGGGTCTGACTTATCGGATATATGTAGGCTGTGTGAGGACCCAGAGGAGCTGGAGACAGTTGAGCACTTTCTGTGCCACTGTCCCAGGCTACAGAACAGCAGGCTGAGGTGGCTAGGTAGCAGATTTCTGCACGAATTGGGAGATGTCTCAGGCTGCGGGCTCGAGAATCTGACGGGATTCGTAATGGGAATGACCTGGCTGCGCGGCAGGAGGCTGGGAAACATGTAGGGCAGTTTTTCCTGTTTGGTAGGGTTGTGTTTTGCTTGTTCTGTCCGATTTCTTATCTTCCACTATCTTCCTTCCCTGTGCTTTCACCATTTACTTCTCCTACTTTGTCACACTACATATCTTTCTCTTCTTTCTTCCTTTGTTTCACTAAATAAAGGCATCACAATGGACCATATTGGTCTGTGGGTGAGGGTGTGAAGTTTGCTTCACACCAGCCTTTCTAACCTAACCTAACCTAACCTTGAGAGAGATGATAAGCGTAACTTACATTTCTCCCTTGCAAACCTGCTATGTTTGAAGCTCAATTTTTGTTGGGATGGTTCTTTTGGAAATTATAATAGTGGTAAAACTATTTAACTATATAAAAATTGATAAGTTGAGCAATTTAATACTTATGTAAGTCTTTGAAAAAACGTACAATATTGACCGCTACTAAAAATAACACTAGGTAATGCAACCGTTTTTGAAAAAATTTCAAGACAGTTGGTTTTATTTGTGCAATGTAAAACCTTGAATATGAGCAACATGGTTCTATTTTCAATTAAAGTTTCCACATAAAGAACTGAATCTCAAACCAAAAACGTGTAGTTAGAACGTAGTTATAAAAAATATCTCGGAAGCTGTAAGAGATAGACAAAAACTAAGAACGCCAATCGAAAGACCGTAGTCGATTTATAGCGATGTTATATAAAACTCATTTTTGGAAAAAATGTAATATAGAACCTTGTCCTAAGTTCGCGCTTTGGCTGACATTGACTAAAAAAAAATTATTGAAAAAATTTTCTTTTTGTTTTTTAATATATTGCAGAATAAATTCGATCCAAGAACTGTAAAATGTATTATTGATTTCAAAGATATGCTTGATGGTGTTTTTAATCCACCAGCAAAAAGAACAACTGATGACTTGGATTCTGATGAGGAAGATGATGAACCGGACATCAATCCATCTGGAAAAAATATTGAAACGGAATCAGTTGATATGGTATCGGAAGGAAATACTAATCCGTCAGCTAGTAGAGAAAAATCCATTATTTTAGAGGAAACCAGTATATTAGTGGCTAACCAAACTACAATAGTTTCGCCCTCTGCTGCCAACATGCCCACAACATTTGGAAGTGAAAATAATACAAACCATCGATTTTTACGAAAATCTTTAAATCTTTCTCGTAATAATTCAATTGATAGTAATAGCATTCTTAATATTGATACGTCTGGAAGACAAAATAAAATCAGAATTGAAGCTCGAATAGACTCTGATAAAAAATCAAAAGATCAACCCAAGACCTCTGCATCTGATAACTCCAAAACAAGGCGAAGTCTACGTTACACTAAACGAAATAAAAATCAAAGTAAGAGAAAACCACACCCGTCCTACCCTCAACCCCGGGAACCCGAAATCATTGAAAAAATTTTAAACAGCCCTGTAAAAGTACGTCAACCATGCGAAAGTCAAACAATGAAAAAAAATCAAACAGAAAAAACACTAACACCGCAAAAAGTAGGGCTACTTGAAAACGAAACGATAGCTGCAGAAAAAAGTTATACAAAAAATTCACCTTTACGACAGGAAAATCGTAATGACAAAGAGAGTAACAATGAAAATCCGGTTAAGTCCGCCAAAGAGGTAATTTATCAATTTATTTATCATATACATATATATATATATATATATACTTTGCAGCAGATGAGCGATATATTTACATACATATGTATGTATATATGTATATTTATATATGTTTGTATATATCTCTCATTTGCTCGCCATTGTTCAAAAAATGAAATTTTGGAGTTAGTGATGCAGAATTGTTTGCCTTGTTTTTCTTTATATTCTGTATAAAATGTATCTTTATATCTTTTATATGTATGTATGTATATATGTATATTAGAGGGACTCAAAAAAAAAAAGTGATTTTGTTACCCCTCTGAAAATAAAGGTTGATATGTTTTATGATGATTCCCAAAATATTTTGGTTCTAGCGTTGACCATCCGTGAGCTGGACCATTTTTAAAAAAGGTATTTTTTCAGTTTTTCGAATTTTTTTGTACTTTGCTCCAAGACGACATAAATAAAATTTGTTATCATCGAAAAGGGTTTTTGAAGCAGCATCTAATGGTATATAAAACTTTACCACTTGCGTCCTACTTATTGAGATATTTAACTAAATACATATTTTCGTTTCGGGTTTTCATACAAATTCTACGTATGTGGAAGTAATGTTCTGCTTTTCAAATTGAATCTGTTTAAAAATAATTTTAATTTATTTTTTTTTTTGTAATTTTTCACATAAACTGCGAAAATCGCGATATATTTTTATCTTTTTTTCATATATGTATAGGCAATATGGGTATAAAATTTTTTCATTTTTCAATTTATCAAAATACAATAAAAAAATATAAAATTAATAAAAAAATACGTAGAATTTGTATGAAAATCCGAAACGAAAATATGTATTTAGTTAAATATCTCAATAAGTAGGTAGGCAAGTGGTAAAGTTTTATACACCATTGGATGCTGCTTCAAAAACCATTTGCGATGATAATAAATTTTATTTGTCTCGTCTTGGAGCAAAGTACAAAAAAATTCGAAAAACTGAAAAAAGACCTTTTTTAAAAATGGTCCAGCTCACGGATGGTCAACGCTAGAACCAAAATATTTTGGGAATCATCATAAAACATATCAACCTTTATTTTCAGAGGGGTAACTAAAATACTTTTTTCGGCTCCATACAACTTGAGTCGGTCTAATGTATATACATATATAAACACATACAGTGGGGAGCTGAGGTGAGTACATGTTTTTATGGCTTGCACTTCTTAAGCCTCTAGTACACGGAATGTAAAAAGCCACATGCGCATGTGGTTCTGACGTAATTTTGACGTCAATGCAAATCCACAATAAGCATTGCGTGTTGTGTGATGACGTCAAAATTACGTCAGAACCACATGCGCATGTGGCTTTTTACATGCCGTGTACTAGAGGCTTTAGGGAATAATAAAAAAGCAATTAAAAAATTTTTTTTTATATATTATTTCTTTTTTAGTTCTTACCAAAACTCAATTTAAAACAATTTATAAAAACAACAAATTCATAGATGAACGTAAATAAAACTAAAATAACCCTCATGTACTCAAATTTGCACCTTTCCACTACAATTATGATTAATTTTATCTCTAGTATTTAGTCCACAGTCCTTTATTGTTTAAAGCACTAATTATGCGTTTTGGCATAAGTTCTGAATAATTTCGTCAGGTATACGCTGCCACTCAAGCTGCACAAGTTGCCATCCTGTTGAAATATGACTTCTTTCTCAGGATATGCGCTCATATCAACAAAACCGGGAAGATAAATTTTTTTGTATAAAAATAAAATTATAAACATGCAATGTCCTGAGCGGATTAGAATCTATAAGAGAAGACTTTTTGATACTTTTTTGTTTTTCAATTTATATTTTCTGATATTTTTTATATTGAACTTACAAAATAGATTAACTCACTTGGAAGATAAAATATGAACCGGAGGTTGGTCCATCGCCAAATCGATCAACTAAGACGGAACAAATAAATGCTCAAAACATGTAAATTCATACTATGTTTTCTTCATATTTACATAAAAATGTATGGTCGAATTTTGACCATTAGGCAAACGCTTGTATATACAAAACGTTTAATTTTTATATCCTAAAGTGGTATCTTCGAAATTAAAGAAAAAAAATTAAAGATAGGTTAACTCTTACGGCAGAAATAAAAATTTTTGAGGCGGCAGTACGCTATTTTTAAACCGAGAACTACTTTAATTTCTGCAAAAACTATGCGAAAATAAACATAAAATGAAACGTTTGAATTATAAATCGTTACAGAACGGCGTCTAAGTGTATTGAGTGGCGGTTACACTCTTTCTTATTAGCACAACATACAAATCAATACTTACATACATAAAAAACAATATCTTTCGTCTCGTGTCACCTCTCTATGCTATGTGCGACAAGTGTAAAAAAATTATGCGAATGCGTAAAGGTTTTTTATATGCACTTGTGCACTTGTCGCTGTCACACGCACATAGCATAGAGAGGTGACACGAGACGGAAGATATTGTAACCGCCACTTAATACATTTATATGTATTTATAGTGTTTGCTAAGACGCCGTTCTGTAACGATTTCTAATTCAAACATTTCATTTTAATACGTGTAGTCAAAGTTGTATAAGAACCCAAAATTGAATTTCTGCCTAATTCCAAAATTTTTAAAATTGCATTTGCCATCTCTGCGACGGTATACATACTCTGTGTATACTTACGTTATACATACGTAAATACACATACTTATTTATTCTTATGGGTATTATAGATAGCCAATACAAGTTTTATTTATATCTGCATGTACTTTCTAAAAGAAGAATGAATATACAAATACACATTGCCAGCGTATACCTATGTATGTATACAAATTTAACTTCAACTTGTTATGCGTAATGGTATGTATGTGTATGGTTTTGATCTCTACCCATGCATGCCCATACATGTTTTCTCACTAATACTAAAAGAGTACTTAAAATGATACTTTTGTCATTCTCTGGCCTCTACCATGTTTAGCTGTTTGATTAACATGGTGTCTTGTCATGGTCTCCCCAGGTCGGCGCCAGCAATACTGCTTACCGTCTGACTGAAATCGGTTGAGTTTGGATTCACCTGACCAGATTACACGTTTCCAGTCATCGGCAGTTCAATCTTTGTGTTCCCTGGCGAACTTTAACCGTGCTGCAACATTTTTCTTTGACAATGCATGTTTATGTTCTTGCTGTCCATCGGCTAACATTTTTGTTAATTGCTAGGGACGTTTCCTTTGGCGGTAGAGATTGATATGCCTTCATCTTTCTCATCATTAAACGTGCGTCGCCATCCATTAAAAGTTTGCGTACCTACAACTTAAGCTTGGGGAGTAATATTTCGCCTTTTTAGGGCTCTTATCATTACTTATTGAATCACTTTAATTTCTTTGGCTATTATTCTTGATGAGAAGCCATTATCTGTCATGCTTAAAATACTATTTTCCACGGTTCGCCATAGCTTTCTCTAAATTTTAAATAATTTGAATTTTTTATTTTATATCTGTAATGCAGCTTATTAAACACGATGTTTAACTAAAATTTACATTAACAGAAACATAAATAACAAGAGCCAAATCATAAACCAAATCAAATTTAACAGTAAATTTTGGGTTTTTTTAAAAATATGGTTGAAAACACGCGGGTGCAAAATTGAGTAAATGACAGTTATTTTAGTTCTATTAAGGGTTAACTATGAATTTGTTGTTTTTTATTTTATTTTAAATTAAGCTTTGCTAAGAATAAAAGAAGAAATAAAAAAAAAATAGCTTTATTATTGTTTTTCTTATTCCATAAAAAGTGCGATATACAAACATGTACTCACCTCTGCTGTATACATATATCATTTGCTGCAACGTCGTCATAACTCTATAAAATACATTTCAAAATAAACGGGAAAAGTTTCCCCGTCTGAAGAGAACGCCTAGTTATTTTTTCGAAGTGGTGCTAGCAAATTAAAAACTATATATTAGGCTGGGTCAATTTGTGCGGGTGAGAAAAAAACGTGACAGGCGTATAGCAAAATCGAAACTTACATCAAATTCTAAGAAAATTACCCACAGAAAGTGTGGGTCAAAAATGAAAACCTAGATCGCTCCGAGAGGTTTGATTATAAAAAATAAATAACCAGCAATTTCTGGTATATCACTACAAAACACAAATACATATAGTTTCTTTTTGGACCTATTAATATAATTTTTTCTTAAACCTTATTTGATTACAATAAAATATTATATTCCCACTAAGTATTACTCAAGATATATGGCACATTGGTCTTGCATCGATATTATGTTTTAATTTTTATACGAATTACGAAACTTTAAAAAGAGAATGATTTTGTTAGGCTCCGCTCTTCTCTTATAAACAGTATAATTTAGTAATCTGCTATGAAAGTTATAAACAAAGAGTAATTATAATTCAATATTATTAATTTCTAAATATTGTAGAAATTTACCGTTAATACATTTTATAAAAACATGATGTTGAAACATTTGTTTTGATTAATTTATGCGCTTGATAGTTAACTACCAAAAAGGAAGCGTGTGTCAATTTATTTTTCAAAAAAAAAACATTTCAAATGTAATTTGAGTCAATTGAGTCTTCCGGGTCAAGTTTTCTGACTAATCGAAACGCTAGTATCATTGGCATGCCAAGTGAATTTAGTGGATTAAATGCCAAGTTTTCGTAATGTTTTAAAGTATTATTTTTTCTTAAGTGAACGCGAAAATGAAAAATCCAAAAAAACAGCACTCGTATGCAAGGTTTTCTCCGATAATTGCAAACAAAATAATTGAAATTTGGGAAAAAAAAAATTAATATTGCACTGATAAATAAAAAAAGCATTTAAAAAAAAAAAAAACTAAATACGTTTCTCAACAAATACCACAAAGAGTTAAAGAACATATCAAGAGGTAAAATATTTTCAGTATTTGAGACATCGTTGAATGATGTATTTTATATCGGTAAATGCAGTTGCAAAAACACAATGACATGCTCCTGTGGATTAATTCCTGATTCTCTCAAAGCATTCATGATTGACCAACACACCAGCAGAAAGAATACAATTCCTGAATGCGTGTTAAATTCCGTAGACCATCTGTCCAGCGAAATCCCAGCTAGCTAAGATCCTTCGTATAGGCTCGACTCTTCACAAATGGACGTCGCTCCTGAAATTGAATTTGTAATGTCAGCTGCAAGGGAGCCAATTATGCGCAAAAGGGGACCTTACGCTAAGAGATACGACACAATTAATTTTGCAAGCATGCCACACGAGCACCTGTTGGTGTATTTTTAATCTGATGATGTACCACTGCCAGATCCAGGAGTACCGTCGCACATCCAGGGAACCGAGCGATGTGTGCAGTTGCTAACGCATGTCTCACGAAGAGTAGTTGCAAAAAATCATGACGTTGTTATGACAGTGACTTTACCCAAGTCGAACCCAAACACACCGAATGGATTGTAAAAAAGACTTAGGTTCATTTGTTTGAATTACAAAATAAAACATTAATTAAAAAAAATTGCGTTCTTCCTGATTGTTCAGGTACAGTACAAACTTAAGTTTTTAGGCAAAATTTCTAAATAAAGGTGTCTAAAATAAGGCTTGGAAAGAATTAGGTCCAGCATTATTGAAAAATGTGGTATTTTTTGCACAAAACTGTTTTTTGCTGTCTTAACCTACTATTTGAAACCTAACTGAGATCTGCATCTTAAGTACTTTTTGAGATAGCAGCATTAATGTTAAAATACTGTTGTGAAATTTAAGCGATTTTCCCAAATTTCCTAGATGAGGGAACGATTTTTAAAAGTGGTTTATGAAAAAAGAGTTTCTTAGTCAAGTTTTCTTAAAATTTGTTGCAGATAATTTTTTTGTATGCGCCTATTTACAAAAAAAATTGACCCACCCTAATATAGTTACTATATATATATATACATATATGCATGTATGTACTATAATATTGTATACACATGTACCTATAAATTGTATACACATGCATACGTACTTGCAACAATTTTTTTTTTATTTATTATTTCATTAATTTATTTTGATTTATTTATTAGCTCGATATGTCGGAAGTAATACCAGAGTCACCGACAACTGAATCTCCAAACGCTTGTTCGGGGAAAAAGACGCGTTTACGGGTAAATTCTTCAATTCGCTCAATGCGCAGTAGAACGGTGCGGAATACTTCTCAATTCAATGGAAAAGTGAGTACGAAACCGTCTACCTCCTCTACAAGACCAACAAGACTTCAACTTTAGTACGTGTTTATATAAAATATTCATGATCTAGTGCTCACTTTTAATCATCATTAGATTTCTTGTCAATTTTTTTTAAATATAATATATAATATCATAAAAACATATTTACATTCATATGATTCACATGCTTACTAGTTTGTAGTGCTTTGGAAATATTTTTTACACTTAAAAAAACGAATTTTAAAATAATTCAAAATTGTGTATCATTTGATTTCATCCGTGATTCAGAATTAACTAACCAACATTGAAAGCAACGTTAAAAATCTTAGTGTTTTTGGATCTAATTGAATATTAGTTGAAGAATAGAGGAGAGTAAACATACGATATAAACATTTAACTTTCTATTGTTTTTAAGCTTGCAATCTTAAACTTATCCTCTATCTTATTTAGACAATGGATACAGCGTCTTCACTTATTACAGAAGCATCCCCACCTTTACGAAATGGACGCAAACGTGTTTTGCGAACTTCGCCTAAATTGTTTGCTTCTGCTTCTTCTAAAGCTATATCTTCTCCTGTTAGAAAGCAGCCCTGTATTCAAATAGGTAATTAAGAGAATATATTCACATGAAAAATGAAGCATAAAAACAGCTTTACAAAACACTAACAGATTAATACTCACTCATACATTCGTACGTTTATTATTTTAGTTTATTTTTGATTTGTACATTAGTTTATAGTTTGTTTTTATAAAGTGAAATATGTAGGTGTATAATAAGCATAATTTTGTTATTCCGTTTGGAAGGAAAAACAGCAAAATAAAAACCCATAATAAAATATTTACATGTACATATGTATGTATATAGTACACATTTATCTACATACATACAGGTCAAATATAGTCTTTAGTTTTAATGGCCTGAAGCCTGTACGTTGAACATAAAATTGTTTACATTTATTTAAGTCTTCTCTAATATAAATATTTTTGCACATGTAAGTAAATATAATTTCTTGGTGTCCGTTCATATCTTGTTCTGAGTATGTGGTGTTTTGAGATGTTGTTTTTATGTCATTCTCTGTGTTTTTGTCTATTGATGCACCTTTTTACTTAGATACACTAGAGACTTCAAAAGTAACAGTTGCTCCGCACATTGTTCGCAATCGTAAAATAGAAAAACGTCAATCACAGAGATCTATCGATAAGAAGGCTTCCTCGCCATTATTAAAACAAAGCAGCGTTGAATTAAAAAATGCTTACACAAGCACAACTTCTACAATTCATTGTGTTATCAGCCCTACATCAAACAAAGAAAATGAAGTGCAAAAAAGAAAATCAATAACATGTAAGGATAAGTTATCCAGAAGTATTATTAAGGACCACTCTAAGAAGACGCCGTCGAAAGATCAACAGAATCCAAATAAGAGCATTTCAACAAGAAATTCGGCAAAAAAAGAACTTATTTCGAAAATAATTATGACAAGAAAAAGACTTTCTCAAGAAAACCTAACAATCGAATCAACATATCCAAAATCCACAACAAAATCTGGAATTGGAAAAACCCGCATTCCTGTTAGATCGAAAATTGAAAAACCAGTTGAAAACACATTGGGGAAAAAATCATTTCCAAAAAATCTTCGCTTGGGGTCTGGTAAGATACCTCTTGGGAGATCGCTGCGTTTTAAAATATCTTATCTTAACCCATCTACTTCAACAAGTTCTGCTCTTCCAACTAAGAATAGTACAGGCAGACTTACTCGTCGGCGTAATGTATAAATTTTAATTTAATTTATAATCAGTTTCAATCTGTTTAAAATTTTAGAAAATTATTTATGCGTAGATACATATTTATATTTTCCTAATTGTGTTATATTATATAAATAAATATATTTTGTTTGCATCCATGAAAAAAAAAACAATTTAATTTTTTAACAAAAATTATAAGGCAATGAGGGCAAACTACGGCTTTTGATATCGGTCGAAATTTCCATTAACATTTTATTGTAATTTGGATCGATATCAAATGCCGTAATTTGCCCCCAGATATAAACAAGGTTTATTTGGTGTGTTCTAGGTTAGGTTCGAAAGGCTGGTGCGAAGAAAACTTCACACTCTCACCCAGAGACCAATTTGGTCCATTGTGACTTAATTAGTGAAAGAAATCTAGTATGAAAGGTGAGAGAAGTAAAGAGTAAAAGCACAGGAAAAGAAGCGCGTCCGAGTTCGACCTACTAAGCATCGGCCACAGCGTGCGCGATACTCGGCAGTCCATTCGTCCCCGCCAAACCCGGCTTGTCCCGCTCCGAACCCATTCCCTAATTCTTCCAAAGTATAAGCCCATTGGAGGCCTAACCACCTGCAAGCTGTTAGGATCGCCCATTTCCGAGTACAGTATCGCCAACTCATCAGCTATCTCGTTGCCGGTGATGTTGCAATGAACCGATACCCAGCAGAGCCTCACAACATAATTCCCTAAGATTTCTCCTAGAGCCCTCCTGCAATTGTCCACTAGCCTTGAGTTCTGCGGATAAGCATCAGAGTTATCCATTCGACCAAGAATAACGTAACCCCTAAATCACTCAGTGCCTGCCTTACAGCATCTATCCTCACATTGTTATAGGCCCCCTCTATATCCAGGAACGCCGCCAAGGTGTATTCCTTGTTTAGCAATCCCCGTTCTATATAACCCACCACATCATGAAGCGCACCCTCAACAGACCTACCCTTAAGATAGGCATGCTCAGCGCCGCTGATAATGCCGGCGTCAATCTTCGTCCTCGGATGTAGATCAATCAGTCTTTCTAATGTCTGCAAAAGAAAAGACAATAGGCTGATTGGTCTAAAATCCTTGTGTTTAGAGTGACCGGTTCTACCTACCTTAGGTATGAAATTAACCCTGACCTCTCTCCACCCTCTAGGAATGTAACCGTTTAGCAGACATACCCTAAATAGCTCCACTAGCAATAGGAGTGATGATATTCCGTAGCATAGCCGGAAATATACCATCTGGTCCTGCCAATTTGTATTACCCAAAAGTATTTACCCCCAATGTATAACCTTATCCAAGGTGATAATATACCCCACCGCTTCCTTTATCTCACTTCCCGAGCCCGATCCAGAAAAGGTGTTACCACACCCCACCTGTTCCTCCGTCCCAGGATCCACACATCCCGGGCAGTTAGTCTCCATAAGCAAAGAGATTCGGAGATAGATTCCGTCCACCAGTCGTCCGGTCGCTGAATAAATCCCGGGACCGCAGGGTCCTTGGATAAAATTCTTCTGAACCTGGACATCTCATTTACAGGTTCCACTGACGCTAAATTTGATCCACTCACCCCTTTTCTTGATGTCGGCACTTTCCCATTGGGTATGGTATGCATTGGCGTCAACCCAGTACCAGCCTCGAGCACCTTCTGCTTGAGTGCACCACCAACTCACGCACTTCCACATCAGGTGGATCGGTAGCCTCATATGGTAAGTATACCGATGCTAGTGCCAGGACCATTCTGTCCCTCGCCTCACCCGTCACAACTGTGAGGTCTCCATTGGTGAAGGAATGAGAAAACATTAATTTGAGATCATTTCTTGCCATTATACAAGTTCGTACCTTCTCATCCGTGTGGGGTACGAACAGTATATACCCCGTGGCCTTTAATCCAACTACCCGATTGTTGTTGATCCATCAGCTTCCACTGGCTTGTATCGAGTCCCCCGTTCTGATTAGATAGAAGCCCCAGTATGACTTCCACCAGCTTGAAAGGTTGAGGTATCCATACATGAGGTTAGGGAATTTACACGTTTTTAGCTTTTTTAACCTCTAACCATAAAAAATTTTCAAAACTCCGATCCTAGGGAATCGATTTAGCGATAGGCCAACCTCCCGGTCAAATTTCAACATTTTAGCTTCAGGCGTTTAGGACGTGCGATGACGAATCAGTCAGTAACTTTACATTTTTATATTATATAGGTAGATGAAGAAAAATGTTTTGAAAAAAAAAAAAAATAACAGAATTAGGTTCGATTTCACCCCTTAAACGCATCAAATTTGTATTTGAATTTTTAAGATATGTAATGAATGTGATATATTTTATATTTTAATGTTTATTGGTTTAAAAGATAGATGGCATAGCAAAAAAGTTTAAAAATATAGGTTTTACCCGTTTACTCCCCAGAAAGCCCGAATTTCAAAAAGTACCAGGCACCTGTCCGCTTATTTTTTTTATTGAACAACAATAAGTACATTTTTGAATAAAAAAAAAATGTTAATTCTATGTTTATGGGTTTAAAAGATAGATGGGGTGACAAAAAAGTACCAAAATACAGGTTTTACCCGTTAAATCCGTTAAAGGGCTGAATTTCCAAAAAGTACCAGACACTTGTCCGCTTATTTTTCTAAAGAACAACGATACTTATTAAATTGTTTTTGTATCTCTTTTAGTTTTGGAGATATAAGGTTACCGAATTTACCCGTTTTTACCCCCTAAACATTCGAATTTCCAAAAATTCCGTCTTAGTGGATCGATTTGGGGAGAGACCAAACCCTGATCCGAATTTCAAGTTTATAGCTTCAGGAGTTTAGGCTGTGCGATGATGAATCAGTCAGTGAGTCAGTCAGTAACGTTACAATTTTATATACATATATAGATATTCACCCCTATCGTGAATAATTCTTCCCTCGTAATTTGTTCCCTTTTCACGTATTTGCGATCAAGAAAAACTCCCATGAAAAAAATTAATTTTTAGGAGAATAACGTGAAAAAAATGTTCGCGGGAAAAAATTCCCCTTATCGTGAACAATTTTTCCTCGTAATTTGTTCACTTTTCCCTTTAAAATTCTCACTTTATTTTTGCTGGGGAACAAAACATCCTTATCAGTCTGGAGAAGAAACACCCAGGAGAGGATGAAAAGAGGACTCAATGCCTACTACACATGCAGAAACTCCATCGGTAAGAATTGGGGACTAAGACCAGATATGGTAAACTGGAATTACACATCGGTAGTTAGGCCTATTCTTACCTATGGATGCAATGTGAGGATGCGTTGAGAGTGGACATCTATAGGAAGATGCTCAACAAGGTCCAGAGGAGTGTGGCTGCCAGGATATTATTTAGACTCTACGAGTCTTCGTTGATTAGACCTAGGCGGGATGACCACACAAGGATTCTATACGAAGTGGGTCTGCTTGATCAGGAAAGTATTCCGGCGGGAATCTCGGATCATAGGAGTATGAACTTGGATTTCGGTGTAACACCACTTGCGGAGTTCCCGGATAGGGAAGTTTGGCGTGGATCCAACGGACTGTTTGAGGGGTGGGCAGTATATACGGATGGGTCCAAGATGGACACTGGTACTGGGGCTGGTGTTTTTATTGCTGACACTGACTTGAAAAGGTCATTCAGACTCCCGGATGAGTGCAGTGTCTTCCAGGCTAACCTATCCTAACCTAATTCTTCTCAGAATGCGAATATTGAAGTTTACAAAATTAATTTAAAGGTCAATTTCCGTTAAAAGAGGCACAATCTTATATGTATATTGTTCAACAAAATGTAAAAAACAGGTGGATTGCCTGAGGAGTTATGAAGCTTTTCAAAGACGTGGTGGCAGAATTTAAGAAATTGTTTACTACATAAAAGCGCAATAAGCTAATGTTGCAATCAAACTATCACTCCAATGCAATATATTTTATTTATTTTGTTTTTTTTTTAAATTTTCTTTAAAATGTACGTGTATATTTTTGAACAAAAAATTGTTTTCAATGTTTTTTAATATTTCTTTTTTACATTCACTGAGAACTGTAAGGGCGAAAAATTGTTCACGGCAGTTTCTCGATAGCATTTTTCCCTTCGAGGGGAATAAAAATTTCATGGCAACAAAAATTTGACTTGTTTTTCACGATAGGGGTGATTAATTTTAAATAATTGTTCATAAAACATTATATAAAACCATATATTATGGGTATTTAACTATGAATTTTCTGTTGTAAGTGAATAAAGTATAAATATGTCGATATGAATCTCCTTCAGCCATAGCATGATTAGAAAATTAAATAAATTTTATCCCGCAAAACATATATTGTAGTGTTTGAACGAATAAAAATAAAAAATAAAATAAAACAAGTAAGAGTTTTATATAAATAAATATACATATACATATATATATTTGATATATATATTAGGGTGGCAGCTAAATTTCAACTTTGGATTTTCAATATCTCCCGGGCGGAATATTGTGCCACATGGTCTAAAACTGATGTGCAAAAATTTCAGCCAAATCGGATAACTTTAACCCGTGCCCCTTTGAGGTCAAAGTTCAAATGATAAAAAAAAAAAATTCCATACAAGCAAAAAAAATTTTTTCCATTTTTTTTTTTTTTTTTATTTTTTAATATTAGTTAGCTTTATTAGCTTATTAACATCAAAAAATTTCATTTCGATCGGACAAGATTTTCAGTTTCTAAAGTGACTCCGAAAAAAAAATTTACAAAAAAAAATTTTTTGGAGTTTTGATAAGCACACATTAAAGATTTTTTGTTGCTCTTAATACCAGGTTTTTAAAATTTTTTTTCGACATCGCATTTTTGTTCTAAATTGGGGTAAAAAACTGGAAAATGCAACAATGTCCCAGAAAGAAAAAAAATTATAGATTTGGAATATGTATTATCAAGAGAAACAAACAAAAGCTATATTGCAAACTTTTAAACTTTTTTAAGAGTATGTCTGTCTCAAGACAGTCTCAATATACGAGAGCAAAGAGATGAATTAAGAAAAGCAAATAGCGCACGAATTGCATCAACGTTTTCTACCAATACTCAGCCACTAACAATCCACTGGGATACCAAACTATTGTCTGGTATATCAGGAAAAGTTGAAGACCGTCTTTCAATAGTAGCAACTGCTCCAGATTTGGAACAAATTTTAAATATGCCTGATATTCCATCAGGGACTGGCTTAGAAATAGCATCTGCGGTCTATGACACTTTAGAAGAGAATCAAATTTTGGATAAAACCGAGGCATTTGTGTTTGACACAACCGCGTCAAATACCGGAAAATTTAAAGGAGCTTGCACTATTTTGGAGAAAAGAATTGGACGAGAAATATTGTTTCTAGGTTGCAGACACCATATATTTGAAATGGTTTTAGCAGCCATTTTCAATGAATCAACTGTATGTGTACCGACCGGCCCAGAAGTTATATTATTTAAAAAATTTAAGAAACATTGGCCGAATGTAAAAAAATACGTCTTTTTGACTGGATTAACGATTCCTAGAATTAATGAAATATTAGGTGAAGGATGTGCTGAAATTTTAAGTTTCGCAAATAAAAAAATTATGGAAGACTTCCCGCAGAATGATTACAAAGAGTTCCTGGAATTAATTATAATATTTTTGTGTGGAAGTCCTCCTCGTGGATTTAAATTTGCAAAGCCAGGTGCTGTGCCCTTAGCCAGGTGGATGGCTAAGGCTATATATTGCTTTAAAATTTTAATTTTCCGAAATCAGTTTCCCGAAGCCAATGAAATTGAAATAAATGGTCTAGTTGAAGTTGCTGGATTCATTATTAAATGTTATGCTATTTTATGGTTTAATGCAGATAGAGCAGACCTAGCTCCATTTAACGATTTAGAGTTTCTGAGAAAATTGCAAACCTACAAACCAATAAATATAAGTGTAGCAGAAAAAGCAATCTCAAAATTTCTCAATCATTTATATTATTTAAATGAAGAATGTGTTGGATTCTCTTTATTTGATGACAGAATCAATGCAGAATCTAAAACCAAAATGGCAGAAAAGTTATTGATGTTTGTTGAAGAAAATCAGATAGAAGATAAAGAGATTTCTAAAAAGCTAATAATAAAACAGGAAAATCTCAAAAAATTCATAGCAACAGATAGTTCATCAATTTTGATAGAATTATTCTCTAAAAATACTGTAAAACTTTTGAAATGGTTTTGAGTTTCAACAGATTTTTTGCAAAGTGACCCAAGTATGTGGAATAATTTAGATGATTATAAAAAAGGAAAAGACATTATCAAGAGCGACGTAAAATCTTTAAGAGGTTAAAGATCGTTAATGATTGCGCCGAATGAGGTATTAAGCTTGTTAAAGATTTCCATGATAAAATTACAAAAGATGAGGAGAAGCGCCAATATTTATTCAAAGTACGTTGTGTTTAAATTTCACTACAGTAAATAAAATTATGTTTTTTAATATAATATTAAACACGATTTTTGGTTTTTAGGTTGTACAAAATTATAGAAAACTATATTCAAAGGAAGCAAATTTACTAAATTTAAGGAATGATTATATTTGAATCTTCAATATTGTCGCTAATTATGCTTATAAAAATTAATATTTTTTTTTTATTCAGCCCAATTACAAACAAAAATTCCGCGTGAGTTTTCTCACTTATTTTTTTACTCCAATCATGAATAAATATTTTCCCTTTTTTTGCAACTATGGGGAGAGAAAAATTCGAAGTGAATAAAAGTAGGCATCATCAATAGAAAAAAAGGGGAAAAACAGTTAAATTATTTAAGTTTTTTTTTCACTTATAATTTTGAAGGGAGTTAAGATAACCATGTAAGTATATCTTTTTACTGCCTATTTCCGAGGTGCGAAAGAATTCTTTCTTTCGAACAACTACATTTAAAACAAAAACAAAGTTTTTAGAATTTGTTTTTGTTTTAAATGTAGTTGTACGAACGAACGAATTCTTTCGCACATCGGAAATAGGCAGTTAAAATTAAAATAAAAAAAAACAAAACAAAAAATACAACATTTTAATGTGTTTACAGGTCAAAAAATACTAATAAGCAACAATTGCAGCACTTGTTGACGTTAATGGATGCCAATGCGGACATTGCGTGTGGATTTTATAAAGGTACCAAGGAGGCACATTTACGATTTTGGAAAAACGCTGAAACGGAGCTAAATTCGATGGGTCCTCCAACAAAATGTAATGCTGAATGGAAAAAGGTTAGAAGTGAGAATAAAGTTAACAGCAGACTAATTTTTTACATTTTTAGGTGTGGGCAGATCAAAAAAAATATGTCCGGCAAAAGGCTGCGCAAAATCTACGAGAGAAAAAAGCTACTGGAGGGGGCCCGAACAAGGAAGTAAAGTTCTCTTCTATAGAGGAAGGCATTTACAACCTCGTTGGCATGAAGTCTGCAGTGGAAGGTGTGGCAGCAAAGTCGTATGGACTAAATTCTCCAAAAACCCATGAAGACTTAATTGAAACTTTAGTCGATGCAGAGTTTTTGGAGGATGAAGTACAAGAAGAACCAAAAGAGGTTCGACAAAATACACCACAAACGAATAATGTTACCACGCTACCAGCTTTAGCTTTCTCAAAAGTCCCACGATTCCAAAAAGTGGCTGTGAATAAAGAACTAGAAAAAAGTTCTTATGATGTTCTGCAAGCTGAGCTTAAAGTGCAAAAAGATTTAGTGGAAGCCATAAAAACAATAGCAGGAAATCAAAAGGAACAACAACTACATACAAAACGAATATATCGTTCACTCGAAAAACTTAACGAGAGTAACGATAAACATTTTAAAAAAATGGAAATACTTAAAAGTGATGAAATCAAGGAAATGCGCAGACACAATGCGTTTATGGAAAAGCAAAGAGTTAGAGAAGTTGAATATAAATTAGAAAAAAATAGATTAGAACTGCAGCTACGTGAATATAATTAATTAATCGCTTATGAAATATTTTTCAAATTATAAATGTTGTGTAAGAACTGGTTTCTTTAAAAATTAGTCTGAATTATTTGTGTTTTTTTTTTTTAATAATTTACTTTTTATTTTAATAAACAAAAACTAAAATTATGTTATTACTGGTATTTATTTACAAAAGCGTATTTCCAATATTAGCTCATATGGCTTGAGCTGTAGCTAAATATTGGTTTGATATTTGTGGTACTATTTCCTCATCCGGCATGTTTAAATCTGTAACTTCAGTGCATGAATCCGTTACTTTATAATGTATGCATACATTATGTAAAGCGCAACATACATTATCAATGTTTGCGGCTTTTTCGGGAGCGTAGTGCAACTCCCGTGCTCCAAGCAGACACCTCCAACGATTTTTCAATACCCCATTGGTACGCTCAATTATGTTACGGGCTTTTATATGGGCTTCGTTAAAACGCATTTCAGTAGATCCATGGCTCCAGAGGGTACCCTGCATCTCCTATTTGTAAAAAACTTATATTACGATTTTTTCATAATTTATTTATAAAAAATTTACCTAGTAACCAAAAGTTGGTTTCACCCTGCGAATACTTTTGTTCAAAGTGTACTCGCAGCTCGCTGTTGGCCCAAATAAATGAATCATGGCATGCTCCTGGGTGAGACGGATTAACATAGCGGATGTTAAGCTCATCGTCACAAACCTTAAAACATTGAATAGTTAAACACTGCAAAAAATATTTTTCAATTTAATAAAGGTTTACAATACCAACTTTCTATGAAAACTGTACTTAAGAACCTTTGTTAAATTTATTTATCGTTTTTGCATAAAGGGATTAAAATATGTACAAAAGCTCATGTAAATCGAATTGATAAGTTATGTATCCTACCAGCATAACATTTAATGTAAATTTTCCTTTACGGTTGTAGTAGAGGTGTTTGTTAATTGATGGAGCAGTTATTTGCACGTGGGTTCCATCTATGCAACCCATAACTCCAGGAATATTGTGCTTCTTATAAAAAGCAAGCGCAATTTTCCTTTTTTCCGCTGCCGTTTTGGCCACATTTATCCAAACTGGGCAAAGGTGTGCTTCAAAAACATTAAGTAGTTCTTTCAGCACCATACTGAAAGTGGACTGTGCTAAGTTCACGTCAGAATCTTTGCCAATACCAGTTTGGTAACCACCCTCAGCAAAAAATCGCAAGCACGCACTTAGCTTGATAACAGCTGGAATAGCAAATTGTTTTTTAACCTGTTGAGAGTGCTTTGTAAGTACTTCAAGTAAATACCGGAAAGCTGGCTTATTTACCCGGTAGTATTTTTGAAACCTGTAAAAAAAGTATGTTAATCCATCAAAAATATATATATGTAATTGTATGTTTGTACTTACAAAGATTGTGGCAACTCAAGTGGGTTAGAGGCATCGCGCAACAGTCTTCTTTCTATTTTTGCGTTTCTTAGTTGTTCCTCATCTTCTGCAAAAGACAAACTTCCAGCAATAATCCGAAAAGCAATACTATGCATTTTTATTTTGCTATTCTTTTGTTTTTAGTTAAAGTAAACTTAAATAAATTCTGTTGCCACCGTTTGTAAACAAAAAATTACATGCCACTCAGCTAAACAGCTGTTCTTTTCGAAAATTCGATTTTCCTTCTCCCTTATTTTTTATTCCCGCATGATTTATGATCGGGGAAAGATTTTCTCGAGAAAAATATTTTTCGTGGGAAAACAATTTCTCGAGAATATTCATGATTGGGCTGATTATAGATTAACGTTTTTCTTTTTAACATTTATTTTTGCATGTTGTAGGGTAAGTATTTAAGAAATTTTGATATGGCTTATTAGCTAAATTTGTATTAGCTTATTAACGACAAAAAATTTCATTTCGATCAGACAAGGTTTTCTGATTCTATATTTGTGCCTTATAGGAGGCCAAACCACTTGACCGATCATCTTGAAATTTTCACAGAATATAACTATGGCCCTGGAAGAGACATTAGGCTATATACATAAAGTTGAGATTGGACAAAGGGGGGATGCCCAAAATTTAAAATCGTTCTACCTTAGGCATTTTTTGGCATAGGATGATGATATTTAGTACATATGGTGTATGTAATGAATGTGATATATTTTATATTTTGATGTTTATTGGTTTAAAAGATAGATGGCATAGCAAAAAAGTTTAAAAATATAGGTTTTACCCGTTTACTCCCCAGAAAGCCCGAATTTCAAAAAGTACCAGGCACCTGTCCGCTTATTTTTTTTATTGAACAACAATAAGTACATTTTTGAATAAAAAAAAATGTTATTTCCATGTTTATGGGTGTAAAAGATAGATGGGGTGACAAAAAAGTACCAAAATACAGGTTTTACCCGTTAAATCCGTTAAAGGGCTGAATTTCCAAAAAGTACCAGACACTTGTCCGCTTATTTTTCTAAAGAACAACGATACTTATTAAATTTTTTTTGTATCTCTTTTAGTTTTGGAGATATAAGGTTACCGAATTTACCCGTTTTTACCCCCTAAACATTCGAATTTCCAAAAATTCCGTCTTAGTGGATCGATTTGGGGAGAGACCAAACCCTGATCCGAATTTCAAGTTTATAGCTTCAGGAGTTTGGGCTGTGCGATGATGAATCAGTCAGTGAGTCAGTCAGTAACGTTACAATTTTATATACATATATAGGTTAGGTTAGGTTCCATTGGCAGCCGTGATCAAGCACAGGTCACGTGGGTCCATTGCTTAGATTCCGTTGTGTTACCATATCACGCCGTCGCCCATGGGTCCTATGACATCTGGCTGCTAGTATTCCCATGCAGCCAACCGGTCGATTCAATAAAGGAGTGGATCCTATTTACGTCAACATCAGAGAGACAAGTTTTGTCCCCAAGGGTTCTTCGACCAAACATTTTGAGTCTTAAGTCTCCGAAAGCCGGGCAGTTACAGAGAAGATGTTCCGTTGACTCTTCCTCCTCCTCATCGCCGCAACTTCTGCACAAGTCGTTATAAGGGAGCCCCAGCCTCTGGGCGTGCCTCCCAATTGGCCAGTGGCCAGTTATAACCGCAGTTAGGTTTCTTAGATGATGTCTGGACAGCTGTAATGCCCGTCGTGTCCTTTTTCATCTATGATGGGCCAGATTTTCCTGGTTTCCCCACAGGTGGTTTCATCGTGCCACCTCTGACTGGCGATAAGATGAAACTTATGCGCTATAAGTTGCTTACACCTTGGGAGTGAAGCACCTACATATGTGGAACCGTCCCGATTCAAGGTGGTACCTGCATGCGCCAACGAATCCGCCATGCAGTTCCCATGTATGTCCCCGTGTCCGGGGACCCAATTAAGGGTGACCAGTGAATGTCTCGCTATCTCCTCCAGAGACATCCGGCATTCTCAGACAATTCTCGATGTGATGAACACATTCTCCAGGGATCTTATGGCCGCCTTGATATCGGTAATAATGTGAATATCCCTTCCAGATTTTTCACCGTACCGGATGCGTTTCGCGGCTGTGTGGATGGCCATTATCTCGGCCTGGATGACACTGCAGTATATATATAGATATTCACCCCTATCGTGAATAATTCTTCCCTCGTAATTTGTTCCCTTTTCACGTATTTGCGATCAAGAAAAACTCCCATGAAAAAAATTAATTTTTAGGAGAATAACATGAAAAAAATGTTCGCGGGAAAAAATTCCCCTTATCGTGAACAATTTTTCCTCGTAATTTGTTCACTTTTCCCTTTAAAATTCACACTTTATTTTTGCTGGGGAACAAAACATCCTTATCAGTCTGGAGAAGAAACACCCAGGAGAGGATGAAAAGAGGACTCAATGCCTACTACACATGCAGAAACTCCATCGGTAAGAATTGGGGACTAAGACCAGATATGGTAAACTGGAATTACACATCGGTGGTTAGGCCTATTCTTAACTATGGATGCAATGTGAGGATGCGTTGAGAGTGGACAGCTATAGGAAGATGCTCAACAAGGTCCAGAGGAGTGTGGCTGCCAGGATATTATTTAGACTCTACGAGTCTTCGTTGATTAGACCTAGGCGGGATGACCACACAAGGATTCTATACGAAGTGGGTCTGCTTGATCAGGAAAGTATTCCGGCGGGAATCTCGGATCATAGGAGTATGAACTTGGATTTCGGTGTAACACCACTGGTGGAGTTCCCGGATAGGGAAGTTTGGCGTGGATCCAACGGACTGTTTGAGGGGTGGGCAGTATATACGGATGGGTCCAAGATGGACACTGGTACTGGGGCTGGTGTTTTTATTGCTGACACTGACTTGAAAAGGTCATTCAGACTCCCGGATGAGTGCAGTGTCTTCCAGGCTAACCTATCCTAACCTAATTCTTCTCAGAATGCGAATATTGAAGTTTACAAAATTAATTTAAAGGTCAATTTCCGTTAAAAGAGGCACAATCTTATATGTATATTGTTCAACAAAATGTAAAAAACAGGTGGATTGCCTGAGGAGTTATGAAGCTTTTCAAAGACGTGGTGGCAGAATTTAAGAAATTGTTTACTACATAAAAGCGCAATAAGCTAATGTTGCAATCAAACTATCACTCCAATGCAATATATTTTATTTATTTTTTTTTTTTTTAAATTTTCTTTAAAATGTACGTGTATATTTTTGAACAAAAAATTGTTGTCAATGTTTTTTAATATTTCTTTTTTACATTCACTGAGAATTGTAAGGGCGAAAAATTGTTCACGGCAGTTTCTCGATAGCATTTTTCCCTTCGAGGGGAATAAAAATTTCATGGCAACAAAAATTTGACTTGTTTTTCACGATAGGGGTGATTAATTTTAAATAATTGTTCATAAAACATTATATAAAACCATATATTATGGGTATTTAACTATGAATTTTCTGTTGTAAGTGAATAAAGTATAAATATGTCGATATGAATCTCCTTCAGCCATAGCATGATTAGAAAATTAAATAAATTTTATCCCGCAAAACATATATTGTAGTGTTTGAACGAATAAAAATAAAAAATAAAATAAAACAAGTAATAGTTGTATATAAATATATATACATATACATATATATATTTGATATATATATATTAGGGTGGCAGCTAAATTTCAACTTTGGATTTTCAATATCTCCCGGGCGGAATATTGTGCCACATGGTCTAAAACTGATGTGGAAAAAATTTCAGCCAAATCGGATAACTTTAACCCGTGCCCCTTTGAGGTCAAAGTTCAAATGATAAAAAAAAAAAATTCCATACAAGCAAAAAAAATTTTTTTCATTTTTTTTTTTTTTTATTTTTTAATATTAGTTAGCTTTATTAGCTTATTAACATCAAAAAATTTCATTTCGATCGGACAAGATTTTCAGTTTCTAAAGTGACTCCGAAAAAAAAATTTACAAAAAAAAATTTTTTGGAGTTTTGATAAGCACACATTAAAGATTTTTTGTTGCTCTTAATACCAGGTTTTTAAAATTTTTTTTCGACATCGCATTTTTGTTCTAAATTGGGGTAAAAAACTGGAAAATGCAACAATGTCCCAGAAAGAAAAAAAATTATAGATTTGGAATATGTATTATCAAGAGAAACAAACAAAAGCTATATTGCAAACTTTTAAACTTTTTTAAGAGTATGTCTGTCTCAAGACAGTCTCAATATACGAGAGCAAAGAGATGAATTAAGAAAAGCAAATAGCGCACGAATTGCATCAACGTTTTCTACCAATACTCAGCCACTAACAATCCACTGGGATACCAAACTATTGTCTGGTATATCAGGAAAAGTTGAAGACCGTCTTTCAATAGTAGCAACTGCTCCAGATTTGGAACAAATTTTAAATATGCCTGATATTCCATCAGGGACTGGCTTAGAAATAGCATCTGCGGTCTATGACACTTTAGAAGAGAATCAAATTTTGGATAAAACCGAGGCATTTGTGTTTGACACAACCGCGTCAAATACCGGAAAATTTAAAGGAGCTTGCACTATTTTGGAGAAAAGAATTGGACGAGAAATATTGTTTCTAGGTTGCAGACACCATATATTTGAAATGGTTTTAGCAGCCATTTTCAATGAATCAACTGTATGTGTACCGACCGGCCCAGAAGTTATATTATTTAAAAAATTTAAGAAACATTGGCCGAATGTAAAAAAATACGTCTTTTTGACTGGATTAACGATTCCTAGAATTAATGAAATATTAGGTGAAGGATGTGCTGAAATTTTAAGTTTCGCAAATAAAAAAATTATGGAAGACTTCCCGCAGAATGATTACAAAGAGTTCCTGGAATTAATTATAATATTTTTGTGTGGAAGTCCTCCTCGTGGATTTAAATTTGCAAAGCCAGGTGCTGTGCCCTTAGCCAGGTGGATGGCTAAGGCTATATATTGCTTAAAAATTTTAATTTTCCGAAATCAGTTTCCCGAAGCCAATGAAATTGAAATAAATGGTCTAGTTGAAGTTGCTGGATTCATTATTAAATGTTATGCTATTTTATGGTTTAATGCAGATAGAGCAGACCTAGCTCCATTTAACGATTTAGA
Source organism: Pollenia amentaria (assembly GCA_943735925.1). Taxonomy (NCBI): domain Eukaryota; kingdom Metazoa; phylum Arthropoda; class Insecta; order Diptera; family Polleniidae; genus Pollenia; species Pollenia amentaria. The sequence continues at coordinate 77,530,793 of OX031010.1, forward strand.
GTTTCTGAGAAAATTGCAAACCTACAAACCAATAAATATAAGTGTAGCAGAAAAAGCAATCTCAAAATTTCTCAATCATTTATATTATTTAAATGAAGAATGTGTTGGATTCTCTTTATTTGATGACAGAATCAATGCAGAATCTAAAACCAAAATGGCAGAAAAGTTATTGATGTTTGTTGAAGAAAATCAGATAGAAGATAAAGAGATTTCTAAAAAGCTAATAATAAAACAGGAAAATCTCAAAAAATTCATAGCAACAGATAGTTCATCAATTTTGATAGAATTATTCTCTAAAAATACTGTAAAACTTTTGAAATGGTTTTGAGTTTCAACAGATTTTTTGCAAAGTGACCCAAGTATGTGGAATAATTTAGATGATTATAAAAAAGGAAAAGACATTATCAAGAGCGACGTAAAATCTTTAAGAGGTTAAAGATCATTAATGATTGCGCCGAAAGAGGTATTAAGCTTGTTAAAGATTTCCATGATAAAATTACAAAAGATGAGGAGAAGCGCCAATATTTATTCAAAGTACGTTGTGTTTAAATTTCACTACAGTAAATAAAATTATGTTTTTTAATATAATATTAAACACGATTTTTGGTTTTTAGGTTGTACAAAATTATAGAAAACTATATTCAAAGGAAGCAAATTTACTAAATTTAAGGAATGATTATATTTGAATCTTCAATATTGTCGTTAATTATGCTTATAAAAATTAATATTTTTTTTTTATTCAGCCCAATTACAAACAAAAATTCCGCGTGAGTTTTCTCACTTATTTTTTTACTCCAATCATGAATAAATATTTTCCCTTTTTTTGCAACTATGGGGAGAGAAAAATTCGAAGTGAATAAAAGTAGGCATCATCAATAGAAAAAAAAGGGGAAAAACAGTTAAATTATTTAAGTTTTTTTTTCACTTATAATTTTGAAGGGAGTTAAGATAACCATGTAAGTATATCTTTTTACTGCCTATTTCCGAGGTGCGAAAGAATTCTTTCTTTCGAACAACTACATTTAAAACAAAAACAAAGTTTTTAGAATTTGTTTTTGTTTTAAATGTAGTTGTACGAACGAACGAATTCTTTCGCACATCGGAAATAGGCAGTTAAAATTAAAATAAAAAAAAACAAAACAAAAAATACAACATTTTAATGTGTTTACAGGTCAAAAAATACTAATAAGCAACAATTGCAGCACTTGTTGACGTTAATGGATGCCAATGCGGACATTGCGTGTGGATTTTATAAAGGTACCAAGGAGGCACATTTACGATTTTGGAAAAACGCTGAAACGGAGCTAAATTCGATGGGTCCTCCAACAAAATGTAATGCTGAATGGAAAAAGGTTAGAAGTGAGAATAAAGTTAACAGCAGACTAATCACTCATACTCGTTCGCGTGTTTTTTACATTTTTAGGTGTGGGCAGATCAAAAAAAATATGTCCGGCAAAAGGCTGCGCAAAATCTACGAGAGAAAAAAGCTACTGGAGGGGGCCCGAACAAGGAAGTAAAGTTCTCTTCTATAGAGGAAGGCATTTACAACCTCGTTGGCATGAAGTCTGCAGTGGAAGGTGTGGCAGCAAAGTCGTATGGACTAAATTCTCCAAAAACCCATGAAGACTTAATTGAAACTTTAGTCGATGCAGAGTTTTTGGAGGATGAAGTACAAGAAGAACCAAAAGAGGTTCGACAAAATACACCACAAACGAATAATGTTACCACGCTACCAGGTTTAGCTTTCTCAAAAGTCCCACGATTCAAAAAAGTGGCTGTGAATAAAGAACTAGAAAAAAGTTCTTATGATGGTCTGCAAGCTGAGCTTAAAGTGCAAAAAGATTTAGTGGAAGCCATAAAAACAATAGCAGGAAATCAAAAGGAACAACAACTACATACAAAACGAATATATCGTTCACTCGAAAAACTTAACGAGAGTAACGATAAACATTTTAAAAAAATGGAAATACTTAAAAGTGATGAAATCAAGGAAATGCGCAGACACAATGCGTTTATGGAAAAGCAAAGAGTTAGAGAAGTTGAATATAAATTAGAAAAAAATAGATTAGAACTGCAGCTACGTGAATATAATTAATTAATCGCTTATGAAATATTTTTCAAATTATAAATGTTGTGTAAGAACTGGTTTCTTTAAAAATGAGTCTGAATTATTTGTGTTTTTTTTTAATAATTTACTTTTTATTTTAATAAACAAAAACTAAAATTATGTTATTACTGGTATTTATTTACAAAAGCGTATTTCCAATATTAGCTCATATGGCTTGAGCTGTAGCTAAATATTGGTTTGATATTTGTGGTACTATTTCCTCATCCGGCATGTTTAAATCTGTAACTTCAGTGCATGAATCCGTTACTTTATAATGTATGCATACATTATGTAAAGCGCAACATACATTATCAATGTTTGCGGCTTTTTCGGGAGCGTAGTGCAACTCCCGTGCTCCAAGCAGACACCTCCAACGATTTTTCAATACCCCATTGGTACGCTCAATTATGTTACGGGCTTTTATATGGGCTTCGTTAAAACGCATTTCAGTAGATCCATCTTCTGGGACACGATGTGGAGTTAACAGCCATGGCTCCAGAGGGTAGCCTGCATCTCCTATTTGTAAAAAACTCATATTACGATTTTTTCATAATTTATTTATAAAAAATTTACCTAGTAACCAAAAGTTGGTTTCACCCTGCGAATACTTTTGTTCAAAGTGTACTCGCAGCTCGCTGTTGGCCCAAATAAATGAATCATGGCATGCTCCTGGGTGAGACGGATTAACATAGCGGATGTTAAGCTCATCGTCACAAACCTTAAAACATTGAATAGTTAAACACTGCAAAAAATATTTTTCAATTTAATAAAGGTTTACAATACCAACTTTCTATGAAAACTGTACTTAAGAACCTTTGTTAAATTTATTTATCGTTTTTGCATAAAGGGATTAAAATATGTACAAAAGCTCATGTAAATCGAATTGATAAGTTATGTATCCTACCAGCATAACATTTAATGTAAATTTTCCTTTACGGTTGTAGTAGAGGTGTTTGTTAATTGATGGAGCAATTATTTGCACGTGGGTTCCATCTATGCAACCCATAACTCCAGGAATATTGTGCTTCTTATAAAAAGCAAGCGCAATTTTCCTTTTTTCCGCTGCCGTTTTGGCCACATTTATCCAAACTGGACAAAGGTGTGCTTCAAAAACATTAAGTAGTTCTTTCAGCACCATACTGAAAGTGGACTGTGCTAAGTTCACGTCAGAATCTTTGCCAATACCAGTTTGGTAACCACCCTCAGCAAAAAATCGCAAGCACGCACTTAGCTTGATAACAGCTGGAATAGCAAATTGTTTTTTAACCTGTTGAGAGTGCTTTGTAAGTACTTCAAGTAAATACCGGAAAGCTGGCTTATTTACCCGGTAGTATTTTTGAAACCTGTAAAAAAAGTATGTTAATCCATCAAAAATATATATATGTAATTGTATGTTTGTACTTACAAAGATTGTGGCAACTCAAGTGGGTTAGAGGCATCGCGCAACAGTCTTCTTTCTATTTTTGCGTTTCTTAGTTGTTCCTCATCTTCTGCAAAAGACAAACTTCCAGCAATAATCCGAAAAGCAATACTATGCATTTTTATTTTGCTATTCTTTTGTTTTTAGTTAAAGTAAACTTAAATAAATTCTGTTGCCACCGTTTGTAAACAAAAAATTACATGCCACTCAGCTAAACAGCTGTTCTTTTCGAAAATTCGATTTTCCTTCTCCCTTATTTTTTATTCCCGCATGATTTATGATCGGGGAAAGATTTTCTCGAGAAAAATATTTTTCGTGGGAAAACAATTTCTCGAGAATATTCATGATTGGGCTGATTATAGATTAACGTTTTTCTTTTTAACATTTATTTTTGCATGTTGTAGGGTAAGTATTTAAGAAATTTTGATTTGGCTTATTAGCTAAATTTTTATTAGCTTATTAACGACAAAAAATTTATTAATGTTTAGGGGTTTACTCTAAAAAACTTAAAAATTTTTTTTTTTAGCTCTGACAAGCAAACATTTAAGATTTTACGTCGCTCTTGATAACAGTTTTTCTTTTTTTTTTTGGTGACATCGAAGTTTTGTTCTAAATTGGGGCCAAAAGCTGCAAAAATTTAGTTTTTGGCCCTATTAAAAAATAAAATTACGACGTCACAAAAAATGTTTAAAAAAACCTATTGTTAAGAGCGACAAAATATCTGTAATGTATGCTTGTAAGTCCCTAACAAGCCTGAAAATTTTTTTCAGAGTCACTTTTGAAACTGAAAATCTTGTCCGATCGAAATGAATTTTTTTGTTGTTAATAAGCTAATAAAGCTAACTAATATTAAAAAATAAAAAAAAAAAAATCGAAAAAAAAATTTTTTGCTTGTATGGAAATTTTTTTTTTTTATCATTTGAACTTTGACCTCAAAGGGGCACGGGTTAAAGTTATCCGATTTGGCTGAAATTTTTTCGACATCAATTTTAGACCATGTGGCACAATATTCCGCCCGGGAAACATCAATATTAATACAAAAAAATTGCTCCATACATTTCGCTGCCACCCTAATATATATATATATATATATTTGTGCCTTATAGGAGGCCAAACCACTTGACCGTTCATCTTGAAATTTTCACAGAATATAACTATGGCCCTGGAAGAGACATTAGGCTATATACATAAAGTTGAGATTGGACAAAGGGGGGATGCCCAAAATTTAAAATCGTTCTACCTTAGGCATTTTTTGGCATAGGATGATGATATTTAGTACATATGGTGTTTGTAGGAATATAAATAAGCTCAATGAAAAAAGAGGGCCAAGCCACGCCCTTTTATAGAAAAAGTAAAAACCACTATATCTAATAAACTACTGAACCGATCGTCATCAAATTCCACAAAATCCACAGTAGGCGACTGTCTTGAGTTACTGAACTTTAAGCTATATAAAGATGTGGTTGGAAAAAGAGGCGGTGCTACGCCCATACAACCCAAAACATAAAATCCTCATATCTAAGCCACTATTTGGCTTAGGATGATGATATTTGGTATATATGGTATTGGTATGAATATAAATACGTTGCATGAAAAAAGTGGGAGGAGCTTTTACATTTGTAAAAAATTTAGAAAATCACCTCCAAACTCGTTTAGCGACAGAAAAGCAAGCAAATATGAAACAAAAAACTATAAAATACTTTTTTATTTCAAAATAAGTACAAATGCGTATATGTATGTACTAATTTATATTCCTTTTAGTGCCTTTAAATCATCTCTTACCATGAATTTTTTAATAAGTAACACATTATTATTTTAATTTAAAAAACTTGTTTTTCGTTAAACCTTTTTTGTTAATTAGTAGATATGAATTGAATTTTATGTTAATGCTCTAAATAAACAATAAAAAATATTTTTTTTGTCCTTTTTTATCAAACTCCCATAGGCGGACACCTCTCAACAACGGACAAATTTTGGTCGACGGTGGCGGATGAGGAAGAATTTTTTGAAAAAAAAAAAAAAAAAATAACAGAATTAGGTACGATTTTCATCCCTTAAACGTTCGAATTTCGAAACGCATGAAATTTGTATTTGTATTTTTTAGATAAGTAACGAATGTGATATATTTTTATTTTAATGTTTATAGGTTTAAAAGTTAGATGGCATAACAAAAAAGTTTTAAAATTTAAGATAAGTGATAATGAACTGACGTTACAATTTTATATTATATCGATAAGTTATGAAAAATATTTAAAAACAACTTAGAGTGCTGTATTCGGCTGTGCCGAGTCTTTGATACCCTCCACCGACAGGAGTGGGTTCTTTATGTGTACGAGAATTTCAGATTGAAACTATTTGAATATTATTTAAAACAATTAACATTTATTTAAATTTAATTAATTTAATTTACAATGTGGCTGAGAACTACAAGCTTCGGTAACTTTACACAAACTCAATAGATTCACACTTTAGAACATTACAAGTAACCAAAAAACACTCAAAATATTAATAAAAAGGCAAATACAAATAAGAAATAAAATTTACGTTACGTTAAAACAGGGTTTGTGATTAAACTATTAATTTAATAAAATCCCAAACATTTCTCCCCCACTAAGAACAATAGTTCTTAAACCGGAATTATTCAGCAGGATGTCTCGTCTCGTCATCATTTGCGGGAAGAAAACTAATTTTAGCCACTGGTCGCTTTAAATACTTTCCATTGCAATATAGGGTTACTACACGAATGTGGCCATCCGAACCTGGATGTACTTCCTCTACTCTAGCTAATGGCCATTTCCCTGGGGAATAGCGCTCATGTAGAAGCAAAACAATATCTCCAACTCGAGCTTCTCTCTTTATACAGTTCCATTTAGGCCTTGATTGCAATCTGCAGATAAACTCGTTTGACCATCGTTGCCAAAAATGTTGTTTAAATTTTTCAATTTGCTTCCAACGCGATAGTCGGTCTACTTAGTATCTAGTAGATCTCTATCTGATATAGTCGTAGTCGGTTCTCCAACAAGAAAGTGGGCTGGTGTTAAAACGTTCAGATCTGTTGGATCAGTTGATAGGGGACATAATGGCCTTGAATTTAAACAACTTTCAATTTGACACAAAAGAGTTGATAACTCCTCAAACGTTAGGATACGATCTACCATAATACGACGTAAATGGTGCTTAGTTGATTTCACACCAGCTCCAAAATGGGGTGAAGCTGGTGGAATGAAGTGCCAGGTTGTGCCATCATTGTTTGACGTTTCAGCTAAGTCCTTTGGAAGAGAACTTCTCGACTGATTATGTAAAGCACGTAGCTCTTTGGTTGCTCCAACGAAAGTAGTTCCGCAATCGGAATATAAATCCGTACAAGGTCCTCTTCGTGAAATAAATCGCCTAAAAGCTGCAAGAAAGGCATCCGTTGTAAGGTTAGAAACTTTTTTCAAGATGTACTACTGGATGCTTCTTACACTAGGACACATTTGCATTTTTATTTCTGCCACCTACACGTAATAAGCCTTTATTATCTAAAAATGGTTGTAAATTTATTATTTTGCTATTAAAAGGTAAGCATTTTTGTTTGAGTAGACATTTAATTTCCTCATGAAACGAAATTTGTTGACACTGCTTAACTATGACAAACTGAGCTCTATTTAATTCAGCTGTTGAGAGATATTGTATACTCGAAATATTTGTATTAACTTTTATACTTTCTCCATTCTTTTTTCTTAATATATAATCTTTCAAATTATAATACCAGCGAAATATAAATGCTGTAACTCGTTTAAGTTTTGTAAATGTTGTAAATTTTGAAAATAAGTCGGGATATAATTGATTATTATTTGTGGTTGACAGTGTTGTTGTTGCTACATCGATGGTAATGCTTGTTGATTGTATGGAATTTCTGAATTTTACAACTGGCCATTTTTCAGGCTCATTAACAAGCCAATAGGGTACTTTCCACCAAAGTGTTTGCTTAGAAAGTTCTTGTGGTAATAACCCTCTTGTTGCACAGTCTGCTGGATTATCTCTAGTGGAGACGTATTTCCAGTCCATTACGTTGGTTAATCTTTGTATTTGCGAAACACGATTCGCCTCATAAACTGGTAGTATTGACGATTGACACTTAATCCAATTTAAAACTGTACTGCTATCCGACCAATATGTGATTTTTTTAATGTGTAGACCAATATTATGTTTAATTTCGTTTGTCAATTTTGCTGCTAATACAGCTGCACATAATTCCAGTTTTTCTGATGTATAAGCAAGCAGCAAAAGCTAGTTTTGATGCATCACAGAAAGTATGTAATGTATTGTTATTTGTTCGATGTTTTTTAATACGATACGATAATTTGACCACTAATCGCTTAGCGATTTTGGCAAAGTATCTTACCAATCTAGTCCTTCACGCCAAAGTTTTTGAAACATAATTTTTGCAATAATTGTGGTAGGCGCCAGCCAACCAAGAGGGTCAAAAAGTCTAGCAGAATCTGAAAGAACACTACTTTTTGTTATTTTATCAGAAAAATTATAATTTATTTTAAAACAAAAGCAATCAGTTTGAGTGTGCCATGATAAACCTAGTGCCTTAACCATTTCACAATGTTCCAGTTCAAAAGGATGTGTTGCTAAGTACTCCTTTGGAATGTGTTTCAAAAACTCTGCAGAATTTGAATTCCACTTACGTAAATTAAATCCAGCACTTTCCAGCAGCATACGCAGTTGTTGTTGTAATTGAATGATCTCGTGAAGAGTGTCTGCACCAGATATTACATCGTCTACGTATATGTCAGATTTAAGCTCTTTACTGGCAAGAGGGAATTTTTCAGCTCCATCAGAAGCAATTTGTTTAATTACTCTTATTGCAAGAAAGGGTGCGCTTGTTGTGCCATAAGTTACTGTTTTTAATTTGTAAATATTAATGCCGTTTGTAATTTCATCGCGCCACAGAATACATTGATATTAATTTGCCTAAACATTTTCTCTAAATCGGCAGTAAAAGAAAGCTTAAATCGTCGCCAACGTGTTATCACTTCTGGTAAATCATTTTGTAGTGGGGGTCCAGGGCTAAGTTCATTATTTAAAGAAGTGTACGGCAAGGTTTTGCTAGTTCCATCAAAGACTACTCTAAGTTTGGTGGTAGCACTATTTTCTCTTAGCACCCCATGATGTGGCAAAAGAAAGCATTGTTGTGGGAGAGATTGTGGATATTTACCAACATTTTCCATATGGTTTAGTTTTATATATTCGGCCATAAACTCCTTGTAAAATGCTGCAAACTGTGGTCTGGTAATAAATGACGATTCCAATTGTTTTAGCCTTTTTAATGCGTTGTAATCGGTATTGTAGAACTTAGGTAGTGCTTCTCCAAAAAGAGTGTTTTTAAATGGCAAATGTACCGTAAATCGACCACTATCATCTCTTTTATAAATTTTACTAAATAACCTTTCGCACAATTCTTCCTCTAATGACAACTTTCTTTCTTCTGTTTGTTCTTCCTGTTCCCAAAAAAGTCTTAGTTGATTTTCAAGGTTACAAATATTTATGTTTAACCGTTGTTCAGTAGAACAATTAACAACAGGCCCTGAAACTAGCCAACCAAACCGACTTTCCTGTAAGTAAACACTATTTGGAAACTTAAATGAATTGGCTATCATGATCTCACCGTACACATCATTTCCCAATAAAATATAAATTTTTGCTGGTAAATAAAACTTGGGGTTTGATAAATAAAATTGATTTAAATTTGGTAATTCACGTTTGTTTATATTACATGGGTTATAAGACGTAAATTTTTGCACTACTAATGTATCAATTCGTAAACAAAACTTTTTGTCATAGTTTGACAGCAACTGCAGATGTACACAATGATTTAATAACATTTTGTTATTTCCTCCAATTCCACTAATAGCCAATTTACACTACAACGAAATCTAGTACTTTCGAGATTTCAAGCCAAAACTAGTTGTTTTTGGCTAGATTTCCCGTACAAAACAAAATCTACTCCGTGACTAGATTTTGACGAAATCTATTCGAAATCTAGTAGTACTTATTGATGCAACTATGTTTTTCTATGTGAAAACCAAATCTCGCTAATGTCAAACAAGTATAATGTAAACGAACTAGATTTGGAGAAAGATTTCAAAGGAAATCTACTAGATTTCGATGTAATGTAAATGCCCTATAACAGATGTTTCTTCTACTTTTTCTTTATCTAGATTTAACAGCTGTACAATTTCATTTGTTATAAATGATGCTTGAGAGCCTTGGTCTACTAAAGCTTTTACAGTATGTGTTCCAGTTTGGTGTTTTATTAAAACATTAGGTGCGTTTGTTTACTTTTCCAGTAAAATCCAGTAGTTGAGTAAATTTTGGGCAATATGAAAATTTTACTCTCAAAAATGGCTCTTGCACAAAAAAGTAAACGAACGGAAAAATTGCAAAAACTTGCAGGTTTATTCAAACAGCTGATCGCTAAAAAGCTTAGTGTTGTAAAATATGTGTTGCTTAGACTACCCAGTACATAATGTTTTTGCTACTTGATGAAATGCATTGTAATGATTATAAATTCGTAGCAAATTTATTTATTAAATGAGCTTCTGTGCAAGTTTTAAGACTTGTTTATTTTGTACATGACTTTTAATTTTGTTTCTAGTTGAATTACATACGAAACTACATCAATATTTGATTTTTGATATTTGGTACCCTCAATAATATGCAATAAGAAGTAATCATATATTCATTAGCTTTACATCTCTAAAATATTAATGTAAACAAAAACAAAAATAAGTAATATTGAACAATTAACACAAATTTTACCATGGATGCCAAAAAAAAGAAAACTTAATATTAATAGGTACAAAGTGGTAAGTAAAATTGTTTAGGATGTAATAAATATTTTTGATTTTTGTTGCACTTTTAATTCAGCTTTTGTTCTTTTAAATGTTTTTATTACAAATTGTATGCTTACTTTTGTTTGTTTACTTAAATGAAACATATGTTTTTGTTTTCTACTGGTTTTTACTGGTAAACATTTGCAGACTCTTTGCTTACAACTGTCACTTTACTCTCTCAGTAGATGCTCTCTTTTGCAAATTTTTGTGTAAGCGAACGCATTTCAGTAAAATCCAGTAAAAACTTGCACAAATTTGTGCAAATTTTGGGGTAAACGAACGCACCTATTAGCTGTTACTAACAGTACTTGAGATTTGCTGTTTACATTATGTGAAGAAATGTTACCAACACTCAATTTACATGATGAATTTTATGACGTCCAATTTTCTTAATTCCCTTTTGAAGTTGCTACCAAAAACTACTCAAATTCATACGATGGTTTTTTTTTGGACGTCTAATTTTTTTTCATTTTCATTCTTATTTGCAACCAGGGTTGTTTTTTACTGCTTAATCGGTTATTCTGCTTGAATTAATTTTTCTTCTTAGAAAAAATATAAATAAGTTTCTGAATTAAAAATTATTTATATTTTTAAATAAAAAAATGGAGCAGATTTTTGAATTAACGGAAGTGGCAATAGAGAATTTAGATTTGGACAATAATGAAGACAAAGAAATTGTTTTGTATTTGTTGGACACTTGCCAAGGTGTATGTGATATGCAGAAAAGAAAAAAGTGGAAGTAGATCAAAGAATGGCGTAAATGTCGTGTGGAACGAGGTACATTTTCTTTTCTTATGAAAGATCTCATGGACGACACATCTTCATTTTTGAATTACATAAGAATGAAACCTGCAACTTTTAATTTCATTCTTTTTTGGGAAGAGATCAACCCCTGGTCCAAATTTCAAGTTTTTAGCTTCAGGCGTTTAGGCTGTGCGATGATGAATCAGTCAGTCAGTCAGTCAGTAACGTTACAATTTTATATATATAGATAGGTAGATGAAGAAAAATGTTTTGAAAAAATAACAGAATTAGGTACGATTTTCACCCCTTAACGTTTGAATTTCGAAACGCATCAAATTTGTATTTGTATTTTTTAGATAAGTTACGAATGTGAAATATTTTTTATTTTAATGTTTATTGGTTTAAAAGATAGATGGCATAGCAAAAAAGTTTTAAAATACAGGTTTTACCCGTTTACTCCTTATTTCAAAAAGTGCTAGACACCTGTCTGTTTATTTTTAATGAACAATAATAGGTATTAAATTTCTTTGTATCCCTTTTAGTTAAGCAGATATGCGGTTAGCGAATTTCCGTTTTTACCGCCTTTTTTATTGAACCACAATAAGTATTAAATATTTTTGTATCTCCTCAGGCGTTTAGGCTGTGCGATGAAAATAAATAGATGAAGAAAAAATATCTTGGAAAAAGTAACAAAATTACGTACGATTTTTACCCCTTAAACGTTCGAATTCAGAAAAAGTACAAAATTTTCACTTGGCATTTTTTAGATAAGTTACGAATTTTATATAATTTTTATTTCTATGTTCATTGATTTAAACGGTAGATGGGGGACAAAAAAGAACCAAAATTCAGGTTTTACACTTTTACTCCCTAAAAGAGCCGAATTTCGAAATAGTACCAGACACCTGTTCTCTTTTTTTATTTAATGAACAACAATAAAAGCACAAAAAAAAGTACAAAAAAGTACCAAAAATTACCTATTACAGATGCTCATTCAACGCTTTGCTTGTTTAATTTTATATTTGTGTCTGCAATACTAACAAAAATTCAATAAGTACCTGTTGGCAAATAATACAGTACCAAAAAGTACCAAAAAACCACTCTTACAGATTCTCATTCACTTGGGAACTTGCATGTTTAATTTTATGTTTATAGGTCCAATCTTAACGGAAATTCAAAAAGTAACAGGTAAAGAACAAAAAGTACCAAAACGCCCCTCTTACAGATTCTCACTCACTCAGGACATTGCATTTTTAATTTTATGTTTGTAGATCCAATACTAACGAAAATAAAAAAGGTACCAGTTAAAAAACGAAAAAGTACCAAGAAGATCCTTCTTATAGGTTCTTGTCCACTCAGGACATTTAATGTTGAATTTTATGATTTTAGGTCCAATATTAACGGAACTTCAAATAGTACCAGTTAAAGACCAAAAGGTACCAAGAAGTCCCTCTAAAGAATTCTCATTCACTAAGGACCTTGCATGTTTGATTTTATGTCAATAGGTCTAATTTTAACGAAAATTAAAAAAGTACCAGTTAAAGAATGAAAAAGTACCAAAAAGATCCCTCTTACAAATTCTTATTCACTCAGGACTTTGCATGTTTAGTTTTATATTTCTAGGTCTAATACTAACGGAAATTAAAAAAGTACCAGTTAAAGATCAAAAAATACCAAAAAGTACCCTCAGAGGTTCTTATCCATTTAGGACATTGCATGTTGAAGTTTACGTTTCTAGGTCCAATATTAACGATAATTAAAAAAATTGTCAGTTGTGGAACCAAAACCTAAAGTAAGAAATAAAATTTCCCGTATTTCCCCTTTTTGGTACTTTTTTCTCCCCATTGAAGCATAAAAAATTTCAATATTGTAGTAGGAGCCCATAATTTAATACGTATATGTCAATGAATAAAAAAAATGTTTTGTAAAAAAGTACCAAAAATAGTAACGGTTTTTACCCCCTAAACGTCCGAATTTCGAAAAATTTTACTTCTGGTAAATCATTTTGTAGTGGGGGTCCAGGGCTAAGTTCATTATTTAAAGAAGTGTACGGCAAGGTTTTGCTAGTTCCATCAAAGACTACTCTAAGTTTGGTGGTAGCACTATTTTCTCTTAGCACCCCATGATGTGGCAAAAGAAAGCATTGTTGTGGGAGAGATTGTGGATATTTACCAACATTTTCCATATGGTTTAGTTTTTTATATTCGGCCATAAACTCCTTGTAAGATGCTGCAAACTGTGGTCTGGTAATAAATGACGATTCCAATTGTTTTAGCCTTTTTAATGCGTTGTAATCGGTATTGTAGAACTTAGGTAGTGCTTCTCCAAAAAGAGTGTTTTTAAATGGCAAATGTACCGTAAATCGACCACTATCATCTCTTTTATAAATTTTACTAAATAACCTTTCGCACAATTCTTCCTCTAATGACAACTTTCTTTCTTCTGTTTGTTCTTCCTGTTCCCAAAAAAGTCTTAGTTGATTTTCAAGGTTACAAATATTTATGTTTAACCGCTGTTCAGTAGAACAATTAACAACAGGCCCTGAAACTAGCCAACCAAACCGACTTTCCTGTAAGTAAACACTATTTGGAAACTTAAATGAATTGGCTATCATGATCTCACCGTACACATCATTTCCCAATAAAATATAAATTTTTGCTGGTAAATAAAACTTGGGGTTTGATAAATAAAATTGATTTAAATTTGGTAATTCACGTTTGTTTATATTACATGGGTTATAAGACGTAAATTTTTGCACTACTAATGTATCAATTCGTAAACAAAACTTTTTGTCATAGTTTGACAGCAACTGCAGATGTACACAATGATTTAATAACATTTTGTTATTTCCTCCAATTCCACTAATAGCCAATTTACACTACAACGAAATCTAGTACTTTCGAGATTTCAAGCCAAAACTAGTTGTTTTTGGCTAGATTTCCCGTACAAAACAAAATCTACTCCGTGACTAGATTTTGACGAAATCTATTCGAAATCTAGTAGTACTTATTGATGCAACTATGTTTTTCTATGTGAAAACCAAATCTCGCTAATGTCAAACAAGTATAATGTAAACGAACTAGATTTGGAGAAAGATTTCAAAGGAAATCTACTAGATTTCGATGTAATGTAAATGCCCTATAACAGATGTTTCTTCTACTTTTTCTTTATCTAGATTTAACAGCTGTACAATTTCATTTGTTATAAATGATGCTTGAGAGCCTTGGTCTACTAAAGCTTTTACAGTATGTGTTCCAGTTTGGTGTTTTATTAAAACATTAGGTGCGTTTGTTTACTTTTCCAGTAAAATCCAGTAGTTGAGTAAATTTTGGGCAATATGAAAATTTTACTCTCAAAAATGGCTCTTGCACAAAAAAGTAAACGAACGGAAAAATTGCAAAAACTTGCAGGTTTATTCAAACAGCTGATCGCTAAAAAGCTTAGTGTTGTAAAATATGTGTTGCTTAGACTACCCAGTACATAATGTTTTTGCTACTTGATGAAATGCATTGTAATGATTATAAATTCGTAGCAAATTTATTTATTAAATGAGCTTCTGTGCAAGTTTTAAGACTTGTTTATTTTGTACATGACTTTTAATTTTGTTTCTAGTTGAATTACATACGAAACTACATCAATATTTGATTTTTGATATTTGGTACCCTCAATAATATGCAATAAGAAGTAATCATATATTCATTAGCTTTACATCTCTAAAATATTAATGTAAACAAAAACAAAAATAAGTAATATTGAACAATTAACACAAATTTTACCATGGATGCCAAAAAAAAAGAAAACTTAATATTAATAGGTACAAAGTGGTAAGTAAAATTGTTTAGGATGTAATAAATATTTTTGATTTTTGTTGCACTTTTAATTCAGCTTTTGTTCTTTTAAATGTTTTTATTACAAATTGTATGCTTACTTTTGTTTGTTTACTTAAATGAAACATATGTTTTTGTTTTCTACTGGTTTTTACTGGTAAACATTTGCAGACTCTTTGCTTACAACTGTCACTTTACTCTCTCAGTAGATGCTCTCTTTTGCAAATTTTTGTGTAAGCGAACGCATTTCAGTAAAATCCAGTAAAAACTTGCACAAATTTGTGCAAATTTTGGGGTAAACGAACGCACCTATTAGCTGTTACTAACAGTACTTGAGATTTGCTGTTTACATTATGTGAAGAAATGTTACCAACACTCAATTTACATGATGAATTTTATGACGTCCAATTTTCTTAATTCCCTTTTGAAGTTGCTACCAAAAACTACTCAAATTCATACGATGGTTTTTTTTTTGGACGTCTAATTTTTTTTCATTTTCATTCTTATTTGCAACCAGGGTTGTTTTTTACTGCTTAATCGGTTATTCTGCTTGAATTAATTTTTCTTCTTAGAAAAAATATAAATAAGTTTCTGAATTAAAAATTATTTATATTTTTAAATAAAAAAATGGAGCAGATTTTTGAATTAGCGGAAGTGGCAATAGAGAATTTAGATTTGGACAATAATGAAGACAAAGAAATTGTTTTGTATTTGTTGGACACTTGCCAAGGTGTATGTGATATGCAGAAAAGAAAAAAGTGGAAGTAGATCAAAGAATGGCGTAAATGTCGTGTGGAACGAGGTACATTTTCTTTTCTTATGAAAGATCTCATGGACGACACATCTTCATTTTTGAATTACATAAGAATGAAACCTGCAACTTTTAATTTCATTCTTTTTTGGGAAGAGATCAACCCCTGGTCCAAATTTCAAGTTTTTAGCTTCAGGCGTTTAGGCTGTGCGATGATGAATCAGTCAGTCAGTAACGTTACAATTTTATATATATAGATAGGTAGATGAAGAAAAATGTTTTGAAAAAATAACAGAATTAGGTACGATTTTCACCCCTTAACGTTTGAATTTCGAAACGCATCAAATTTGTATTTGTATTTTTTAGATAAGTTACGAATGTGAAATATTTTTTATTTTAATGTTTATTGGTTTAAAAGATAGATGGCATAGCAAAAAAGTTTTAAAATACAGGTTTTACCCGTTTACTCCTTATTTCAAAAAGTGCTAGACACCTGTCTGCTTATTTTTAATGAACAATAATAGGTATTAAATTTCTTTGTATCCCTTTTAGTTAAGCAGATATGCGGTTAGCGAATTTCCGTTTTTACCGCCTTTTTTATTGAACCACAATAAGTATTAAATATTTTTGTATCTCCTCAGGCGTTTAGGCTGTGCGATGAAAATAAATAGATGAAGAAAAAATATCTTGGAAAAAGTAACAAAATTACGTACGATTTTTACCCCTTAAACGTTCGAATTCAGAAAAAGTACAAAATTTTCACTTGGCATTTTTTAGATAAGTTACGAATTTTATATAATTTTTATTTCTATGTTCATTGATTTAAACGGTAGATGGGGGACAAAAAAGAACCAAAATTCAGGTTTTACACTTTTACTCCCTAAAAGAGCCGAATTTCGAAATAGTACCAGACACCTGTTCTCTTTTTTTATTTAATGAACAACAATAGAAGCACAAAAAAAAGTACAAAAAAGTACCAAAAATTACCTATTACAGATGCTCATTCAACGCTTTGCTTGTTTAATTTTATATTTGTGTCTGCAATACTAACAAAAATTCAATAAGTACCTGTTGGCAAATAATACAGTACCAAAAAGTACCAAAAAACCACTCTTACAGATTCTCATTCACTTGGGAACTTGCATGTTTAATTTTATGTTTATAGGTCCAATCTTAACGGAAATTCAAAAAGTAACAGGTAAAGAACAAAAAGTACCAAAACCCCCCTCTTACAGATTCTCACTCACTCAGGACATTGCATTTTTAATTTTATGTTTGTAGATCCAATACTAACGAAAATAAAAAAGGTACCAGTTAAAAAACGAAAAAGTACCAAGAAGATCCTTCTTATAGGTTCTTGTCCACTCAGGACATTTAATGTTGAATTTTATGATTTTAGGTCCAATATTAACGGAACTTCAAATAGTACCAGTTAAAGACCAAAAGGTACCAAGAAGTCCCTCTAAAGAATTCTCATTCACTAAGGACCTTGCATGTTTGATTTTATGTCAATAGGTCTAATTTTAACGAAAATTAAAAAAGTACCAGTTAAAGAATGAAAAAGTACCAAAAAGATCCCTCTTACAAATTCTTATTCACTCAGGACTTTGCATGTTTAGTTTTATATTTCTAGGTCTAATACTAACGGAAATTAAAAAAGTACCAGTTAAAGATCAAAAAATACCAAAAAGTACCCTCAGAGGTTCTTATCCATTTAGGACATTGCATGTTGAAGTTTACGTTTCTAGGTCCAATATTAACGATAATTAAAAAAATTGTCAGTTGTGGAACCAAAACCTAAAGTAAGAAATAAAATTTCCCGTATTTCCCCTTTTTGGTACTTTTTTCTCCCCATTGAAGCATAAAAAATTTCAATATTGTAGTAGGAGCCCATAATTTAATACGTATATGTCAATGAATAAAAAAAATGTTTTGTAAAAAAGTACCAAAAATAGTAACGGTTTTTACCCCCTAAACGTCCGAATTTCGAAAAATTTTACTTCTGGTAAATCATTTTGTAGTGGGGGTCCAGGGCTAAGTTCATTATTTAAAGAAGTGTACGGCAAGGTTTTGCTAGTTCCATCAAAGACTACTCTAAGTTTGGTGGTAGCACTATTTTCTCTTAGCACCCCATGATGTGGCAAAAGAAAGCATTGTTGTGGGAGAGATTGTGGATATTTACCAACATTTTCCATATGGTTTAGTTTTATATATTCGGCCATAAACTCCTTGTAAGATGCTGCAAACTGTGGTCTGGTAATAGATGACGATTCCAATTGTTTTAGCCTTTTTAATGCGTTGTAATCGGTATTGTAGAACTTAGGTAGTGCTTCTCCAAAAAGAGTGTTTTTAAATGGCAAATGTACCGTAAATCGACCACTATCATCTCTTTTATAAATTTTACTAAATAACCTTTCGCACAATTCTTCCTCTAATGACAACTTTCTTTCTTCTGTTTGTTCTTCCTGTTCCCAAAAAAGTCTTAGTTGATTTTCAAGGTTACAAATATTTATGTTTAACCGCTGTTCAGTAGAACAATTAACAACAGGCCCTGAAACTAGCCAACCAAACCGACTTTCCTGTAAGTAAACACTATTTGGAAACTTAAATGAATTGGCTATCATGATCTCACCGTACACATCATTTCCCAATAAAATATAAATTTTTGCTGGTAAATAAAACTTGGGGTTTGATAAATAAAATTGATTTAAATTTGGTAATTCACGTTTGTTTATATTACATGGGTTATAAGACGTAAATTTTTGCACTACTAATGTATCAATTCGTAAACAAAACTTTTTGTCATAGTTTGACAGCAACTGCAGATGTACACAATGATTTAATAACATTTTGTTATTTCCTCCAATTCCACTAATAGCCAATTTACACTACAACGAAATCTAGTACTTTCGAGATTTCAAGCCAAAACTAGTTGTTTTTGGCTAGATTTCCCGTACAAAACAAAATCTACTCCGTGACTAGATTTTGACGAAATCTATTCGAAATCTAGTAGTACTTATTGATGCAACTATGTTTTTCTATGTGAAAACCAAATCTCGCTAATGTCAAACAAGTATAATGTAAACGAACTAGATTTGGAGAAAGATTTCAAAGGAAATCTACTAGATTTCGATGTAATGTAAATGCCCTATAACAGATGTTTCTTCTACTTTTTCTTTATCTAGATTTAACAGCTGTACAATTTCATTTGTTATAAATGATGCTTGAGAGCCTTGGTCTACTAAAGCTTTTACAGTATGTGTTCCAGTTTGGTGTTTTATTAAAACATTAGGTGCGTTTGTTTACTTTTCCAGTAAAATCCAGTAGTTGAGTAAATTTTGGGCAATATGAAAATTTTACTCTCAAAAATGGCTCTTGCACAAAAAAGTAAACGAACGGAAAAATTGCAAAAACTTGCAGGTTTATTCAAACAGCTGATCGCTAAAAAGCTTAGTGTTGTAAAATATGTGTTGCTTAGACTACCCAGTACATAATGTTTTTGCTACTTGATGAAATGCATTGTAATGATTATAAATTCGTAGCAAATTTATTTATTAAATGAGCTTCTGTGCAAGTTTTAAGACTTGTTTATTTTGTACATGACTTTTAATTTTGTTTCTAGTTGAATTACATACGAAACTACATCAATATTTGATTTTTGATATTTGGTACCCTCAATAATATGCAATAAGAAGTAATCATATATTCATTAGCTTTACATCTCTAAAATATTAATGTAAACAAAAACAAAAATAAGTAATATTGAACAATTAACACAAATTTTACCATGGATGCCAAAAAAAAGAAAACTTAATATTAATAGGTACAAAGTGGTAAGTAAAATTGTTTAGGATGTAATAAATATTTTTGATTTTTGTTGCACTTTTAATTCAGCTTTTGTTCTTTTAAATGTTTTTATTACAAATTGTATGCTTACTTTTGTTTGTTTACTTAAATGAAACATATGTTTTTGTTTTCTACTGGTTTTTACTGGTAAACATTTGCAGACTCTTTGCTTACAACTGTCACTTTACTCTCTCAGTAGATGCTCTCTTTTGCAAATTTTTGTGTAAGCGAACGCATTTCAGTAAAATCCAGTAAAAACTTGCACAAATTTGTGCAAATTTTGGGGTAAACGAACGCACTTATTAGCTGTTACTAACAGTACTTGAGATTTGCTGTTTACATTATGTGAAGAAATGTTACCAACACTCAATTTACATGATGAATTTTATGACGTCCAATTTTCTTAATTCCCTTTTGAAGTTGCTACCAAAAACTACTCAAATTCATACGATGGTTTTTTTTTGGACGTCTAATTTTTTTTCATTTTCATTCTTATTTGCAACCAGGGTTGTTTTTTACTGCTTAATCGGTTATTCTGCTTGAATTAATTTTTCTTCTTAGAAAAAATATAAATAAGTTTCTGAATTAAAAATTATTTATATTTTTAAATAAAAAAATGGAGCAGATTTTTGAATTAACGGAAGTGGCAATAGAGAATTTAGATTTGGACAATAATGAAGACAAAGAAATTGTTTTGTATTTGTTGGACACTTGCCAAGGTGTATGTGATATGTAGAAAAGAAAAAAGAAATTGTTTTGTATTTGTTGGACACTTGCCAAGGTGTATGTGATATGCAGAAAAGAAAAAAGTGGAAGTAGATCAAAGAATGGCGTAAATGTCGTGTGGAACGAGGTACATTTTCTTTTCTTATGAAAGATCTCATGGACGACACATCTTCATTTTTGAATTACATAAGAATGAAACCTGCAACTTTTAATTTCATTCTTTTTTGGGAAGAGATCAACCCCTGGTCCAAATTTCAAGTTTTTAGCTTCAGGCGTTTAGGCTGTGCGATGATGAATCAGTCAGTCAGTCAGTCAGTAACGTTACAATTTTATATATATAGATAGGTAGATGAAGAAAAATGTTTTGAAAAAATAACAGAATTAGGTACGATTTTCACCCCTTAACGTTTGAATTTCGAAACGCATCAAATTTGTATTTGTATTTTTTAGATAAGTTACGAATGTGAAATATTTTTTATTTTAATGTTTATTGGTTTAAAAGATAGATGGCATAGCAAAAAAGTTTTAAAATACAGGTTTTACCCGTTTACTCCTTATTTCAAAAAGTGCTAGACACCTGTCTGCTTATTTTTAATGAACAATAATAGGTATTAAATTTCTTTGTATCCCTTTTAGTTAAGCAGATATGCGGTTAGCGAATTTCCGTTTTTACCGCCTTTTTTATTGAACCACAATAAGTATTAAATATTTTTGTATCTCCTCAGGCGTTTAGGCTGTGCGATGAAAATAAATAGATGAAGAAAAAATATCTTGGAAAAAGTAACAAAATTACGTACGATTTTTACCCCTTAAACGTTCGAATTCAGAAAAAGTACAAAATTTTCACTTGGCATTTTTTAGATAAGTTACGAATTTTATATAATTTTTATTTCTATGTTCATTGATTTAAACGGTAGATGGGGGACAAAAAAGAACCAAAATTCAGGTTTTACACTTTTACTCCCTAAAAGAGCCGAATTTCGAAATAGTACCAGACACCTGTTCTCTTTTTTTATTTAATGAACAACAATAAAAGCACAAAAAAAAGTACAAAAAAGTACCAAAAATTACCTATTACAGATGCTCATTCAACGCTTTGCTTGTTTAATTTTATATTTGTGTCTGCAATACTAACAAAAATTCAATAAGTACCTGTTGGCAAATAATACAGTACCAAAAAGTACCAAAAAACCACTCTTACAGATTCTCATTCACTTGGGAACTTGCATGTTTAATTTTATGTTTATAGGTCCAATCTTAACGGAAATTCAAAAAGTAACAGGTAAAGAACAAAAAGTACCAAAACCCCCCTCTTACAGATTCTCACTCACTCAGGACATTGCATTTTTAATTTTATGTTTGTAGATCCAATACTAACGAAAATAAAAAAGGTACCAGTTAAAAAACGAAAAAGTACCAAGAAGATCCTTCTTATAGGTTCTTGTCCACTCAGGACATTTAATGTTGAATTTTATGATTTTAGGTCCAATATTAACGGAACTTCAAATAGTACCAGTTAAAGACCAAAAGGTACCAAGAAGTCCCTCTAAAGAATTCTCATTCACTAAGGACCTTGCATGTTTGATTTTATGTCAATAGGTCTAATTTTAACGAAAATTAAAAAAGTACCAGTTAAAGAATGAAAAAGTACCAAAAAGATCCCTCTTACAAATTCTTATTCACTCAGGACTTTGCATGTTTAGTTTTATATTTCTAGGTCTAATACTAACGGAAATTAAAAAAGTACCAGTTAAAGATCAAAAAATACCAAAAAGTACCCTCAGAGGTTCTTATCCATTTAGGACATTGCATGTTGAAGTTTACGTTTCTAGGTCCAATATTAACGATAATTAAAAAAATTGTCAGTTGTGGAACCAAAACCTAAAGTAAGAAATAAAATTTCCCGTATTTCCCCTTTTTGGTACTTTTTTCTCCCCATTGAAGCATAAAAAATTTCAATATTGTAGTAGGAGCCCATAATTTAATACGTATATGTCAATGAATAAAAAAAATGTTTTGTAAAAAAGTACCAAAAATAGTAACGGTTTTTACCCCCTAAACGTCCGAATTTCGAAAAATTTTACTTCTGGTAAATCATTTTGTAGTGGGGGTCCAGGGCTAAGTTCATTATTTAAAGAAGTGTACGGCAAGGTTTTGCTAGTTCCATCAAAGACTACTCTAAGTTTGGTGGTAGCACTATTTTCTCTTAGCACCCCATGATGTGGCAAAAGAAAGCATTGTTGTGGGAGAGATTGTGGATATTTACCAACATTTTCCATATGGTTTAGTTTTATATATTCGGCCATAAACTCCTTGTAAGATGCTGCAAACTGTGGTCTGGTAATAGATGACGATTCCAATTGTTTTAGCCTTTTTAATGCGTTGTAATCGGTATTGTAGAACTTAGGTAGTGCTTCTCCAAAAAGAGTGTTTTTAAATGGCAAATGTACCGTAAATCGACCACTATCATCTCTTTTATAAATTTTACTAAATAACCTTTCGCACAATTCTTCCTCTAATGACAACTTTCTTTCTTCTGTTTGTTCTTCCTGTTCCCAAAAAAGTCTTAGTTGATTTTCAAGGTTACAAATATTTATGTTTAACCGCTGTTCAGTAGAACAATTAACAACAGGCCCTGAAACTAGCCAACCAAACCGACTTTCCTGTAAGTAAACACTATTTGGAAACTTAAATGAATTGGCTATCATGATCTCACCGTACACATCATTTCCCAATAAAATATAAATTTTTGCTGGTAAATAAAACTTGGGGTTTGATAAATAAAATTGATTTAAATTTGGTAATTCACGTTTGTTTATATTACATGGGTTATAAGACGTCAATTTTTGCACTACTAATGTATCAATTCGTAAACAAAACTTTTTGTCATAGTTTGACAGCAACTGCAGATGTACACAATGATTTAATAACATTTTGTTATTTCCTCCAATTCCACTAATAGCCAATTTACACTACAACGAAATCTAGTACTTTCGAGATTTCAAGCCAAAACTAGTTGTTTTTGGCTAGATTTCCCGTACAAAACAAAATCTACTCCGTGACTAGATTTTGACGAAATCTATTCGAAATCTAGTAGTACTTATTGATGCAACTATGTTTTTCTATGTGAAAACCAAATCTCGCTAATGTCAAACAAGTATAATGTAAACGAACTAGATTTGGAGAAAGATTTCAAAGGAAATCTACTAGATTTCGATGTAATGTAAATGCCCTATAACAGATGTTTCTTCTACTTTTTCTTTATCTAGATTTAACAGCTGTACAATTTCATTTGTTATAAATGATGCTTGAGAGCCTTGGTCTACTAAAGCTTTTACAGTATGTGTTCCAGTTTGGTGTTTTATTAAAACATTAGGTGCGTTTGTTTACTTTTCCAGTAAAATCCAGTAGTTGAGTAAATTTTGGGCAATATGAAAATTTTACTCTCAAAAATGGCTCTTGCACAAAAAAGTAAACGAACGGAAAAATTGCAAAAACTTGCAGGTTTATTCAAACAGCTGATCGCTAAAAAGCTTAGTGTTGTAAAATATGTGTTGCTTAGACTACCCAGTACATAATGTTTTTGCTACTTGATGAAATGCATTGTAATGATTATAAATTCGTAGCAAATTTATTTATTAAATGAGCTTCTGTGCAAGTTTTAAGACTTGTTTATTTTGTACATGACTTTTAATTTTGTTTCTAGTTGAATTACATACGAAACTACATCAATATTTGATTTTTGATATTTGGTACCCTCAATAATATGCAATAAGAAGTAATCATATATTCATTAGCTTTACATCTCTAAAATATTAATGTAAACAAAAACAAAAATAAGTAATATTGAACAATTAACACAAATTTTACCATGGATGCCAAAAAAAAGAAAACTTAATATTAATAGGTACAAAGTGGTAAGTAAAATTGTTTAGGATGTAATAAATATTTTTGATTTTTGTTGCACTTTTAATTCAGCTTTTGTTCTTTTAAATGTTTTTATTACAAATTGTATGCTTACTTTTGTTTGTTTACTTAAATGAAACATATGTTTTTGTTTTCTACTGGTTTTTACTGGTAAACATTTGCAGACTCTTTGCTTACAACTGTCACTTTACTCTCTCAGTAGATGCTCTCTTTTGCAAATTTTTGTGTAAGCGAACGCATTTCAGTAAAATCCAGTAAAAACTTGCACAAATTTGTGCAAATTTTGGGGTAAACGAACGCACCTATTAGCTGTTACTAACAGTACTTGAGATTTGCTGTTTACATTATGTGAAGAAATGTTACCAACACTCAATTTACATGATGAATTTTATGACGTCCAATTTTCTTAATTCCCTTTTGAAGTTGCTACCAAAAACTACTCAAATTCATACGATGGTTTTTTTTTGGACGTCTAATTTTTTTTCATTTTCATTCTTATTTGCAACCAGGGTTGTTTTTTACTGCTTAATCGGTTATTCTGCTTGAATTAATTTTTCTTCTTAGAAAAAATATAAATAAGTTTCTGAATTAAAAATTATTTATATTTTTAAATAAAAAAATGGAGCAGATTTTTGAATTAACGGAAGTGGCAATAGAGAATTTAGATTTGGACAATAATGAAGACAAAGAAATTGTTTTGTATTTGTTGGACACTTGCCAAGGTGTATGTGATATGCAGAAAAGAAAAAAGTGGAAGTAGATCAAAGAATGGCGTAAATGTCGTGTGGAACGAGGTACATTTTCTTTTCTTATGAAAGATCTCATGGACGACACATCTTCATTTTTGAATTACATAAGAATGAAACCTGCAACTTTTAATTTCATTCTTTTTTGGGAAGAGATCAACCCCTGGTCCAAATTTCAAGTTTTTAGCTTCAGGCGTTTAGGCTGTGCGATGATGAATCAGTCAGTCAGTCAGTCAGTAACGTTACAATTTTATATATATAGATAGGTAGATGAAGAAAAATGTTTTGAAAAAATAACAGAATTAGGTACGATTTTCACCCCTTAACGTTTGAATTTCGAAACGCATCAAATTTGTATTTGTATTTTTTAGATAAGTTACGAATGTGAAATATTTTTTATTTTAATGTTTATTGGTTTAAAAGATAGATGGCATAGCAAAAAAGTTTTAAAATACAGGTTTTACCCGTTTACTCCTTATTTCAAAAAGTGCTAGACACCTGTCTGTTTATTTTTAATGAACAATAATAGGTATTAAATTTCTTTGTATCCCTTTTAGTTAAGCAGATATGCGGTTAGCGAATTTCCGTTTTTACCGCCTTTTTTATTGAACCACAATAAGTATTAAATATTTTTGTATCTCCTCAGGCGTTTAGGCTGTGCGATGAAAATAAATAGATGAAGAAAAAATATCTTGGAAAAAGTAACAAAATTACGTACGATTTTTACCCCTTAAACGTTCGAATTCAGAAAAAGTACAAAATTTTCACTTGGCATTTTTTAGATAAGTTACGAATTTTATATAATTTTTATTTTTATGTTCATTGATTTAAACGGTAGATGGGGGACAAAAAAGAACCAAAATTCAGGTTTTACACTTTTACTCCCTAAAAGAGCCGAATTTCGAAATAGTACCAGACACCTGTTCTCTTTTTTTATTTAATGAACAACAATAAAAGCACAAAAAAAAGTACCAAAAATTACCTATTACAGATGCTCATTCAACGCTTTGCTTGTTTAATTTTATATTTGTGTCTGCAATACTAACAAAAATTCAATAAGTACCTGTTGGCAAATAATACAGTACCAAAAAGTACCAAAAAACCACTCTTACAGATTCTCATTCACTTGGGAACTTGCATGTTTAATTTTATGTTTATAGGTCCAATCTTAACGGAAATTCAAAAAGTAACAGGTAAAGAACAAAAAGTACCAAAACCCCCCTCTTACAGATTCTCACTCACTCAGGACATTGCATTTTTAATTTTATGTTTGTAGATCCAATACTAACGAAAATAAAAAAGGTACCAGTTAAAAAACGAAAAAGTACCAAGAAGATCCTTCTTATAGGTTCTTGTCCACTCAGGACATTTAATGTTGAATTTTATGATTTTAGGTCCAATATTAACGGAACTTCAAATAGTACCAGTTAAAGACCAAAAGGTACCAAGAAGTCCCTCTAAAGAATTCTCATTCACTAAGGACCTTGCATGTTTGATTTTATGTCAATAGGTCTAATTTTAACGAAAATTAAAAAAGTACCAGTTAAAGAATGAAAAAGTACCAAAAAGATCCCTCTTACAAATTCTTATTCACTCAGGACTTTGCATGTTTAGTTTTATATTTCTAGGTCTAATACTAACGGAAATTAAAAAAGTACCAGTTAAAGATCAAAAAATACCAAAAAGTACCCTCAGAGGTTCTTATCCATTTAGGACATTGCATGTTGAAGTTTACGTTTCTAGGTCCAATATTAACGATAATTAAAAAAATTGTCAGTTGTGGAACCAAAACCTAAAGTAAGAAATAAAATTTCCCGTATTTCCCCTTTTTGGTACTTTTTTCTCCCCATTGAAGCATAAAAAATTTCAATATTGTAGTAGGAGCCCATAATTTAATACGTATATGTCAATGAATAAAAAAAATGTTTTGTAAAAAAGTACCAAAAATAGTAACGGTTTTTACCCCCTAAACGTCCGAATTTCGAAAAAGTACCAAATTTGTATTTGGATTTTTTAGATAAGTTTCAAATGTGATAAGGGTTATATTTCTATGTTTATTAGTTTAAAAGATAGATGGGGTGACAAAAAAGTACCAAAATACAGATTTCACTCGTTTACTCCGTATATCCCCTTTTTGGTACTTTTTTTCTCCCCATTGAAGCATGAAAAATTTCAATATTGTAGTACGTTTATGTCAATAAATAAAAAAAAATGTTTTATAAAAAAAGAACTAAAAATAGTTACGCTTTTTACCCCTTAAACGTCCGAATTTCGTAAAAGTACCAAATTCGTATTTGGATTTTTTAGATAAGTTTCAAATGTGATATAACCCTTATTTCTATGTTTATGGGTTTAAAAGATAGATGGGGTGACAAAAAAGTACCAAAATACAGGTTTTACCCGTTTACTCCGTTAAAGGGCTGAATTTCCAAAAAGTAGCAGACACCTGTCCGCTTATTTTTCTAAAGAACAACGATAAGTATTACATTTTTTTTGTATCTCTTTTAGTTTTAGAGATATAAGGTTACCGAATTTACCCGTTTTTGCCCTTTTTTACCCCCTAAACATTCGAATTTCCAAAAATCCCGTCTTAGTGGATCGATTTGGGGAGAGACCAACCCCTGGTCCAAATTTCAAGTTTTTAGCTTAACCCGGTGCGCTTCGCTACACTGGTAAAAAAAATAAATAAGAAAAAAATTGCAGTATTTTTTTAATGTGTAATTTATTTATTTTTGCTCCCCCTGCACCTACCCCCTTTTTTTTTTGTTTTGAAAGTTGTCCTGCAAAGGTTGATAACTTTTGTGTTCAGATATATGGTATTTAATATTTCATTATATGAGGGGTACTGCTCCTCCTCTGTCTACCCCGCCCATTTCTATATTGAAATTAATAGTTTACCATAGTAGTAGCTGTTACCACGTTTGAAGACTCTTCCTTTAATAGTTCTTCTGTTGAGCGATACTTAATTTATGCATCCTATGGAAGGTATTTCCCCCCTTGCGCCTACCCGCTTTATTTTTATTTTCAAAAGTATAGTATACCATAAGAGAGACTTCTGCAAAGTTTGAACATTCTCACTATAAAAGTTCTTAAGATATGCGATATTAACCATTGGCGTCCTATGGTGGGTACCACTTCCCCCGCTGCTATTATATTTCAATTTACGGGCTCTGAAGATCCTACTACCAAAAGTTCAACAAAATGCGTGCAGCGGATCTTAATTATATTTCTATCTATGAGGGGTACTGCTCCTCCCCTGTCAACCCCACCCATTTTTATATTGAAATTTATATTTTACCATAATAGTAGCTTTAACCACGTTTGAAGACTGTCCCTTTTATAGTTCTTCAGTTGAGCGATATTTAATATATGCATCCTATGGGAGGTATTTCCCCCCTGCGCCTACCGCATTATTTTTATTCTCAATAGAGTAGTATACCATAAGAGTGACTTCTACAAAGTTTGAACATTCTCACTATAACAGTTCTTAAGATATGCTATATTAAAAATTGGCGTCCTATGGGGGGAACCACTTCCCCCGCTACTATTTTATTTAAATTTTGGGGCTTAGAAGATCCTACTACAAAAAGTTCAGCAAAATGCGTGCAGCGGCTCTTAAGATATGCGATAATTAATATTGGCATCCTATGGGGGGTACCAATTCCCCTGCCCCTATCGAAAAAATAAGTAGCCTATTTAATTTTTAGGGCTCAGGTGATGTTACTGTAAAAGTTTCAGGAAAATCGGTTCAGTAGTTTCGGAGTCTATAAAGCGACAAACAAACATACAAACATACAAACATAATTCATTTTTATATATATAGATAGGTAGATGAAGAAAAATGTTTTGAAAAAAATAAAAGAATTAGGTACGATTTTCACCACTTAAACGTTCGAATTTCGAAACGCATCAAATTTGTATTTTTGAGATATGTTACGAATGTGATATATTTTTTATTTTTATGTTTATTGGTTTAAAAGATAGATGGCATAGCAAAAAAGTTTTAAAATACAGGTTTTATCCGTTTACTCCTTATTTCAAAAAAGTGCTAGACACCTGTCCGCTTATTTTTAATGAACAATAATAGGTATTCAATTTTTTTGTATCCCTTTTAGTTTAGCAGATATGAGGTTAGCGAATTTCCGTTTTTACCGCCTTTTTTTCTATTGAACAACAATAAGTATTAAATTTTTTGTATCTCCTTTAGCTTAGCAGATATGAGGTCAGCGTGATCGATTTGGCG
Organism: Pollenia amentaria; assembly: GCA_943735925.1. NCBI lineage: Eukaryota > Metazoa > Arthropoda > Insecta > Diptera > Polleniidae > Pollenia > Pollenia amentaria. The sequence goes on from OX031010.1 coordinate 77,560,017, forward strand.
AGAGGCCTGCCTCAACGAAAATTAAAAAAGTACCAGTTATAGAATGAAAAAGTACCAAAAAGATCCCTCTAACAAATTCTTATTCACTCAGGACTTTAGTTTTATATTTCTAGGTCTAATACTAACGGAAATTAAAAAAGTACCAGTTAAAGATCAAAAAATACCAAAAAGTACCCCAGAGGTTCTTATCCATTTAGGACATTGCATGTTGAAGTTTATGTTTCTAGGTCCAATATTAACGATAATTAAAAAAATTGTCAGTTGTGGAACCAAAACCTAAAGTAAGAAATAAAATTTCCCGTATTTCCCCTTTTTGGTACTTTTTTCTCCCCGTTGAAGCATAAAAAATTTCAATATTGTAGTAGGAGCCCATAATTTAATACGTATATGTCAATGAATAAAAAAAAATGTCTTGTAAAAAAGTACCAAAAATAGTAACGGTTTTTACCCCCTAAACGTCCGAATTTCGAAAAAGTACCAAATTTGTATTTGGATTTTTTAGATAAGTTTCAAATGTGATAAGGGTTATATTTCTATGTTTATTAGTTTTAAAGATAGATGGGGTGACAAAAAAGTACCAAAATACAGATTTTACCCGTTTACTCCGTATATCCCCTTTTTGGTACTTTTTTTCTCCCCATTGAAGCATGAAAAATTTCAATATTGTAGTGGGAGCCCATAATTTAATACGTTTATGTCAATAAATAAAAAAAAATGTTTTATAAAAAAAGTACCAAAAATAGTTACGCTTTTTAAACGTCCGAATTTCGAAAAAGTACCAAATTCGTATTTGGATTTTTTAGATAAGTTTCAAATGTGATATAACCCTTATTTCTATGTTTATGGGTTTAAAAGATAGATGGGGTGACAAAAAAGTACCAAAATACAGGTTTTACCCGTTTACTCCGTTAAAGGGCTGAATTTTCAAAAAGTACCAGACACCTGTCCGCTTATTTTTCTAAAGAACAACGATAAGTATTACATTTTTTTGTATCTCTTTTAGTTTTAGAGATATAAGGTTTCCGAATTTACCCGTTTTTGCCCTTTTTTACCCCCTAAACATTCGAATTTCCAAAAATCCCGTCTTAGTGGAGTGATTTGGGGAGAGATCAACCCCTGGTCCAAATTTCAAGTTTTTAGCTTCAGGCGGTTAGGCTGTGCGATGATGAATCAGTCAGTCAGTCAGTCAGTAACGTTACAATTTTATATATATAGATAAGAATGCATTTGCACTAGGCACTTAAATTGCCTGTAAACCAGAATGAAGTATTACAATTGTACAAAGTGATAAAAGTTGAAGATGGACTCACGAATAATACAGTTATATTTCGTATCAATTTACCATTAGTTGAGCTTGACGAATTCGTCTTATTCCACCTTGCACCAGTGCCAAATTGGATCAACGGCACCTTATTATCGATAAAACCATGCTCGTCTATATGGGCCGTTAATGTTATCCGAAGTCAGTATATCACCATTGACAAAACTGAACTTAACTCATGCTCTGTCATCAAAGAAGATCATTTTGTGTGTTCCAAAGTGCAGTTCTAACATGAAGAAGGTTTACCCACATGCGCCTGTGAACTAAGTTTATTTTACAACAAAATTAAAGTGGACTGTCCAGTGCAACAAACAAAAGATACTGCTGCTTTGATACCTCTCCATCACCAGAAAAAATGGATTTACACACTAGCCACGGCAACTCATACAACGGAGGTGTGCAAGAAAGATATCACTCAATTCACCCGTAATGGATCATGCTTACTTTACTTGGAACCGGGATGTTCTCTCAAAAGTTACACCACATCAATACAAGGCCAACAAACAATATCCAGCTCGTTCAAGGCATCGTACACCAAGATTTAGGCAATTACCGATCTACCCATGCAACACGTCTAAAGCCATTATTCAATAAAATACATACAAGCGAGTACAGTTCACAAATAACAAACCTAACAGTTTTGATTCGCTAAAGTCGCAAGAGATACTTCACCTACCAAATAGAATTGGTAGATGAATACCATCACATGACTGTCGGTAACTCAGCCTTAATCATCACCTGTGGCATCTTATTACATCTAATTGTGAGGAAAAAACGTAAACGTCATCCAACTCCAGCACCTCGCCAACAACAAACAACATCAGATTTTACGGTGCACATTTGATCAACATCAGTAGCATACCAAAGTGCAGTTCCATCAGAAATCAACACAATCTCTCATCAGATGAACAAGCGAGAGCAATTCAGCAGATTCCCATCTCAACCTACATATATTTTGAGCTACACTCAACGGGCGTAGAATGTTAAAACATATTTTTATATTTTGACTAGATGACCCGTGCGAATATTTCGCACCGTTAGTTGTCATTTTTGTTACATAAAATGAAAATAATTAATATAAATTTTAGTAACTTCAATACATTTTGTTAAAAGTATAAAAATATTAGAAATCATAATATTTATCATACATATTTACATACATACATACATATGTTTAAATGCTTTTATAATACTTCTTTGAATACAATGTTAGAGGTAATGACATGATCATCGTTAACTTTTTGCCCGCACAAATCCTTAATGCAAACAAAAATATCTTTAAACGTACGCAATTATATATAAATGACTTATAGGTCATTTACACCTACACCATAAACAGGTTATAAGTTGTTTATGATGATAAACTAGTTTAAGAAACTTGTTTATCCATACAAATTATAAACACGTTTGTAACTAGCTTTTGAGATAAACTAGTTGCAAACAACCAGTTTTTGTTAATGCAACTCTGTTCTTTTTAAATTTTGCTCTGGCAACGCTAGTGATATTTGACATTTCATAAAAAAAAAAATTAAGTTAAAAAAGTTTGCGTTAAAAAAAGGAACACATCAAGAAAAAGTTTAAAAAAATTAATTGAAAATTGTTTAATATAATATGGATAACGAAAATAAAAGGTATGTTTATCGTATGTATAAATGTACGTGCACCAACGTTTTTAAGTTTTTTTTTTACTAAAGTCAGCTGTTTTGTGACACGGCTGTTAAACTGTTAACTGTCAAAACTGCTGATGTAAACGATATAGTTTATGAAAGTAGTTTACGATCATAAACTAGTTTGAAAATTACAAGTGTAAATGCACTATTAGTAATAAACGGCATTATAGTAAATAGCGGTATTGCCAGAATGGATTTTAATACATACTATATTATGTAGAACTGCATTACTGTATTACCACACTTGAACAAAAACATATAATCATAATGACAATAGTATTATCATGCAGTTCTATTAGAACTGCATTACTATTAAGCGACACTGTATTACCACACTTTTCTAATTATTTTTCGTCATTAGTGTTAGAAATAAGCTTTAAAATGAGATATCATTCATTAAATTTGATTTGGTGGTATGGGAGATATTTGCAACCGACAAACAAAAGTGCTTTAGAAATAATATATATGATTCTTTTAAGTCTTTTGAACTTTTCAAATAATTTTTCTAGCTTGAGTTCATCGAATTTGCACATTTTTTTTTGTTCATAATTGAAATGTAATTCTTAATATTTTTTGTTCTTTAGTTTTTTTGTTTTGGCTTGTTTATCATTGTTACTTTACCTAAATTTGCTTACTCAGTAATTTATATGTTTCACTGACTTTAAATTTAAGGTTTATTTTTGTATTTTTGTTCGGCAGAAATATGGGTCAATTTAATATTAATTAGTTTATGACAGCATATTTCTAATAAACAATCAGTCATAATGTTTTTGCAAATTTAGTATATAAGTTGGAAAAAATTAATACAAAAGTGACTCTTATTCTGAAATTAACAAAAGACTTTTAATTTAGAGCAAGCAACATACGTAGTTCAAGTGCTATTGTTGTCACCCAAAAACATAAACCAAATGCAGCATAGTTTAAGTGCTACTGTTGTAACCCAAAACCATACACCAATTGCAACGTAGTTTAAGTGCTATCGTTGTAACACAAGACAATTTTAATATAGTTTTTAGGCTTATATTGACACAAACAAGCAAACAAAAACGAACATACATACATTAATTTTTATATACATATCAGTCTCCGTCTAGCATTCAACGGGTACAGTCGAATTTTCTGTGAATTATTTAAGCGCACCGTGAGCAGTGTATTATTTCTTTTTAAATAATAAAAAAACAAGCAAAAATACATAGTTATCTTTTATTATTAACAAGTGGTTAATTATAAAGAGGAATACTCTGTTTTATTGCGTTAAGTATTCATAATGGCCCCTGGGCCCCCCCTCATAGGGGATAACCGGTTTGCTTTGCTAGCCGACCGTAGTCCCCAAAGCAAACGGAAAAAGAGAAATAGAGGAGGATCTCCTATTGATTTCCCTACTCTTCCCGCACCAGCACCAAAAACCTACAATCCAAAATACATCGTTGTTGCTGCAACTGATGACAAAAAACCATTATCCGATTACTCTTGTTTCGCTTTTCAAAGAGCAATACACCTCATTAGTAAAGACATTGTCTTCATCACTCAATTAAGAGATGGCAAATTACTCTTATTAGTCAAAGAACTTTTTGGTATTTGCCCAATTGTGTGTAATCTGTACGAACATTTAAATTTTACCAAAGGAACAATTTTTGCCCCATTTCTTTCAAAAATTCCTTCAAAAGAAATCATAGAGGAACTTAACTCTCAGGGAGTAGTTGATATATACAAATATGAAAAGTTGGTAGACGGTAAAAAAAACCCTTCAGGAGTAATTCTTTTAACGTTTGACTTATACCATCTCCCGGAAACAATCGACATATCTTGGTACAAAGTAAAAGTGCGTGAATACATTCCCAACCCAATGAGCAAAATTTGCCAACTGCTAGGCCATACCATGAAACGGTGTAACAATTCTCCATCGTGTGTTAACTGCAACCTTCCCCCCATTCCCCAAACGACTGTACTCGTATATTTTGTGCAAATTGTGCAGAAGACCACCCCGCATGCTCAAACCAGTGTAAAAAGTTTATCCAACAAAAAGAGATTTTAAAAATAAAAACAAAACAAAAATGCTCAATGCGTGATGCTATTACAATTCACAAAGAAAAATCAAATACAACAGTTTCAACCACCTCCTACGCCGCAGTTACCACCAGTAACACCACTTCTACCTCTCATAATTCTAAAACTTCAACAAACAATTTATCCCTCAACTCCAATATACAGAAAACTAAAAATCCATCTGAAAACTCTCCCTCTTTACGCTCAGAACATATTAAAAATCTCACTGCTGAGTTCAATAAAACAATAGAAATAATAAAACAAAATTCCAAAATAAACGAACAAAATGACACAAACAACAAATTGCAAACAAATAATAAACAATCCGGACCAACAACAAATAAGCCTTTATTCTCTGGTAACTTAGCTTCCAACAATAATATATATTTATCTCCTTTAAAGTCAATTGATCTCTCAGAGTGCAGTGCTGACTCAGAAACTCCCGTAAAACAAATACAATTCATGGCAACTGACGATGATGTATCGTCAGATTAACAGCCACATTTCTCTCCTTAAAAAAAACAAAAAAATTCAATAATAATAAAACAACAAACAGCAAATCAATAAAAAATAATAAATAAACTTACCTATTTATTCAAACATCCATAGACGTATATAACTTTTCTCTTTTTTCTCTTTATTTTTACATGGTTATAAATATTTTACAGTGGAATATCCGAGGATTTACTAATAAATACACTAGTCTACAAATATTAATATCGGAAAAAAGCCCGACATAATATGTTTGCAGCAAACTAAATGTAGACATGAATTTACTCCGTTTATACCCAGGGATTACTCTGGGTATTTTTTCAATCCTAATTCATCTTCCAAACAGGGTTTTGCAATACTCATAAAAAATACATACCCCATAAAGAAATAAACACCAATCCATCACTCAACTTAGTTGGCCAACAAATAAAAACTAGCATACCCTTTGCAATATTTTCCTTTTATTGATCGACCCGTTACCAATACATGAACTAATTAACACTATTGCTAACATAAACACACCTGTTATAATAACTGGTGACTTTAATGCTTGGAGCCCTCTATGGGGGTCCCCTAGCTCGAACAGCAAAGGCACAGCTATTGAAAATTTCTTAATAATCTCAAACCTTTGTGTTCTCAATGATGGCTCACCCACACATTTTAGCACTTATAATACTTTTTCGCATATAGATCTCACCATTTCATCTCTATCTATTATCCCAATGTGCAGATGGCAAATTTTAAATGATCTTCACAATAGTGATCATTATCCCATTTGGACACAAGTTCATACCAACTCCCAACATATTCATACTAGAGTCTCAAAATTTAACACCAAAAAGGCCAATTGGGACATTTATCAAAGAAAAATTTTTCAATTTAATCAAAACTTCAGCACTTCTCCCAACGTAAACAAAGAGGCAGCCTCTATAAGAAGGATAATTAAACTTTCTGCAAACGAAAGCATCCCAATATCAGTCAATAGGAATAGAACAAAAACTGTCCCTTGGTGGTCATATGACCTCCAACTGCTTAGAAACAAAAACAGGAATCTTGGAGAGAATTCCGTCTTAATATGACTACAGATAATCTTGTAATTTACAAAAAAAAATAACAGCATTTTTAATCGAGCAAAAAAGTTAGCAAAAATTTACTAATTTAAAGAGTTCACAAACAACCTAAATCCAACAGCATCCTCAGGTACTCTATGGCAAAATATAAGAAAACTAACAGGAAACTATATCCCCCAGACCATATCGTCTATTTCTTTTAATAATAACATTATAACGGGAGCCAACGAAATAAATGAAATATTTGCTAAATATTGGTCTGACAAATCCAAAGACTCGAATTTCTCAATTCTATTTAATTCCGAAAAATCGCAAACACTATCTTCACTAGCTATAACATCATGCCCCCTCGATCTAAGGATATAGAGGCTCCTTTCACAATGCAGGAATTAGCACATTGCCTAAAAACTTCCAAAGGAAAAACCCCAGGTCTGGATAAAATATCCTATCCCATGATCAAAATGGTACCAGAATTCTTCAAATACCGTATTCTTAAGCTGTATAGCAACATATTCGATTCGGGGATAATTCCCCAATTTTTTAAAACTGCTTCAGTGATTACTATTCTCAAAGGAAACAAACCAATAGACAAAATAGACTCATATATACCAATTTCTCTTCTCCCATGTATTGCTAAATTATTTGAAAAAATTATCTCTAGGCGTCTAATGTGGTTTATCAAAAAACACAAACTCTTGGCGCACAACCAAACTAGCTTCAAAACTGGTCTTAGCACCACAGATGCTCTTCTATATCTGGACCATATCATATGCAAAAATCGGTCAGCTAAAAAACATACCTCAGTACTAGGGATATCGATTATTCGACTTTTTTCAATAACCGGTTTTCGAATATTACGAATAGTTGCTATTTTAAAAAACCCGGTTTTCGGTTAAGCAATTTTTAAATAACCGGTTAACCGGTTTTATTTCGAATACTTAAAAACACAAAAATCAAATAAGTTTTTAAATAAAACGTTAATTTGAATAAAAACAAAACAAGGTAAGGAACCAACAAAGTACATAGATATGACTTAGATCAGACCAAACAAATATTTTAGGATAAAATCGGTGATATATCATTCCTTATTCTACTGGACCATTCCAAGGCGTTCGATACGGTCGATCATCAAGTTCTTTGTTGGAAATTGGACAAAATGTTTAGTTTCTCACCTTCATCCATCCGTCTGGTTGCTTCGTATCTGTCTGGTCGTAGTCAATCTGTTATTTCAAACAATATAACATCAAAATCGTTACCTGTTCTTAGAGGAGTGCCACAGGGATCGATACTTGGGCCCCTTTTATTCTCAATTTATATAAATGATCTAGATAAACAATTGTTACACTGTAATGTTCACCTATATGCTGATGATGTACAACTCTATATTAGTAGTCCCTTGATAAATATAAATGATTGTGTTGAAAAAATAAATATTGATTTAAAACGTGTTCACACATGGGCAAATGCAAATGGTTTGTGTATAAACCCCACGACGTCCAAATGCTTGATAATAACGAAAAAAACACTGAAACTGTCGCTTGAACCTATGATATTACTGGACAACAAACGAATTGAAATTGTACAAAAAGCTAAAAATCTTGGCATTATTTTTAACAACACACTCACATGGTCTGATCATGTAACTGCTGCTGCTGGGAAAACATACTCAATGCTGCGAACGCTATGGAACACCCAACACATCATACCGTTAAATATTCGAATGTTACTTGCAAAAACGTATATCATGCCAATTTTACTCTATGGATGCGAAATGTTTGCATGTTGTGACTCAACAAGCCAGGGAAAACTTGAGAAAACTTACAATGCTGTATTGAGATATGTTTTTAACCTAAGAAAGTATGATCACACTTCCCATGTTAAAAATAAACTTTATGGCGTTTCTCTGAATAATCTGTTAAAAATTAAAACCTTAATGCTATTACACAAAATAATTTTCAAGCATGAACCAGTGTATCTTTTTGACAGAATATCTTTTACGCGTTCAAGAAGATCATATGATATAATTCATACTAGATATAGAAGTCAGGTTTCTGAGCGTCATTTTTACATCAATTCAATCCGCCTTTGGAACTCGTTACTACCGGCCAATAAATCCATTAGCAACGTCTTGCTTTTTGAGAATGAATTATATAAATTTTTTATCACAAATTAATACTGTTTCCTTCCTATTATGTTTGTATTTAACTATTTTAAACTTATTTGTTTATTTATAGAAATTATTAAATTATTTTTCATAATAATATATAATTTTTTACTCTACAATGTAATTACAATACAAAAATCCAATACTATAATTATAATATTTGTATCTTGTTGTATTGGAAATCAAATAAATAAATAAATCGAAAAAAAGTGGGACCAGTAAATTGATCAAAATTTAGCTAAATTTTCAACAATTTTTTATTGATTTACTAAACTTTATTTGGTTTCAGCATTATAGAAACGAATAGTGAACTCAACATTCTTTTTGTGTAAAATATTTGTCAATTCGTCGACTACAATTTAAAACATTCCATACATTGTTTGGTTTCTTCAATTTTGTTTTTTAGTTCTTGCTGTTTTAATAAATGAAACTGGTAGAAATTTTTCCCATATCGTTGATTCCGCCGTAGTGCTGTATTTTTCAGCATGAAGAGATGCTAGAACTACTTAAGAGTTTTAAGTGCCTTAACGGGCATTTCGTCCTCGGCAACACAACGGGTTAATATTTCACCCAATGATTTATTTTTTGCAGCGTATTTTAGTAAAGTAAAGTATTATTTGTCGTCTCCTTAGAACTACTTCGAACGGAGTTAAGTTACATTTAGATCACATTAATGTCAAGCATGTATACGAATTAAAGGCGATTAATAAGTGACATGGAAGAACCTTTGTAACTTATCATTTTAGGGCACTTCAGGCAACTATCTTTGTCTTATTAATCGCGTTCGAAAAATTTCTAGAGATAACCTTTATATAAAAATATATTTAATATTTAGAACGCACTTGCACAAATTACTATTTACTTTTTAACAGCACACGTTTTTGTAGAATTTTAAATAGTTCTTGTTTTTTTTCTACAAGAACACACGCTTTTATAAACGATTTGTATTTACAGTGTTCATAATGTTTTTTGACCTTTGTTACGTTTTGTTTTGATATTCTTTATAAAAAGTTTAAGTTTGGCCAATATTCAATTAGAAAATACTTATACTACGGGTACATCTACAACAAGAGTAAGGAAAATGTATATAAGTTACACATTAACCGGTTTATTCGATATTCGAAAAATGGGAATTTTAAAATAACCGACTTGGGCAAAGCTTAAATAACCGGTCGAATAATAACCGTTCGATCTCCCTACTCAGTACTATCCATTGACTTTATTAAAGCTTTTGACAGAATAGGAATTCACGTCGTTCTTCAGAAATTGGCAAAATGGTCAATTGGACCAAAAATGTTTAATTTCATTAAATCTTTCCTTACCAAGAGACAATTTTCTGTTCGTGTCAATGGCATATCTTCAAATACTTTCCCTCTGGATAACGGCATCCCGCAAGGATCGCCGTCAGAGCCAAATGCATACAAACAGTCTGCTAAGATTAGTGAACGCCGTCATATTGTCGAAAATTGATTATGGTTTAGTCATCTACAACAAAACATCCAAGACTACTTTAAAAACAGTGGAAAATATTCTAAACGCTGCCATTAGAACCAGTTTGAGGGCGCGACGCCGATCAAGAATATGCAAGCAGAAGGAGGCTTTGAACCTCTTCGTGTCCACGCCAACAGGCTTTTGTGTTGAGCAAACTTGGCAACCCCGAACAATGTGTACGTTGTTATCTTTTCTTTTATCATTCATTTTCTATTTATGCTTGTGCTTGCGCGCACTACGAAACGATTCATTCTCTTTTAATCTATCAAAGAATCAACATCTTTAATAAACATTTATTTTACAAACTTCTTTAAAACACACGAGTTTCATTTCCAACAGGTATAGGCCCAGGTAACCAAGCTTTTCAATAAGTATTTGTGAAAGCGTGTGTATATAGCGAATAATAGAAGTGTATTAAGGAATAGAGAATATGAGTGCTCCCGTGATGAATATCAAAAAGTTGGACGAAAACAACTACGATAGTTGGTCAGTCCAGATGAGGAGTGTGTTAATCCATTGTGGACACTGGAAGGTGGTAAATGGTCAACTCAAGAGCAGCTCTGAAGGTGTAAAGAAAGACCAGTGGGAAGCTGATGACGAGAAAGCGCTGGCGTCCATCTTTCTCGGGGTAAAACCAACACAGTTGGGATACATAAGAAACTGCAAAACCTCCTATGAAGCTTGGCAAAACTTGAAAAAGTACATATGCCCAAAGGTCCCCTACAAAAGGTATCTTTATACAAAAGGTTGGGTTATTTAGTAATGACCGAGGAAAACCTAATACAACACCTTAATGAATTTGCCGAGGTTTATGAGAAGCTGTCTGAAACCGGCATAACAATACAGGAGGAGCTTCTTGTCATTATCTTGCTTTCCAGTTTGCCACAGGCATATGAAAATTTCGTAGTAGCCATGGAAACGTGAGATGAATTGCCAAATCTTTCTTTGCTAAAGCAAAAGCTTATCGAGGAAAGCAAAAGAAAACCAACAAAAACCAACCGGTTTACAACAACAACAAGCTTTTGTAGCTAAGAGCAACTCAAACGGCAAAGATAATAGAAAATATAACAACAATAAGAAATTCAAGGGCAAGTTCTTTATTTGTGGCATAGCAGGTCATTTTGCGAACAAATGTGAAAAGAGACAGAGAAACAACAGTTTTACGCAAGCCATGACGATGCTGGCTGCAGCAAACGCAAAAAATTTAAATTGCGACAGTTGGTATGTCGACAGCGGCGCAACGTCGCATATGTGCAAAATAAAAATTGGTTCGTTCGTATACACGATCATGAAGAAATAATCGCGTTGGCTGGCAACAAATTTATTAAAGCCAGTAGTAAAGGTGATGTTGTAATACATTTTGGAAAATATGAAATTTTACTGCAAAATGTTTTGTTTTCTTCTGAATTACAGGCAAACTTTATTTCTGTCAACAAAGCAGTTTACTGTGGTCTCTCAGTTTTGTTTGACGCAGGGAGCGTTGTATTTAAAAGATCAGACGGAACTGTCATACTTAATGCTGTTCGTAAAGACAACATGTTCGTTGCAGAAAACGAAAAGAAAATTGAAAAAGTATGCGCTGTAAAGAATGAGAACACGGTATGGCACAACAGGTTTGGCCACCTCAACTTTGAAAGCCTTCAAACTCTATCTGACAATCAAATGGTGAAAGGGATGTTCGTTAACAACAAAAGATATATGAAATGTAAAACATGCATGCTGTGTAAAATACATGTGTTGTCGTTTCCCAAGGAAAGTCAAACAAAATCAAATCAATTGTTGGAAGTAGTTCATTCCGATGTCTGCGGTCCATTCAAAACAAACTCCGTAAGTGGCGCAAAATATTTTGTAACGTTTATTGCCGACAACTCACGACGCATTTTCGTATATTTCATCAAACATTAGAGTGAAGTTTTTGAGAAATTCGTAATGTACAAGAACCATGTAGAGAAACAAACAGGCTGCAAAATAAAAACATTACGAAAAGACAACGGCGGTGAGTTTGTTAATTCGCAGTTTGATGATTTTTTGACTGCAGAGGGTATAGGCAGGGAATTGACAGTGCCATATACACCACAACAGAACGGTGTGGCAGAGAGGGCAAACCGTACTCTCATTGAAATGGCAAGGTCAATGATGGTTCATGCTGGTGTGAAAGAATACCTATGGGCAGAGGCAGTGAATACAGCAGCATATATACGGAACAGATGTCCAACAAAACAATTAAATAATAAAACGCCGTATGAAATTTGGTTCGGCAACTAACCAAGTGTGCAGCACTTTAAAACGTTTGGTGCTTATGCAGTCGGCTTAAATAAATCTGCAAACAAGTCAAAGTTTGAGGCGAAAGGCTGTTCGTATATTATGGTTGGGTATTCAATGACATCCAAGGCATATCGACTTTTCGAAACAACAACTCGTAAGGTGGTAGAACAACGTGATGTTTTGTTTGATGAAGATTTGTTTTGTGTAAAAGACAACAATAACAACAATGAAAATTCTGTTAAAGCAGAAGACTATTTAACATTGTGTTTTGATGTAAACAAAAGTGCAGATGTAGTTGACAGTGCTAGCCAACCTTCTGTGCAAGTTGAAAGCAATGATGAAAATTTTCATACAGCTGATGACGATGATGTTGATGATTCTGGAATGCAAATAACAAACGAACAAGAAACAAAAAGTCGTGGAAGGCCTCGAATTATTCGTGATGGTAAAGTTGGCAGGCCGAAAAAACAAATTTGTCTACAACAACACAATAATGAGCTGTGCGTTGCAATTGAGGAAAATATTCCGCAAACGGTTGAAGAAGCTTTTTTTTAGCAAAGAACAAGCAGTTTTGGAAAAAAGCCATGGAGAGGAAATACATGCCTTAAATAAAAATAAAACGTGGAATTTGACAAAGTTGCCTAAAGGGCATAAGGCTATTCCATGCAAGTGGGTATTTACCTTGAAAAGAAACGTTAATGGGGAGATTGAGCGTTATAAAGCAAGGCTAGTTGCCAAAGGTTGTAATCAACAGTATGGTATTGATTACAGGGAAACTTTTTCTCCAGTCGTACGCTATTCGACAATACGTTTACTTTTGGCACTGGCAGTAAAAAATAAAATGCATTTACATCAGATGGATGTAAGTACTGCTTACTTAAATGGCGAATTGCAGGACGAGATTTATATGCAACAACCGGAAAATTTCGTTGATGAAAAATCACCAGATGCTGTTTTAAAATTAAATAAAGCTATTTATGTGTTGAAACAAAGCGGTAAGGAGTGGAACAGCACGCTGGACAGTGTTCTTAAAAATATGAATTTTAATCCGTGTGAAAATGAGCCATGCTTGTACAAATCAGATGCTTATGGTAATCGAGTGCTGATAGCAGTTTATGTGGATGATCTCATCATTGCATGCGACAGTTTACACATTGTGCATAGTATCAAAGGTCAAATTGCCAAAACTTTTGAGGTGAATGACAAGGGTGTACTAAATCACTTCCTGGGAATGGAAATTGAGCGCCAGGGTGATACAGGTATGATTATGTTAGGGTCAATATATTTTGGATATTTTAAAAAATTATGGTATGGACCAATGCAAGGCAGTTGCTGTGCCACTTGAAGCCGGCTACCAGACAATTTGTAATGAAAATTGTGAGGGAGTTGATCAACATAAATATCAATCACTAGTGGGTACTTTAATGAACTTGGCCATATCAACTAGACCGGACATTTTACATTCCGTCTCAAAGATGGCACAATGCAATTCTGAGCCCCACATGGAACATATGACTAAACTTAAGCATATATTGCGCTACTTATCGGGCACGAGAGACTTGGGATTGATATATGAATCTGATGGTAGTGGTCTTATAGGATATGTAGATGCCGATTGGTGTGGAAATGCAGTCGACAGGAAATCCTATACGGGTTTTACCTATTTCTTGAATGGTTCTCCAATTTCTTGGAAATCTAGAAAACAAAGTTCCGTCGCACTCAGCAGCACAGAGGCAGAATATATGGCGGCTTCTGATGCAGCAAAAGAAGCCATATACTTGAAGCGTTTACTGAACGAAATCGACGCTTGCGGTATAACTACAGTTCAACTTAACATCGACAACCAGGGAGCGCAAAAATTGGCTGAGAATCCTGTTTTTCACAAAAGAAGCAAGCACATAGACATCCGATATCACCATATAAGGGAACTAGTACGTGATGGAGAGATCGGGCTTACCTTTTGCCCGACACAAAATATGATTGCCGACATCTTAACCAAAAATTTGCCGCGAATTAAACATTTGAACTTTGTTGAACAATTGAAGTTAAAATAATTTCTTTTGTAAAACAACATCCACATTGAGGAGGAGTGTTGAGCAAATTTGGCAACCCCGAACAATGTGTACGTTGTTACCTTTTCTTTTATCATTAATTTTCTCTTTATGCTTGTGCTTGCGCGCACTACGAAACGATTCATTCTCTTTTAATCTATCAAAGAATCAACATCTTTAATAAACATTTATTTTACAAACTTCTTTAAAACACACGAGTTTCATTTCCAACAGGTATAGGCCCAGGTAACCAAGCTTTTCAATAAGTATTTGTGAAAGCGTGTGTATATAGCGAATAATAGAAGTGTATTAAGGAATAGAGAATATGAGTGCTCCCGTGATGAATATCAAAAAGTTGGACGAAAACAACTACGATAGTTGGTCAGTCCAGATGAGGAGTGTGTTAATCCATTGTGGACACTGGAAGGTGGTAAATGGTCAACTCAAGAGCAGCTCTGAAGGTGTAAAGAAAGACCAGTGGGAAGCTGATGACGAGAAAGCGCTGGCGTCCATCTTTCTCGGGGTAAAACCAACACAGTTGGGATACATAAGAAACTGCAAAACCTCCTATGAAGCTTGGCAAAACTTGAAAAAGTACATATGCCCAAAGGTCCCCTACAAAAGGTATCTTTATACAAAAGGTTGGTTAATTTAGTAATGACCGAGGAAAACCTAATACAACACCTTAATGAATTTGCCGAGGTTTATGAGAAGCTGTCTGAAACCGGCATAACAATACAGGAGGAGCTTCTTGTCATTATCTTGCTTTCCAGTTTGCCACAGGCATATGAAAATTTCGTAGTAGCCATGGAAACGTGAGATGAATTGCCAAATCTTTCTTTGCTAAAGCAAAAGCTTATCGAG
This sequence comes from Pollenia amentaria, assembly GCA_943735925.1. Classification (NCBI taxonomy): domain Eukaryota; kingdom Metazoa; phylum Arthropoda; class Insecta; order Diptera; family Polleniidae; genus Pollenia; species Pollenia amentaria. Next base: position 77,575,451 of record OX031010.1, read on the forward strand.
GAAAGCAAAAGAAAACCAACAAAAACCAACCGGTTTACAACAACAACAAGCTTTTGTAGCTAAGAGCAACTCAAACGGCAAAGATAATAGAAAATATAACAACAATAAGAAATTCAAGGGCAAGTTCTTTATTTGTGGCATAGCAGGTCATTTTGCGAACAAATGTGAAAAGAGACAGAGAAACAACAGTTTTACGCAAGCCATGACGATGCTGGCTGCAGCAAACGCAAAAAATTTAAATTGCGACAGTTGGTATGTCGACAGCGGCGCAACGTCGCATATGTGCAAAATAAAAATTGGTTCGTTCGTATACACGATCATGAAGAAATAATCGCGTTGGCTGGCAACAAATTTATTAAAGCCAGTAGTAAAGGTGATGTTGTAATACATTTTGGAAAATATGAAATTTTACTGCAAAATGTTTTGTTTTCTTCTGAATTACAGGCAAACTTTATTTCTGTCAACAAAGCAGTTTACTGTGGTCTCTCAGTTTTGTTTGACGCAGGGAGCGTTGTATTTAAAAGATCAGACGGAACTGTCATACTTAATGCTGTTCGTAAAGACAACATGTTCGTTGCAGAAAACGAAAAGAAAATTGAAAAAGTATGCGCTGTAAAGAATGAGAACACGGTATGGCACAAAAGGTTTGGCCACCTCAACTTTGAAAGCCTTCAAACTCTATCTGACAATCAAATGGTGAAAGGGATGTTCGTTAACAACAAAAGATATATGAAATGTAAAACATGCATGCTGTGTAAAATACATGTGTTGTCGTTTCCCAAGGAAAGTCAAACAAAATCAAATCAATTGTTGGAAGTAGTTCATTCCGATGTCTGCGGTCCATTCAAAACAAACTCCGTAAGTGGCGCAAAATATTTTGTAACGTTTATTGCCGACAGCTCACGACGCATTTTCGTATATTTCATCAAACATTAGAGTGAAGTTTTTGAGAAATTCGTAATGTACAAGAACCATGTAGAGAAACAAACAGGCTGCAAAATAAAAACATTACGAAAAGACAACGGCGGTGAGTTTGTTAATTCGCAGTTTGATGATTTTTTGACTGCAGAGGGTATAGGCAGGGAATTGACAGTGCCATATACACCACAACAGAACGGTGTGGCAGAGAGGGCAAACCGTACTCTCATTGAAATGGCAAGGTCAATGATGGTTCATGCTGGTGTGAAAGAATACCTATGGGCAGAGGCAGTGAATACAGCAGCATATATACGGAACAGATGTCCAACAAAACAATTAAATAATAAAACGCCGTATGAAATTTGGTTCGGCAACTAACCAAGTGTGCAGCACTTTAAAACGTTTGGTGCTTATGCAGTCGGCTTAAATAAATCTGCAAACAAGTCAAAGTTTGAGGCGAAAGGCTGTTCGTATATTATGGTTGGGTATTCAATGACATCCAAGGCATATCGACTTTTCGAAACAACAACTCGTAAGGTGGTAGAACAACGTGATGTTTTGTTTGATGAAGATTTGTTTTGTGTAAAAGACAACAATAACAACAATGAAAATTCTGTTAAAGCAGAAGACTATTTAACATTGTGTTTTGATGTAAACAAAAGTGCAGATGTAGTTGACAGTGCTAGCCAACCTTCTGTGCAAGTTGAAAGCAATGATGAAAATTTTCATACAGCTGATGACGATGATGTTGATGATTCTGGAATGCAAATAACAAACGAACAAGAAACAAAAAGTCGTGGAAGGCCTCGAATTATTCGTGATGGTAAAGTTGGCAGGCCGAAAAAACAAATTTGTCTACAACAACACAATAATGAGCTGTGCGTTGCAATTGAGGAAAATATTCCGCAAACGGTTGAAGAAGCTTTTTTTAGCAAAGAACAAGCAGTTTTGGAAAAAAGCCATGGAGAGGAAATACATGCCTTAAATAAAAATAAAACGTGGAATTTGACAAAGTTGCCTAAAGGGCATAAGGCTATTCCATGCAAGTGGGTATTTACCTTGAAAAGAAACGTTAATGGGGAGATTGAGCGTTATAAAGCAAGGCTAGTTGCCAAAGGTTGTAATCAACAGTATGGTATTGATTACAGGGAAACTTTTTCTCCAGTCGTACGCTATTCGACAATACGTTTACTTTTGGCACTGGCAGTAAAAAATAAAATGCATTTACATCAGATGGATGTAAGTACTGCTTACTTAAATGGCGAATTGCAGGACGAGATTTATATGCAACAACCGGAAAATTTCGTTGATGAAATATCACCAGATGCTGTTTTAAAATTAAATAAAGCTATTTATGTGTTGAAACAAAGCGGTAAGGAGTGGAACAGCACGCTGGACAGTGTTCTTAAAAATATGAATTTTAATCCGTGTGAAAATGAGCCATGCTTGTACAAATCAGATGGTTATGGTAATCGAGTGCTGATAGCAGGATATGTGGATGATCTCATCATTGCATGCGACAGTTTAGACATTGTGCATAGTATCAAAGGTCAAATTGCCAAAACTTTTGAGGTGAATGACAAGGGTGTACTAAATCACTTCCTGGGAATGGAAATTGAGCGCCAGGGTGATACAGGTATGATTATGTTAGGGTCAATATATTTTGGATATTTTAAAAAATTATGGTATGGACCAATGCAAGGCAGTTGCTGTGCCACTTGAAGCCGGCTACCAGACAATTTGTAATGAAAATTGTGAGGGAGTTGATCAACATAAATATCAATCGCTAGTGGGTACTTTAATGAACTTGGCCATATCAACTAGACCGGACATTTTACATTCCGTCTCAAAGATGGCACAATGCAATTCTGAGCCCCACATGGAACATATGACTAAACTTAAGCATATATTGCGCTACTTATCGGGCACGAGAGACTTGGGATTGATATATGAATCTGATGGTAGTGGTCTTATAGGATATGTAGATGCCGATTGGTGTGGAAATGCAGTCGACAGGAAATCCTATACGGGTTTTACCTATTTCTTAAATGGTTCTCCAATTTCTTGGAAATCTAGAAAACAAAGTTCCGTCGCACTCAGCAGCACAGAGGCAGAATATATGGCGGCTTCTGATGCAGCAAAAGAAGCCATATACTTGAAGCGTTTACTGAACGAAATCGACGCTTGCGGTATAACTACAGTTCAACTTAACATCGACAACCAGGGAGCGCAAAAATTGGCTGAGAATCCTGTTTTTCACAAAAGAAGCAAGCACATAGAAATCCGATATCACCATATAAGGGAACTAGTACGTGATGGAGAGATCGGGCTTACCTTTTGCCCGACACAAAATATGATTGCCGACATCTTAACCAAAAATTTGCCGCGAATTAAACATTTGAACTTTGTTGAACAATTGAAGTTTAAATAATTTCTTTTGTAAAACAACATCCTTATTGAGGAGGAGTGTTGAGCAAATTTGGCAACCCCGAACAATGTGTACGTTGTTACCTTTTCTTTTATCATTAATTTTCTCTTTATGCTTGTGCTTGCGCGCACTACGAAACGATTCATTCTCTTTTAATCTATCAAAGAATCAACATCTTTAATAAACATTTATTTTACAAACTTCTTTAAAACACACGAGTTTCATTTCCAACAGGTATAGGCCCAGGTAACCAAGCTTTTCAATAAGTATTTGTGAAAGCGTGTGTATATAGCGAATAATAGAAGTGTATTAAGGAATAGAGAATATGAGTGCTCCCATGATGAATATCAAAAAGTTGGACGAAAACAACTACGATAGTTGGTCAGTCCAGATGAGGAGTGTGTTAATCCATTGTGGACACTGGAAGGTGGTAAATGGTCAACTCAAGAGCAGCTCTGAAGGTGTAAAGAAAGACCAGTGGGAAGCTGATGACGAGAAAGCGCTGGCGTCCATCTTTCTCGGGGTAAAACCAACACAGTTGGGATACATAAGAAACTGCAAAACCTCCTATGAAGCTTGGCAAAACTTGAAAAAGTACATATGCCCAAAGGTCCCCTACAAAAGGTATCTTTATACAAAAGGTTGGGTTATTTAGTAATGACCGAGGAAAACCTAATACAACACCTTAATGAATTTGCCGAGGTTTATGAGAAGCTGTCTGAAACCGGCATAACAATACAGGAGGAGCTTCTTGTCATTATCTTGCTTTCCAGTTTGCCACAGGCATATGAAAATTTCGTAGTAGCCATGGAAACGCGAGATGAATTGCCAAATCTTTCTTTGCTAAAGCAAAAGCTTATCGAGGAAAGCAAAAGAAAACCAACAAAAACCAACCGGTTTACAACAACAACAAGCTTTTGTAGCTAAGAGCAACTCAAACGGCAAAGATAATAGAAAATATAACAACAATAAGAAACTCAAGGGCAAGTTCTTTATTTGTGGCATAGCAGGTCATTTTGCGAACAAATGTGAAAAGAGACAGAGAAACAACAGTTTTACGCAAGCCATGACGATGCTGGCTGCAGCAAACGCAAAAAATTTAAATTGCGACAGTTGGTATGTCGACAGCGGCGCAACGTCGCATATGTGCAAAATAAAAATTGGTTCGTTCGTATACACGATCATGAAGAAATAATCGCGTTGGCTGGCAACAAATTTATTAAAGCCAGTAGTAAAGGTGATGTTGTAATACATTTTGGAAAATATGAAATTTTACTGCAAAATGTTTTGTTTTCTTCTGAATTACAGGCAAACTTTATTTCTGTCAACAAAGCAGTTTACTGTGGTCTCTCAGTTTTGTTTGACGCAGGGAGCGTTGTATTTAAAAGATCAGACGGAACTGTCATACTTAATGCTGTTCGTAAAGACAACATGTTCGTTGCAGAAAACGAAAAGAAAATTGAAAAAGTATGCGCTGTAAAGAATGAGAACACGGTATGGCACAACAGGTTTGGCCACCTCAACTTTGAAAGCCTTCAAACTCTATCTGACAATCAAATGGTGAAAGGGATGTTCGTTAACAACAAAAGATATATGAAATGTAAAACATGCATGCTGTGTAAAATACATGTGTTGTCGTTTCCCAAGGAAAGTCAAACAAAATCAAATCAATTGTTGGAAGTAGTTCATTCCGATGTCTGCGGTCCATTCAAAACAAACTCCGTAAGTGGCGCAAAATATTTTGTAACGTTTATTGCCGACAACTCACGACGCATTTTCGTATATTTCATCAAACATTAGAGTGAAGTTTTTGAGAAATTCGTAATGTACAAGAACCATGTAGAGAAACAAACAGGCTGCAAAATAAAAACATTACGAAAAGACAACGGCGGTGAGTTTGTTAATTCGCAGTTTGATGATTTTTTGACTGCAGAGGGTATAGGCAGGGAATTGACAGTGCCATATACACCACAACAGAACGGTGTGGCAGAGAGGGCAAACCGTACTCTCATTGAAATGGCAAGGTCAATGATGGTTCATGCTGGTGTGAAAGAATACCTATGGGCAGAGGCAGTGAATACAGCAGCATATATACGGAACAGATGTCCAACAAAACAATTAAATAATAAAACGCCGTATGAAATTTGGTTCGGTAACTAACCAAGTGTGCAGCACTTTAAAACGTTTGGTGCTTATGCAGTCGGCTTAAATAAATCTGCAAACAAGTCAAAGTTTGAGGCGAAAGGCTGTTCGTATATTATGGTTGGGTATTCAATGACATCCAAGGCATATCGACTTTTCGAAACAACAACTCGTAAGGTGGTAGAACAACGTGATGTTTTGTTTGATGAAGATTTGTTTTGTGTAAAAGACAACAATAACAACAATGAAAATTCTGTTAAAGCAGAAGACTATTTAACATTGTGTTTTGATGTAAACAAAAGTGCAGATGTAGTTGACAGTGCTAGCCAACCTTCTGTGCAAGTTGAAAGCAATGATGAAAATTTTCATACAGCTGATGACGATGATGTTGATGATTCTGGAATGCAAATAACAAACGAACAAGAAACAAAAAGTCGTGGAAGGCCTCGAATTATTCGTGGTGGTAAAGTTGGCAGGCCGAAAAAACAAATTTGTCTACAACAACACAATAATGAGCTGTGCGTTGCAATTGAGGAAAATATTCCGCAAACGGTTGAAGAAGCTTTTTTTAGCAAAGAACAAGCAGTTTTGGAAAAAAGCCATGGAGAGGAAATACATGCCTTAAATAAAAATAAAACGTGGAATTTGACAAAGTTGCCTAAAGGGCATAAGGCTATTCCATGCAAGTGGGTATTTACCTTGAAAAGAAACGTTAATGGGGAGATTGAGCGTTATAAAGCAAGGCTAGTTGCCAAAGGTTGTAATCAACAGTATGGTATTGATTACAGGGAAACTTTTTCTCCAGTCGTACGCTATTCGACAATACGTTTACTTTTGGCACTGGCAGTAAAAAATAAAATGCATTTACATCAGATGGATGTAAGTACTGCTTACTTAAATGGCGAATTGCAGGACGAGATTTATATGCAACAACCGGAAAATTTCGTTGATGAAAAATCACCAGATGCTGTTTTAAAATTAAATAAAGCTATTTATGTGTTGAAACAAAGCGGCAAGGAGTGGAACAGCACGCTGGACAGTGTTCTTAAAAATATGAATTTTAATCCGTGTGAAAATGAGCCATGCTTGTACAAATCAGATGCTTATGGTAATCGAGTGCTGATAGCAGTTTATGTGGATGATCTCATCATTGCATGCGACAGTTTAGACATTGTGCATAGTATCAAAGGTCAAATTGCCAAAACTTTTGAGGTGAATGACAAGGGTGTACTAAATCACTTCCTGGGAATGGAAATTGAGCGCCAGGGTGATACAGGTATGATTATGTTAGGGTCAATATATTTTGGATATTTTAAAAAATTATGGTATGGACCAATGCAAGGCAGTTGCTGTGCCACTTGAAGCCGGCTACCAGACAATTTGTAATGAAAATTGTGAGGGAGTTGATCAACATAAATATCAATCGCTAGTGGGTACTTTAATGAACTTGGCCATATCAACTAGACCGGACATTTTACATTCCGTCTCAAAGATGGCACAATGCAATTCTGAGCCCCACATGGAACATATGACTAAACTTAAGCATATATTGCGCTACTTATCGGGCACGAGAGACTTAGGATTGATATATGAATCTGATGGTAGTGGTCTTATAGGATATGTAGATGCCGATTGGTGTGGAAATGCAGTCGACAGGAAATCCTATACGGGTTTTACCTATTTCTTTAATGGTTCTCCAATTTCTTGGAAATCTAGAAAACAAAGTTCCGTCGCACTCAGCAGCACAGAGGCAGAATATATGGCGGCTTCTGATGCAGCAAAAGAAGCCATATACTTGAAGCGTTTACTGAACGAAATCGACGCTTGCGGTATAACTACAGTTCAACTTAACATCGACAACCAGGGAGCGCAAAAATTGGCTGAGAATCCTGTTTTTCACAAAAGAAGCAAGCACATAGACATCCGATATCACCATATAAGGGAACTAGTACGTGATGGAGAGATCGGGCTTACCTTTTGCCCGACACAAAATATGATTGCCGACATCTTAACCAAAAATTTGCCGCGAATTAAACATTTGAACTTTGTTGAACAATTGAAGTTAAAATAATTTCTTTTGTAAAACAACATCCACATTGAGGAGGAGTGTTGAGCAAATTTGGCAACCCCGAACAATGTGTACGTTGTTACCTTTTCTTTTATCATTAATTTTCTCTTTATGCTTGTGCTTGCGCGCACTACGAAACGATTCATTCTCTTTTAATCTATCAAAGAATCAACATCTTTAATAAACATTTATTTTACAAACTTCTTTAAAACACACGAGTTTCATTTCCAACAGGTATAGGCCCAGGTAACCAAGCTTTTCAATAAGTATTTGTGAAAGCGTGTGTATATAGCGAATAATAGAAGTGTATTAAGGAATAGAGAATATGAGTGCTCCCGTGATGAATATCAAAAAGTTGGACGAAAACAACTACGATAGTTGGTCAGTCCAGATGAGGAGTGTGTTAATCCATTGTGGACACTGGAAGGTGGTAAATGGTCAACTCAAGAGCAGCTCTGAAGGTGTAAAGAAAGACCAGTGGGAAGCTGATGACGAGAAAGCGCTGGCGTCCATCTTTCTCGGGGTAAAACCAACACAGTTGGGATACATAAGAAACTGCAAAACCTCCTATGAAGCTTGGCAAAACTTGAAAAAGTACATATGCCCAAAGGTCCCCTACAAAAGGTATCTTTATACAAAAGGTTGGTTAATTTAGTAATGACCGAGGAAAACCTAATACAACACCTTAATGAATTTGCCGAGGTTTATGAGAAGCTGTCTGAAACCGGCATAACAATACAGGAGGAGCTTCTTGTCATTATCTTGCTTTCCAGTTTGCCACAGGCATATGAAAATTTCGTAGTAGCCATGGAAACGTGAGATGAATTGCCAAATCTTTCTTTGCTAAAGCAAAAGCTTATCGAGGAAAGCAAAAGAAAACCAACAAAAACCAACCGGTTTACAACAACAACAAGCTTTTGTAGCTAAGAGCAACTCAAACGGCAAAGATAATAGAAAATATAACAACAATAAGAAATTCAAGGGCAAGTTCTTTATTTGTGGCATAGCAGGTCATTTTGCGAACAAATGTGAAAAGAGACAGAGAAACAACAGTTTTACGGATGCTGGCTGCAGCAAACGCAAAAAATTTAAATTGCGACAGTTGGTATGTCGACAGCGGCGCAACGTCGCATATGTGCAAAATAAAAATTGGTTCGTTCGTATACACGATCATGAAGAAATAATCGCGTTGGCTGGCAACAAATTTATTAAAGCCAGTAGTAAAGGTGATGTTGTAATACATTTTGGAAAATATGAAATTTTACTGCAAAATGTTTTGTTTTCTTCTGAATTACAGGCAAACTTTATTTCTGTCAACAAAGCAGTTTACTGTGGTCTCTCAGTTTTGTTTGACGCAGGGAGCGTTGTATTTAAAAGATCAGACGGAACTGTCATACTTAATGCTGTTCGTAAAGACAACATGTTCGTTGCAGAAAACGAAAAGAAAATTGAAAAAGTATGCGCTGTAAAGAATGAGAACACGGTATGGCACAACAGGTTTGGCCACCTCAACTTTGAAAGCCTTCAAACTCTATCTGACAATCAAATGGTGAAAGGGATGTTCGTTAACAACAAAAGATATATGAAATGTAAAACATGCATGCTGTGTAAAATACATGTGTTGTCGTTTCCCAAGGAAAGTCAAACAAAATCAAATCAATTGTTGGAAGTAGTTCATTCCGATGTCTGCGGTCCATTCAAAACAAACTCCGTAAGTGGCGCAAAATATTTTGTAACGTTTATTGCCGACAACTCACGACGCATTTTCGTATATTTCATCAAACATTAGAGTGAAGTTTTTGAGAAATTCGTAATGTACAAGAACCATGTAGAGAAACAAACAGGCTGCAAAATAAAAACATTACGAAAAGACAACGGCGGTGAGTTTGTTAATTCGCAGTTTGATGATTTTTTGACTGCAGAGGGTATAGGCAGGGAATTGACAGTGCCATATACACCACAACAGAACTGTGTGGCAGAGAGGGCAAACCGTACTCTCATTGAAATGGCAAGGTCAATGATGGTTCATGCTGGTGTGAAAGAATACCTATGGGCAGAGGCAGTGAATACAGTAGCATATATACGGAACAGATGTCCAACAAAACAATTAAATAATAAAACGCCGTATGAAATTTGGTTCGGCAACTAACCAAGTGTGCAGCACTTTAAAACGTTTGGTGCTTATGCAGTCGGCTTAAATAAATCTGCAAACAAGTCAAAGTTTGAGGCGAAAGGCTGTTCGTATATTATGGTTGGGTATTCAATGACATCCAAGGCATATCGACTTTTCGAAACAACAACTCGTAAGGTGGTAGAACAACGTGATGTTTTGTTTGATGAAGATTTGTTTTGTGTAAAAGACAACAATAACAACAATGAAAATTCTGTTAAAGCAGAAGACTATTTAACATTGTGTTTTGATGTAAACAAAAGTGCAGATGTAGTTGACAGTGCTAGCCAACCTTCTGTGCAAGTTGAAAGCAATGATGAAAATTTTCATACAGCTGATGACGATGATGTTGATGATTCTGGAATGCAAATAACAAACGAACAAGAAAGAAAAAGTCGTGGAAGGCCTCGAATTATTCGTGATGGTAAAGTTGGCAGGCCGAAAAAACAAATTTGTCTACAACAACACAATAATGAGCTGTGCGTTGCAATTGAGGAAAATATTCCGCAAACGGTTGAAGAAGCTTTTTTTAGCAAAGAACAAGCAGTTTTGGAAAAAAGCCATGGAGAGGAAATACATGCCTTAAATAAAAATAAGACGTGGAATTTGACAAAGTTGCCTAAAGGGCATAAGGCTATTCCATGCAAGTGGGTATTTACCTTGAAAAGAAACGTTAATGGGGAGATTGAGCGTTATAAAGCAAGGCTAGTTGCCAAAGGTTGTAATCAACAGTATGGTATTGATTACAGGGAAACTTTTTCTCCAGTCGTACGCTATTCGACAATACGTTTACTTTTGGCACTGGCAGTAAAAAATAAAATGCATTTACATCAGATGGATGTAAGTACTGCTTACTCAAATGGCGAATTGCAGGACGAGATTTATATGCAACAACCGGAAAATTTCGTTGATGAAAAATCACCAGATGCTGTTTTAAAATTAAATAAAGCTATTTATGTGTTGAAACAAAGCGGTAAGGAGTGGAACAGCACGCTGGACAGTGTTCTTAAAAATATGAATTTTAATCCGTGTGAAAATGAGCCATGCTTGTACAAATCAGATGGTTATGGTAATCGAGTGCTGATAGCAGGATATGTGGATGATCTCATCATTGCATGCGACAGTTTAGACATTGTGCATAGTATCAAAGGTCAAATTGCCAAAACTTTTGAGGTGAATGACAAGGGTGTACTAAATCACTTCCTGGGAATGGAAATTGAGCGCCAGGGTGATACAGGTATGATTATGTTAGGGTCAATATATTTTGGATATTTTAAAAAATTATGGTATGGACCAATGCAAGGCAGTTGCTGTGCCACTTGAAGCCGGCTACCAGACAATTTGTAATGAAAATTGTGAGGGAGTTGATCAACATAAATATCAATCGCTAGTGGGTACTTTAATGAACTTGGCCATATCAACTAGACCGGACATTTTACATTCCGTCTCAAAGATGGCACAATGCAATTCTGAGCCCCACATGGAACATATGACTAAACTTAAGCATATATTGCGCTACTTATCGGGCACGAGAGACTTGGGATTGATATATGAATCTGATGGTAGTGGTCTTATAGGATATGTAGATGCCGATTGGGGTGGAAATGCAGTCGACAGGAAATCCTATACGGGTTTTACCTATTTCTTTAATGGTTCTCCAATTTCTTGGAAATCTAGAAAACAAAGTTCCGTCGCACTCAGCAGCACAGAGGCAGAATATATGGCGGCTTCTGATGCAGCAAAAGAAGCCATATACTTGAAGCGTTTACTGAACGAAATCGACGCTTGCGGTATAACTACAGTTCAACTTAACATCGACAACCAGGGAGCGCAAAAATTGGCTGAGAATCCTGTTTTTCACAAAAGAAGCAAGCACATAGAAATCCGATATCACCATATAAGGGAACTAGTACGTGATGGAGAGATCGGGCTTACCTTTTGCCCGACACAAAATATGATTGCCGACATCTTAACCAAAAATTTGCCGCGAATTAAACATTTGAACTTTGTTGAACAATTGAAGTTAAAATAATTTCTTTTGTAAAACAACATCCACATTGAGGAGGAGTGTTGAGCAAATTTGGCAACCCCGAACAATGTGTACGTTGTTACCTTTTCTTTTATGATTAATTTTCTCTTTATGCTTGTGCTTGCGCGCACTACGAAACGATTCATTCTCTTTTAATCTATCAAAGAATCAACATCTTTAATAAACATTTATTTTACAAACTTCTTTGAAACACACGAGTTTCATTTCCAACATTTTGCACCGTCTATTGCACAAAATTAGTTGCCCCAAACTCATCACTTCTCCACAAACATGTTAACTTGCTAAAAAAGAGAAGAACAACGCTTAAGTACCCATCAACTCTAAGCAATATTATTAAAACTGCAAAAAAATACAACATAAGGGATTACACCCTACCGTTAGACTTTCATCCTCCATGGTTGTTAGAATCCAACAATTTTTTAAAAAATCTTTAAACCTTCGGAAAACACTACATCCCCAACAGTCTTTAAATCTTTATTCTATGAAATGTTCAGCCAATACAGCAAGAAAACCTGGCACTTCATCTTCACAGATGGATCAAATACTACGAAGCATGTAAGATTTGCCATTACTGATGAAGTACACAAAAAACGGGATTATTACCCCAAGACGCAACCATATTCGAAGCTGAAGCCATAGCAATAATTGAAGCCCTAAAGCTGTGCGAAAAATTAAGCAGTAAATATATAATCTGCACAGAAAGCCGTTCGGTAATTGATGCTGCTTTAAATCAAAATAATAAAAATGAATTTATTATTTCTATACAACAACAAGTGATCAAAATGAAAAATAAGATTAAGCTACTTTGGATTCCAAGCCTTCGGCATCACTGGCAATGAGGCAGCGGACCTAGCTGCAAAATCTGTTTGCCTGCAACCCACATACTTATTAATACCAAAGTGCAAGCAATTTTTAAACAGATGTGCTACCAAAAGATTAAATATGGCCTTATAATGCAAATGGAATAAATATAATCATGCATACAAAATCATCAACCCCACAAAACAGCCCATTTTTCTTCCAACATCAACCAACTGCTTACAAAATAAATGTTTACAAGGCAACGTCTTACACACACACGTCTAACTCACCAATATCTGATGAACAAAACTGCACAACCAGTATGCACGTTCTGCACCTCCTCCCCTTTAACGGTTTTCACATCTTAGTAGACTGCCCCGTCCTAGTCAACTTATGTGTATCGATATGCAAATCCTCTAACATTGTTAAGTTATTAAAATTTCCAACTAATAACAACATCAAAAAAGTCTTTGAATTTTTAAGAAAACTGTCTTTGCAAAACCAAATTTAATTTTTATAATCTCAGTCAAAATACCTCAATTACGTTAATATGTAAATATGTATTATATTTCTTTTAAGAATTCACCTACCTAATAAATACTAAGCCGATAGCCATTGCTGCTAGTGATTTTAGTTTTAAGATTTATTGTAATTTTAATTATAATAAATATGAAATAAATAAATAAAATAAATAATATACATATATAGATAGAGATATGCTGTTTATTTGTAATAAAACATAAATTTTTAAAATTACTTTTGTTATTGTTTTTATTGCATAATACATATGGGGGATTTATGTCAAGTGACCCAACTTTTGAAATCGATGTCTTCAGATTTGGATAGTAGTTTAGACACAAATTTTCAACAAGATCGGTCGAAAAGTTTCTGAATTTGACATTTTGGCGAAACCGGTGTTCTTTCTCATCCATGTAACTTGTTATCTATTGGTGTTAGCAACATTTGTCCCAAACAAATTAGATAGCTATTTCTTCAAGCTTTTTTGTATATTTTTAAATTTGTTAAATTTTTTTTTTTTAAATTTAAAACTTATTTTTATTTTTTTGAAAATGGTATTTTTTTTTTTGCTCAAAAGAAAGCTTTTGTATTTTCCTTTTAGGTAGTTTTGGTCGCTTAGTGGGATGCGAGTGGGATATGTATAAAAAAAATAATTTCTAACTCAAGAGGAGGGTTTTCAAATTTTTAGCATATGCACTATTTTGAATTTGTTCCTTTTTGTGTGTAAGTGATTCTAAAACCTTAAAAATAAAACTTATGCTGAGAAACTAGACAAATTAACCTCTCCGACCGTATATTACATACCTAACTAGCATTTGTATTTGTATTTATTTTTGTATTTATTTATTTAATATGATTTTCTAATACAACAAGACATAATATCTTATAAATTACAGTATTAGAATCTGACAAGTTAAAACATACATTGATTCAATTAAATAAAAATAATAATTATGAAATAATGTAATGAAAAATTTAAAAATAAAGAAAAATAAATGAAATTAAAAAAATCAAATAAATAAACCTAAAATTAAATAATTTGGTTTGCGATTTAAGAAAAAATAAGAAACGAAACAAAAATAAAAAAAATGTTCTTTTACGAAAGATGTTTTTTAAGTAATTTTCTGAACCTTATTGCGTTGCTAGTAGTCTGCAGATTATCAGGGAGCATTTCATTCCCTCGATACTGTAATACCCAGAATATGTTAATCCCAGGAATAAAATCACTTTTTCTATAGAGATGTTGACAAATAAATTTTTTTTATTTATTTGTAATAATAATTAAATTAATATAAAATAATAATAATAAAAACAAAAAGATAAGTAATCTAAAAAAATTTAATCTTAATCACATAAGTCCTTTAATAATTTTTTTTTGTTTTTTTTTTTAATTTTTTAAAATTTTTTTTTTTTTTTAAATTTAAAACTATTTTTGTATTTTTTTTTTGAAAAGGGTATTTTTTTTTTTTTTTTTTGCCCAAAAGAAAGCTTAGGTCTTTTCCTTTAAGGTAGTTTTGGTCGCTTAGTGGGATGCGAGTGGGATATGTATAAAAAAAATAATTTTTAACTCAAGACGAGGATTTTTAAATTTTTTAGCATTTGACGTCTTGACTTACAAATTATTTTTTTTTATACATATCCCACTCGCATCCCACTAAGCGACCACAACTACCTTAAAGGAAAAGACCTTAGCTTTCTTTTGAGCAAAAAAAAAAAAAATTAAAAAATACCCTTTTCAAAAAAAATACATAAATAGTTTAAAATTTAAAAAAAAAAACTACTATAGTAGTTGTGCCTAAACTACTATCCAAAAAGACTAACCTTGGTGCAAATTTCATCCAAATCGGAAGACATCGATTTCCAAGTTGGGTCACTTGACATGAAATCCCCCATATATTAAAATAGACATTTTGCATGGTGTTGGGATATATAGGAACATGGTTTGAAAGGTCGTTTTCGTTTTTCTTCTGAACATTATAATATGTTTGAGACAATAATTGGCTAAAAACATTATGTCTGAACATATATTGTTACTTAAGACGTGTTTGACACAACCATAACCACAAACATTAATGCTAGTTTGCGATTGGGATTGTATCAAAAATGTTTTTCTTGCATGTATCTTTACTTTTAAGAATGTTCAAAATAAAAAATTAGTTATGTTTTGCGTTTAAAATAAAGAAGTCGCTCCTCGTCATCTGCGCATGAAAAATAAAACAACTTAATGCGTATTTACAATATGTGTGTGAAGCTAGCTTCGAAAGTTAGCTTCGTTTTTAACATTAGCTATGTTAACCAACATATCTCTCACTCAATGACTGCTATGTTAACAGAATTTTACTATTTTCAACTAAATTAACATTTTACAACTAAAATTCATATGGAAAATTGGAGAAAAATGGGTGAAATGCTTTCAGAACTGTAAATGCTATTTCTAGATTTCATTTCAGATCATAGTTATATAGTTTTAAAAATTGAAAATGTTAAAATTTTAGTAGGTACATATTGAAAATTGGTAAAAAAAATAGGATAAATTGAAACAATGGGCGGATTAGCCCTAAGAGGCTGAAAAGCCAAGGCCATAAGCATTTCAGAACTGTAAATGCAATGTCCCGATTTACTTTCAGATCAGAGTAATATAGTTTTAAAAATTGAAAATTGGTGAAAAATGGGAGAAATTAAAATTTGGGCGGATTAGCCCTAATTGGCTGAAAAGCCAAGCCAATGAGCATTTCAGAGCTGCATAAAATTGAAAATGTTAAAATTAAGTAGGTACTTATTGAAAATTGGTGAAAAATGTGTTAAAATTAAATTATGGGCGGATTAGCCCTAATAGGCTGAAAAGCCAGGGCCATAAGTATTTCAGAACTATAAATTCTATATCCAGATTTAATTTCAGATTAGAGTTATATAGTTTTAAAAATAGAAAAAAGTTAAAATTTTAGTAGGTACATATTGAAAATTGGTAAAAAAAATGGGAGAAATTGAAATTATGGGATGATTAGCCCTGATAGGCTAAAAAGTTAAGGCCATAAGCATTTCAGAACTGTAAATTTTATATCCAGATTTAATTTCAGATCAGAGTTATATAGTTTTAAAAATTGAAAATGTTAAAATTTAGTAGGTACATATTGAAAATTGGTAAACAAAAATGGGAGGAATTGAAATTATGGGAGAAATTGAAATTTCGGGTGGATTACCCCTAATAGGCTGAAAAGCAAAGGCCATAAGCATTTTAGAACTGTAAATGTTTTATCTAGATTTTATTTCAGATTAGAGTTAAATAGTTTTAAAAATTGAAAATGTTAAAATTTTAGTAGGTACATATTGAAAATTGGTAAAAAAAAAATGGGAGAAATTGAAATTATGCGCGGATAAGCCCTAATAGGCTGAAGAGTAAAGGCCATAAGCATTTAAGAACTGTAAATTATATACCCAACTTTAATTTCAGATCAGAGTTTCAGAACTGTAAATGCTATATCCAGATTTAATTTCATATCAGAGTTATATAGTTTTAAAAATTAAAAATGTTAAAATTTAGTAGTACATATTGAAATTTGGTAAAAAATGGGAGAAATTGAAATTATGGGCGGATTAGCTCTAATTGGCTGAAAAGCATTTCAGAACTGTAAATTTTATATCCAGATTTAATTTCAGATCAGAGTTATATAGTTTTTAAAATTGAAAATGTTAAAATTTAGTAGGTACATATTGAAAGTGGGTAAAAATGGGAGGAATTGAAATTATGGGAGAAATTGAAATTTCGGGTGGATTACCCCTAATAGGCTGAAAAGCCAAGGCCATAAGCATTTCATAACTATAAATGTTATATCCTGAATTAATTTCAGATCAGAGTTATATAGTGTTAAAAATTGAAAATGTTAAAATTTAGTAAGTACTTATTGAAAATTGGTGAAAAATGGGTGAAAATGAAATTATGCGCGGATTAGCCCTTATAGGCTGAAAAGCCAAGGCCATAAGAAAAACTTTAGTAGGTACATATTGAAAAATGGGTGAAAATGAAATTATGAGCGGATTAGCCCTAATAGGCTGAAAGGCCAAGGCCATAAGCATTTCAGATTTAATTTCAGACTAGAGTTTAATAGTTTTAAAAATTTTAAATGTTAACATTTTAGTAGGTACATATTGAAAATTGGTGAAAAATGGATGAAAATGGAATTAAGGGCGGATTAGCCCTAATAGGCTGAAAAGCCAAGGATATAAGCATTTCAGAACTGTAAATTTTAACATTTTCAATTTTTAAAACTATACAGCTCTGATCTGAAATTAAGTCTGGATATAGCATTTACAGTTCTGAAATGCCTATGGCCTTGGCTTTTCAGCCTATTAGGGCTTATCCGCCCATAATTTAATTTTTACCCATTTTTCACCAATTTTCAATATGTACCTACTAAAATTTTAAAATTTTCAATTTTGAAAACTATATAACTCTAATCTGAAATTAAATCGGGACAAAGCATTCACAGTTCTGAAATGCTTATGACCTTGGCTTTTCAACCTATTAGGGCTAATCCGCCCATAATTTCATTTTCACCCATTTTTCAATATGTACCTACTAAAGTTTTAACATATTCATTTTTTAAAACTATATAACTCTGATCTGAAATTAAATTGGGACATAGCATTTACAGTTCTGAAATGCTTATGGCCTTGGCTTTTCAGCCTATTAGGGCTAATCCGCCCATAATTTCAATTTCTCCCATAGTTAGTACGGATGTATTTGTGTTAATCGTTGTTGAACTGTTTTGGTGATGAAGGTATAACACTGATCCCCAAACAGTTTCTAAACGGCAATAAGCATAGAGATATCCGTACTCTGCGTTTTATTTGAATTTTTTTGTGTTGTGATGAGAGGTCGGTTTCGAATCGACTTCTGTAACATAAGTGGGCTGAGAACGAATTTTTTTTCTGTATACGCTCACGTTTGTCTCCATCGGCCGGATGTTTTCGCCTTATGTGAAACACAGGTATCTGAAAATTCTGATCCACTGGATTTTCAGATTCCTGGGTATCACCTTCTATCCCTATTTTATCTTCATCGGGGTCTTGCGATCTTTATACGCAATGAAGTTGTGTATCAATGCCAGCAACCAGTGGGCATGTTTGATGCGGAATTTAACTGCCTTTGGGTTAAATTCAAAATCAATACGCACTTTTTGCATTTCGGGTTTCTCTACAGAAGTCCAAACGCGGGAAGGGATATCACTTTATCGCGCTTCGACTCCCTTTCCGACTCAATATCGAAGATTCTTGAGAATTGTCCGGACAGTGAAATCGTTGTTGCTGGTGATTTCAATGTCCACAATTCTTCTTGGCTGCACCACTCGGGCCGTACAACCTATGATGGCCAATATGTTGAGCTATTTGCTGCACATAATCACCTCGTGCAACTGGTGAATGAACCAACACATATTCCATGTGTTAAAGGGCACCAACACAATACCCTTGACCTCTTCCTCTCTTCGCACCCTCAAAAGCACGAAGTTAAAGTTCTAGCACCTCACGGTAACTCGGATCATTGCACCATTTCTGCCTCTTTTCCGTTCTCCGAACTTCGGAACGTTTCACGACAGGCTATGAAACGATCAAAATTTGTTTACGGAAAAGCACGTTGGGTTGAACTCAACGACTTTTTACAGCATTTTAATTGGAAACTTTGTTTCCTTGACAATGACGTCAATGCCATGGCGAAAATGGTTGAAAATGTTATTATGCTAGGAATGCAAATGATCATTCCAGTTAAAAATGCTTCGATTAAACCTAGGTCCAATTTTTGGTTTAATCAGACGTGCAAATCAGCAGTCAGATCCAGAGAGGAATCATTCAGAAATTGGCGTGACAATAAAACCGCTGATACTGAATTGCTACGCAAAATGGCAAGGTCGTCGTGTGCCAAAGTGTTAAGACGGGAAAAAACTCTTCACAATCAACGTCTTCGTGCTGAAGTTCTTACTGCTCCCCGGGGCAGTAAAAGCTTCTGGTCATTCGTTAAAAGAGTAAGGGTTAATGCTAGTTCTTCAATACCAACTCTTTTAAAGGATGGCCAAACATTCACGAGTCTGGTTGATAAGGCTAATTGTTTTGCCGAATTATTTGCAAATAATTTTAACTTACCAGATAGCAATCAACCACTACCCGAACTCGAAAAAGTATCCGTAACTATGCCTAAAATATTTTTTCGGGCTCGAGCTGTTAAAAAGGTTCTTGCGGATCTCGACATAAACAAGTCTCCTGGCCCGGATGGTATACATGCACTGGTCTTGAAGCAGTGCTCTTCGACGCTAGCTCGTCCATGCTGGTGAATTTTCCGTCTGCTGGAAAGTTGCTAATGTAACGCCAATTCCTAAAAAAGGAGTGGCTAATAACCCTGAAAATTACCGCCCAATTGCAATTTGTTCGGCACTTTCCAAAGTCATGGAGAGTATGGTAAATCACCATCTTGTAAAATTTTTAGAGTCATATTACCTACTAAGCGACCGCCAGTATGGCTTTCGTAGAGGTCGTTCTACTGGAGACCTACTGGCCCTGTTATCAGAAAAATTGTGTCGTTCCATTCACCATTTTGGCGAAAGTAGGTAAGGTAATTGCTTTAGATATTTCCAAGGTGCTTGACAGAGTCTGGCATGGTGCACTCTTGTCTAAACTTGTTGCATATGGTGTCGGTGATAATTTCTTATCAAAGTTGTTTGTGGGAATACTATTATTTATTAAAAGATTTTGTTTGTTGTGCTTAATTCCCTTCTTAAATAATTGATAAAAAATACTGAAATTTATTGTTGGAGGATAAGCTGTTCCTATGCGCATTTCACTGGTTGCTTAGGCCAGATCATCAGGAAACGTTCTCCTAAATAATTTTAGAAAAGCCAAAGCTATCATCAAACAAAACTACAGAGGGAATGGGAATTACCTACAAACACTCAAAAAGTCTTGTTTGCAACGATATCAAAGCTTAAACAAAATACCAAACAATAAATCAGTGATGAGTTTTATCTTTTCTTACATTTCCCGCTACAATTATTTGGAATTCTCCCAACATTAATTGTAGTTGTAAGTGGGTAAAGAAAAAACACATTAAAAACAAAAACAAAGTGTTTTTATAGTTTTCGCAAGAAATCAAAATAAAAACAATTTGCCGGTTCAGTTTTTTATGCACGTGCACTTGCTAAAATTTATTATCAAAGTTGTTTGTGGGAATACTATTATTTATTAAAAGATTTTGTTTGTTGTGCTTAATTCCCTTTTTAAATAATTGATAAAAAATACTGAAATTTATTGTTGGAGGATAAGCTGTTTCTATGCGCATTTCACTGGTTGCTTAGGCCAGATCATCAGGAGACGTTCTCCTAAATAATTTTAGAAAAGCCAAAGCTATCAGCAAACAAAACTACAGAGGGAATGAGAATTACCTACAAACACTCAAAAAGTCTTGTTTGCAACGATATCAAAGCTTAAACAAAATACCAAACAATAAATCAGTGATAAGTTTTATCTTTTCTTACATTTCCCGCTACAATTATTTGGAATTCTCCCAACATTAATTGTAGTTGTATGTGGGTAAAGAAAAAACACATTAAAAACAAAAACAAAGTGCTTTTATAGTTTTCGCAATAAATCAAAATAAAAACAATTTGCCAGTTCAGTTTTTTATGCACGTGCACTTGCTAAAATTTATTATCAAAGTTGTTTGTGAGAATACTATTATTTATTAAAAGATTTTGTTTGTTGTGCTTAATTCCCTTTTTAAATAATTGATAAAAAATACTGAAATTTATTGTTGGAGGATAAGCTGTTCCTATGCGCATTTCACTGGTTGCTTAGGCCAGATCATCAGGAAACGTTCTCCTAAATAATTTTAGAAAAGCCAAAGCTATCAGCAAACAAAACTACAGAGGGAATGAGAATTACCTACAAACACTCAAAAAGTCTTGTTTGCAACGATATCAAAGCTTAAACAAAATACCAAACAATAAATCAGTGATGAGTTTTATCTTTTCTTATATTTCCCGCTACAATTATTTGGAATTCTCCCAACATTAATTGTAGTTGTATGTGGGTAAAGAAAAAACACATTAAAAACAAAAACAAAGTGCTTTTATTGTTTTCGCAATAAATCAAAATAAAAACAATTTGCCAGTTCAGTTTTTTATGCACGTGCACTTGCTAAAATTTATTATCAAAGTTGTTTGTGAGAATACTATTATTTATTAAAAGATTTTGTTTGTTGTGTTTAATTCCCTTTTTAAATAATTGATAAAAAATACTGAAATTTATTGTTGGAGGATATGCTGTTCCTATGAGCATTTCACTGGTTGCTTAGGCCAGATCATCAGGAAACGTCCTCCTAAATAAGTTTAGAAAAGCTAAAGCTAACAGCAAACAAAACTACAGAGGGAATGAGAATTACCTACAAACACTCAAAAAGTCTTGTTTGCAACGATATCAAAGCTTAAACAAAATACCAAACAATAAATCAGTGATGAGTTTTATCTTTTCTTACATTTCCCGCTACAATTATTTGGAATTCTCCCAACATTAATTGTAGTTGTAAGTGGGTAAAGAAAAAACATATTAAAAACAAAAAAAAGTGCTTTTATAGTTTTCGCAAGAAATCAAAATAAAAACAATTTGCCAGTTCAGTTTTTTATGCACGTGCACTTGCTAAAATTTATTATCAAAGTTGTTTGTGGGAATACTATTATTTATTAAAAGATTTTGTTTGTAGTGCTTAATTCCCTTTTTAAATAATTGATCAAAAATACTGAAATTTATTGTTGGAGGATAAGCTGTTCCTATGCGCATTTCACTGGTTGCTTAGGCCAGATCATCAGGAAACGTTCTCCTAAATAATTTTAGAAAAGCCAAAGCTATCATCAAACAAAACTACAGAGGGATTGGGAATTACCTACAAACACTCAAAAAGTCTTGTTTGCAACGATATCAAAGCTTAAACAAAATACCAAACAATAAATCAGTGATGAGTTTTATCTTTTCTTACATTTCCCGCTACAATTATTTGGAATTCTCCCAACATTAATTGTAGTTGTAAGTGGGTAAAGAAAAAACACATTTAAAACAAAAACAAAGTGTTTTTATAGTTTTCGCAAGAAATCAAAATAAAAACAATTTGCCGGTTCAGTTTTTTATGCACGTGCACTTGCTAAAATTTATTATCAAAGTTGTTTGTGGGAATACTATTATTTATTAAAAGATTTTGTTTGTTGTGCTTAATTCCCTTTTTAAATAATTGATAAAAAATACTGAAATTTATTGTTGGAGGATAAGCTGTTCCTATGCGCATTTCACTGGTTGCTTAGGCCAGATCATCAGGAAACGTTCTCCTAAATAATTTTAGAAAAGCCAAAGCTATCAGCAAACAAAACTACAGAGGGAATGAGAATTACCTACAAACACTCAAAAAAGTCTTGTTTGCAACGATATCAAAGCTTAAACAAAATACCAAACAATAAATCAGTGATAAGTTTTATCTTTTCTTACATTTCCCGCTACAATTATTTGGAATTCTCCCAACATTAATTGTAGTTGTAAGAAAGAAAAAACATATTAAAAACAAAAACAAAGTGCTTTTATAATTTTCGCAAGAAATCAAAATAAAAACAATTTGCCAGTTCAGTTTTTTATGCACGTGCACTTGCTAAAATTTATTATCAAAGTTGTTTGTGGGAATACTATTATTTATTAAAAGATTTTGTTTGTTGTGCTTAATTCCCTTTTTAAATAATTGATAAAAAATACTGAAATTTATTGTTGGAGGATAAGCTGTTCCTATGCGCATTTCACTGGTTGCTTAGGCCAGATCATCAGGAAACGTTCTCCTAAATAATTTTAGAAAAGCCAAAGCTATCATTAAACAAAACTACAGAGGGAATGAGAATTACCTACAAACACTCAAAAAGTCTTGTTTGCAACGATATCAAAGCTTAAACAAAATACCAAACAATAAATCAGTGATGAGTTTTATCTTTTCTTACATTTCCCGCTACAATTATTTGGAATTCTCCCAACATTAATTGTAGTTGTATGTGGGTAAAGAAAAAACACATTAAAAACAAAAACAAAGTGCTTTTATAGTTTTCGCAATAAATCAAAATAAAAACAATTTGCCAGTTCAGTTTTTTATGCACGTGCACTTGCTAAAATTTATTATCAAAGTTGTTTGTGAGAATACTATTATTTATTAAAAGATTTTGTTTGTTGTGCTTAATTCCCTTTTTAAATAATTGATAAAAATACTGAAATTTATTGTTGGAGGATAAGCTGTTCCTATGCGCATTTCACTGGTTGCTTAGGCCAGATCATCAGGAAACGTTCTCCTAAATAATTTTAGAAAAGCCAAAGCTATCAGCAAACAAAACTACAGAGGGAATGAGAATTACCTACAAACACTCAAAAAGTCTTGTTTGCAACGATATCAAAGCTTAAACAAAATACCAAAGAATAAATCAGTGATGAGTTTTATCTTTTCTTACATTTCCCGCTACAATTATTTGGAATTCTCCCAACATTAATAGTAGTTGTAAGAAAGAAAAAACATATTAAAAGATTTTGTTTGTTGTGCTTAATTCCCTTCTTAAATAATTGATAAAAAATACTGAAATTTATTGTTGGAGGATAAGCTGTTCCTATGCGCATTTCACTGGTTGCTTAGGCCAGATCATCAGGAAACGTTCTCCTAAATAATTTTAGAAAAGCCAAAGCTATCATCAAACAAAACTACAGAGGGAATGGGAATTACCTACAAACACTCAAAAAGTCTTGCTTGCAACAATATCAAAGCTTAAACAAAATACCAAACAATAAATCAGTGATGAGTTTTATCTTTTCTAACATTTCCCGCTACAATTATTTGGAATTCTCCCAACATTAATTGTAGTTGTAAGTGGGTAAAGAAAAAACACATTAATAACAAAAACAAAGTGTTTTTATAGTTTACGCAAGAAATCAAAATAAAAACAATTTGCCGGTTCAATTTTTTATGCACATGCACTTGCTAAAATTTATTATCAAAGTTGTTTGTGGGAATACTATTATTTATTAAAAGATTTTGTTTGTTGTGCTTAATTCCCTTTTTAAATAATTGATAAAAAATAATGAATTTTATTGTTGGAGGATAAGCTGTTCCTATGCGCATTTCACTGGTTGCTTAGGCCAGATCATCAGGAAACGTTCTCCTAAATAATTTTAGAAAAGCCAAAGCTATCATCAAACAAAACTACAGAGGGAATGGGAATTACCTACAAACACTCAAAAAGTCTTGTTTGCAACGATATCAAAGCTTAAACAAAATACCAAACAATAAATCAGTGATGAGTTTTATCTTTTCTTACATTTCCCGCTACAATTATTTGGAATTCTCCCAACATTAATTGTGCACTTGCTAAAATTTATTATCAAAGTTGTTTGTGGGAATACTATTATTTATTAAAAGATTTTGTTTGTTGTGCTTAATTCCCTTTTTAAATAATTGATAAAAAATACTGAAATTTATTGTTGGAGGATAAGCTCCTATGCGCATTTCACTGGTTGCTTAGGGCAGATCATCAGGAAACGTTCTCCTAAATAATTTTAGAAAAGCCAAAGCTATCAGCAAACAAAACTACAGAGGGAATGAGAATTACCTATAAACTCTCAAAAAGTCTTGTTTGCAACGATATCAAAGCTTAAACAAAATACCAAACAATAAATCAGTGATAAGTTTTATCTTTTCTTACATTTCCCGCTACAATTATTTGGAATTCTCCCAACATTAATTGTAGTTGTAAGTGGGTAAAGAAAAAACATATTAAATACAAAAACAAAGTGCTTTTATAGTTTTCGCAAGAAATCAAAATAAAAACAATTTGCCAGTTCAGTTTTTTATGCACGTGCACTTGCTAAAATTTATTATCAAAGTTGTTTGTGGGAATACTATTATTTATTAAAAGATTTTGTTTGTTGTGCTTAATTCCCTTTTTAAATAATTGATAAAAAATACTGAAATTTATTGTTGGAGGATAAGCTGTTCCTATGCGCATTTCACTGGTTGGTTAGGCCAGATCATCAGGAAACGTTCTCCTAAATAATTTTAGAAAAGCCAAAGCTATCAGCAAACAAAACTACAGAGGGAATGAGAATTACCTACAAACACTCAAAAAGTCTTGTTTGCAACGATATCAAAGCTTAAACAAAATACCAAACAATAAATCAGTGATGAGTTTTATCTTTTCTTACATTTCCCGCTACAATTATTTGGAATTCTCCCAACATTAATTGTAGTTGTATGTGGGTAAAGAAAAAACACATTAAAAACAAAAACAAAGTGCTTTTATAGTTTTCGCAATAAATCAAAATAAAAACAATTTGCCAGTTCAGTTTTTTATGCACGTGCACTTGCTAAAATTTATTATCAAAGTTGTTTGTGAGAATACTATTATTTATTAAAAGATTTTGTTTGTTGTGCTTAATTCCCTTTTTAAATAATTGATAAAAAATACTGAAATTTATTGTTGGAGGATAAGCTGTTCCTATGAGCATTTCACTGGTTGCTTAGGCCAGATCATCAGGAAACGTTCTCCTAAATAATTTTAGAAAAGCTAAAGCTAACAGCAAACAAAACTACAGAGGGAATGAGAATTACCTACAAACACTCAAAAAGTCTTGTTTGCAACGATATCAAAGCTTAAACAAAATACCAAACAATAAATCAGTGATGAGTTTTATCTTTTCTTACATTTCCCGCTACAATTATTTGGAATTCTCCCAACATTAAGTGTAGTTGTAAGTGGGTAAAGAAAAAACATATTAAAAACAAAAACAAAGTGCTTTTATAGTTTTCGCAAGAAATCAAAATAAAAACAATTTGCCAGTTCAGTTTTTTATGCACGTGCACTTGCTAAAATTTATTATCAAAGTTGTTTGTGGGAATACTATTATTTATTAAAAGATTTTGTTTGTAGTGCTTAATTCCCTTTTTAAATAATTTATCAAAAATACTAAAATTTATTGTTGGAGGATTAGCTGTTCCTATGCGCATTTCACTGGTTGCTTAGGCCAGATCATCAGGAAACGTTCTCCTAAATAATTTTAGAAAAGCTAAAGCTAACAGCAAACAAAACTACAGAGGGAATGAGAATTACCTACAAACACTCAAAAAGTCTTGTTTGCAACGATATCAAAGCTTAAACAAAATACCAAACAATAAATCAGTGATAAGTTTTATCTTTTCTTACATTTCCCGCTACAATTATTTGGAATTCTCCCAACATTAATTGTAGTTGTAAGTGAGTAAAGAAAAAACATATTAAATACAAAAACAAAGTGCTTTTATTGTTTTCGCAAGAAATCAAAATAAAAACAATTTGCCAGTTCAGTTTTTTATGCACGTGCACTTGCTAAAATTTATTATCAAAGTTGTTTGTGGGAATACTATTATTTATTAAGAGATTATGTTTGTTGTGCTTAATTCCCTTTTTAAATAATTGACCTAGACATAATCTCAGAATGGGTTCATGCGAAAGACCCAATGTTGCGTACTGACGCACAAACGCTCGACGGATCAAGGTGCCTCATCTGAATGTATGGGTGGTATAAATATTGAGGAAACAGAATCTCTTGATGCTCTGGTCGCGAGGATACAATGTGATGGCCGATGGACAGAACATATCTTTAAGGTGTCAAAAGAAGCATTCAAGTGCCTCGGTTTTTTGAAACGGTGTAAGATATACTTCACTCCATCTGATCTCCTTACTATTTATACCACCTATATCCGACCGCGAATGGAATACAACTCTCATGTGTGGGCCGCGTGCAGGAGAGGGCGAAGGTTCTCATTGGCGACAGAAGGGTATCCAATTCTATTGACTCCCTTGAGCACCGTCGCAATGTGGGTTGTACTTGCCTATTTTATCGTTACTACAACGGGATGTGTTCTGACGAAATTAGGGATTTGGTTCACGAAACCCATAGCTTTGTTCGTAATACACGTTTTTCCTCAAGAGCCCATCCTTTTGTGGTCGATGGGCCGGTGAATCGTACAACGCATTACAGGGAAAATTCGTTTTTTGGCCGGACTGTCCGTATGTGGAATAACCTTCCTGCTGAAGTTCTCCCTCTCACTTACAACATGAATAAGTTCAAGTCGAATGTTCACAAGCACTACTCCCTCTTTCCTCCTTCCCATAACCTATTTTCCTAGTTACAACACAATGCATTGCATTAGTAGGGGTCATCCCTTGAGTGCTGGTCCTAACAAAAAAAAAAAAAAAAAATGCAATTTTTCCCATTTTTTACCAGTTTTCAATATGTACAACTAAATTTTAACATATTAAATTTTTAAAACTATATAACTCTGATCTGAAATTAAACATGGATATGCATTTACAGTTCTGAAATGCTTATGGCCTTGGCTTTTTAACCTATTAAGGCTAATCCGCCCATAATTTCATTTTCACCCATTTTTCTCCGGCCGGCATTTGAAAATCCTTCTACTGAACCCTCCACGTGGGTGCCGGCTGGAAACGGGAGGTAATCATGGGGTTTGATTCGGTCCGGGCGTCTGTTCCCCAAATTGGGCGGCTTACGGGTCGGAGATGACTCCACGATTTTTAAAACCCAGGCGCGTCTGTTCCCATATTGGGCGGCTTCCTGGTGCGCGTCTGTTTATCCGGTGGATCAGCGTTATTTATGGACATGGCAGCATGTATAAAATGCAGGTTGGGTGCCTAAGGCGTGTCATCATACTGGCGACATGAGGAAGGACATTGGAGGTATATGACCTGTTGGTCGGTAGACCAACCAGCGGACGAACCCACTATGATGATTATGCAATAGAAGAAAAAAAGGATAAAAGCCGGGCGGTAATATACGCCCAACCGTCGGTGTTAGCAGTGACTGCGACCACCGGCGGGCACGGGGGAGAACCAGTATCTCCTCTACGTGTCGCCAGCGGTCACACATTCTCTGCCGTGGTTAAGGCGCCTTACGGTGGAAGTAATAAAGCCAAAAAGACAAATATGACATGGACGGATGCCGTTGTCGATTCAGACTCTGATCTTGATAGTGTCAAAACGATCACCTCTAAAGAGGAACGTGAGCTGCTAAGTTCGCCTGGAACATCTCGGGGAACCCATTCCACAATTAGGAACAGGCCCAAGAGAAGCAAGGAAGGACTCAGAGCTCTTTCAGAATATAAAGCTGCGGTCCGGATACAGCATCGGCTTGGATCCCAATCCAACCTCTCCAACGAGGAGAAAGAGAGGATGAAGTGAGCAACGGGTGCGATTGCAGAAGGCCGAGCTCACTTTTCAATGAACCCCAAGTACGCTGCCAAAAATCAGGGTTTCCACAATTGCATTGAGGAAGCCGTGATTAAGAGCATGCAGGGTAAAAGACAGCGGTCAGTTGATGAGTCTCCATCTGCCGCAAATCCTAAGGAGACAAAAAAGCCAAAGAAAAACACCGAGGAGATCAGACCCTCGACATCAAAAGCTGCCACTGTACCGTTGCCAAAGGCTGCAAGAGTCAGTGAAGTGGCCAAACGTCCTCTGAGCTTGGCACTTCTCGACATGAGCAACCCTTTTGGTCAAATGGCCACAGAGCGGTGGAAGATCGTGGAGTCTAAGATCTTCAATGAAATTGTCGCTAAGATGGAAGCCGAACCCGGAAGACCGCTGCCCTCATTTGATGGGGCTGGATGGTTCAACGGAGTACAGCTCATCAGCTGTAAGGACGAAATGGCGCTGGAATGGCTTAAAGGAGTCATTACGAAACTCAAGGGCCTGTGGTGGGATGCACAACTCAAGATTGTGGATAGATCGCACATTCCGGCTGTACCGAAGGCGAAGGTGAACTTTCCGCGCATAGTAAAACCGGAAGTCGCTCTTCGTCTCCTACAAAATCAGAATCCTGACATTCCCACCAAAGTATGGAGGATTCTGCATGTACAAAAAGGCAACAAAGACCGGCAGAATTACATACTCCAGATTACAAAAGAGGCAGAAGACCTTTTGTATCCACGGT
The DNA here is from genome assembly GCA_943735925.1 of Pollenia amentaria. Classification (NCBI taxonomy): domain Eukaryota; kingdom Metazoa; phylum Arthropoda; class Insecta; order Diptera; family Polleniidae; genus Pollenia; species Pollenia amentaria. Next base: position 77,604,582 of record OX031010.1, read on the forward strand.
ATGGAAAATGTCTTGGGGAGAAGGAAGTGTGTTTCTCCGGTTGAAGAAACGACATCCACAAGACTCCAACCACAACACACTGGAGGTCGATGAAGTGGAGCGAGATCTGGCAGCTGCCACTGCGGCCACTTCTGGACTGAGTCTGGGTGAGACGGCCAAGGATGGTGGAGCCGACCCCGAGCGGGTGATCTTAGTCGATGACGCTAAAGATCCTGCAAGTCAACCTCCAGCACAGTAAGATGGCTTCGGTCGAACTCCTCCTCACGCTAGAGGAGGGTCGCTACGACGTGGCTTTAATCCAGGAACCGTGGATCTCCACAGGAAATCGGGTATCTGGACTGAGGTCACGTAATTTTAACACGTACTTCCCAAAAGTGGTAGGTAGAATACGATCTGCAATACTTGTTAGGAAGAATCTTTATTCATACATTCTATATAATTACAGCACTGACGATCTAACAGTAGTGGCCTTGGAAGATGGCAGAGATGACACAATAATATTTGCATCATCCTATATGCCACACAACAGAGATGCCCCCCCGTAGAACTCCAAAGACTAGTCGAAGAAGCTTGTAGAAGGAAGCAAAATCTGGTGGTGGGCACGGATGCTAACGCTCATCACACAATAGAGGTGAGGATCTTATTGCTTTTATATTACAGAATAATATACAAATTGCGAATCGAGGTGAGGGCCCAACGTATAAGGGTCCCACGTCGGAAAATGTGCTTGATGTGACGCTTTATACGGATTATAAAACAGTGATAGATGATTGGAAGGTGCTTACGCAGCCATCCTTCTCTGATCACTCCTATATATCCTTTGTGTTAAATTACAATGTACCTACTGAAACAGTGTTTAGGAACCCAAGAAATACAGATTGGGCCAAATACTCTTTACTTCTTAATAGGGACCTAGGTCACTCGGGAACACTGGCTAGTTCGGAGGACATAGATTCTGCTATAGACACATTGACATCGGGCGTTATTAGATCCTATGAAAAGTCGTGTCCTCCCACACGAGCTAGGCGTAAGTCCAGACCACCTTGGTGAAATAAACAGCTGGACTGTGGAAGACGCGAAATTCGTGAGCTATTCAAACTGGCGAAAATTGTCGACCGGTCTGAATGCTGGGGGGAGTATAGGGACGCTCTTAGGGTGTATAAGCGCGACGTGCGAAGAGCCAAACGAACTTCGTGGAAGAGTTTCTGCGATAACATAGAAGAGACGGCTGAAACGGCAAGACTGTGGAGGTTGCTAGTGGGCAGTCCAGTAATGCCAAGTACAGTTTTTAGGGATAACGGAGAATGGACAAAGAGCAGCATGGAGACGCTGGATGTACTCGCTGATACACACTTTCCGGGCTGTTCTGAGGTTCCTATTCCAACGGACGAAATTTCCTTTGTATCAAATGGTGATAACGACATTATCTCTTACGAGGGGGTGGAATGGGCCATTGACTCGTTCCAGCCATACAAGTCGCCTGGTCTTGACGGAATCATCCCGGTGCAACTACAGCGGGGTAGACAACGGATAATACCATGGCTGGTAAAAATCTTTAAGGGATGTCTGAGGATAAACTATGTGCCGAAATCTTGGAGGATATCTAAGATTGTATTTTTACCGAAATCGGGTAAGAGCAATCACATGTACCCGAAAGATTTCAGACCTATTAGTCTCACATCATTCCTGTTGAAAACGCTGGAGAGAATTTTGGAATATCATGTCAAGAGTAACATGGGGCCGACAATTCTCTCTGTAAATCAGCACGCTTACACGAGGGGCAAATCAACTGAGACGGCGCTCCATTCAGTTGTCTCACTGATTGAGAAGACCCTGGGATACAAGGATTTCGCTATGGGCGTGTTCCTGGATATCGCGGGAGCTTTCAATAATGTGTCCACAGAGGCAATTTTGGCTAGCTTGTCGCGTACGGGGGCACACCCACACGCTAAAAACTGGATCGGTAACCTGCTAAGGTGCAGAACTATATCTTCGGCGTGGGGTAACGCCAGGATAACGAGGAGAGCATACCGGGGAACTCCCCAGGGAGGGGTGCTCTCAACAATGCTTTGGACGCTTGTCGTCAACGAACTTCTCAATGGACTTCAGGACGGGGCAGCAAAGATAACTGCATACGCAGATGACGTGGCGGTAATAGTTGCTGGCAAGGATCTGAATACTATTAGTTCTGTAATGGAGGCTACATTGGCGTTGGTCAGCCAGTGGGCGGCCGGAGTAGGACTGGGAGTAATTCCCGAGAAGACGGACCTAATCCTATTTACGAATAGGTACAAAATAGGCCCATGGAGGAAGCCTAAACTAGGGGGTACTATCCTGGAACTTAAGCACCACACAAAGTACCTGGGAGTAATACTGGATAGCAAACTATCGTGGAGATTGAATGTGGAAGAAAGGGTGAAAAAGGCAACGAATGCGCTCTACGCATGTAAGAAAATGCTGGGCAAAACGTGGGGTCTAACCCCTGCTCTTACACATTGGGTCTACACGGCGGTTGCAAGACCAATCTTACTCTACGGGATACTTGTGTGGTGGACGGCCTTGAGGAAGATATCGTACCGGAAGATGCTACTGGGCGTGCAGAGACTCGCCGAACTCAGCATCACCAGTGCTTTGCGTAGTACGCCGACTGCGGCACTGGATGTGATCCTGGACTTGCAGCCGATTCATCTAGTGGCAGAAGGAACTGCGAGGAAGTCTGCGATCCGCTTAAAGGCGACGGGACAATTTGTATACAGACCTTATGGTCACGGCAGTATTATAAGGGGAATAGATGGTAGCAGTGACTACACCATTCCGAGGCTGTCACTTGGACGAAAACCGCGAGTTACCCTGGAGGAGGACGGCTGGTTGGCAGGGCTCCGATCTGGCTACAGGACCTTCAGTTTCTACACTGATGGATCCAAAATGGAAGGCGGGGTTGGAGCTGCAGTCTACTGCCGGGAACTTGGTATTCGGGAATCGTATAAGCTCCCCGATTACGCCAGCATTTTCCAGGCGGAGATATTTGCGGCCAAGATGGCTGCTGATTTGGCACGTAGCTCCAGCACAAGGAACTCACACATATACTCTTATATCGTCCAGGAGTGTAGGGATTCGATAGATAGACTCTGTACCAATAGGAGGGTGCACATCTACTGGGTTCGCGGGCACCAGGGCATAGAGGGCAACGAGGCGGCGGACGAATTGGCGAAACGGGGGGTCCAGTTACCATTCGATAGGGTGATGGCCATCCCGGCTCCAATTCGGAATATTAGGAGAGATACGGACTCTGCTATACGGAGGAGATCAGAGGCAATTTGGGAAAACACGGAAAACACAGGGTTTCCAAGGTAATGTGGGGATCCTATGATCCGGAGTCGACGAAAATACTTTTGTCACTATCGAGAAGTGATTGTAGACTTCTGGTAGGTTTTATAACGGGTCACTGTTGGACTGCGGTATACGCCAAGAGGGCGGGGCGGCTGAATAGTGACAATTGTAGATTCTGTGGGGTACCAGGGGAAAAGGAGACAGTGGAGCATATACTCTGCTACTGTCCGGAACTCGTGGGCTCCAGGGAGATCATTACTTCCAAAATCTCGGGGAAATCCCTGGAATTGGGTTAATGAGACTCCTGGCTTTCGTCAAGAGAATGTGGGGAACTCTGAGTACCATCACATCGGAATGACCTCTCTTATTTATAACGTTCTTTTGCGGGTTATCGTATAACGTGGTAGCGCTAGGGACCTATTTGGTCTATGCGGGGTCTTTGCGACCGGTCACTCTAACCTAACCTAACCTAACCTATTTTTCTCCAATTTTCCATATGGATTTTAGTAGTAAAATGCTAATTTAGTTGAAAACAGAAAAATTCTGTTAATATAGCAGTCATTGAGTAAGAGATATGTTGGTTAACATAGTAACATAGCTTATGTTAAAAACGAAGCTAACTTTCGAAGCTAACTTCACACACATATTTGGATTAAAAACCATAAAAAATTGCAACAAAACAGCCACAATACTAATTATTTTAGGAAGAAGCCAGTAAACAATTAATGTAGGGAAGTTATATACTTTTATTATCTAATTTCATATCCAATTTAATTGCTTTGTAAAACATAAAAAGATGTTAACTAATATTTATTTTTGTATTTGCTTATAGACTAAAGGAACAATTAATTATTAAATAATGTTTCTTTTTACATATATACTGTAGAGCATTGCATTAATTGCCATTATAATATGCAGCAGGTATGCTTGATATGATTTTGTTGATGATCCTACATGTCCATGATACATTGCTGCTGGGTAATCACCTAAAATTATATAAAAGTTTATACGTTAATATTTACTAACTAGCTGTTAAAACCCGGCGCTGCCCTAGGTCGAACTATCATGGAATTAAATATACATATATTTATTAAATCATTCCTTCACCGAAGGTAAAAGGGTATATATACCTTTGTCATTCCGCTTGTAATTTCTCCAATATTGATTTAAGACCATATAAAGTATATACATTCTGGCTTCTTATGAGAAGGGAAGTTCAAATCCGGTTGTCCGTCTGTCTGTCTGTCCATCCGTCCGACCGTTGAAATGGGCTTTCCGAAGACCCCATTTATGATGAAGGCTAGCTTGTGACACACTTATGTCACATATAGTCCGGAATTGTTTGCTATTAAAATTCAGGAATATCGGTCCATAAATGACTGAGATATGAGCAAAAAACCACGACTACCTCGAATTTTTTCCATAAATCCTATGGTGTTGTTGTTGTTTTTTAAATTCTTCATTCTCTGTTTATCTCGAGAACGGCAAAAGCTAGGGTTTTCAGTTTTGGTACATACATCTTGGTTGCCAACACACCAACTCTCTAAAAAATGGGCGGGATTGGAAAAGTGGGCATGGTACCTCCCGTACAAAGACATTATTAAAAATACTCAAAATTTTAAATTTTAAGGCTGTAGTATGACATATAAACACGTTTTATATACCAAAATATCGGAGATTCACCATGGTGCGATAAGAATAATCTACATAATAATATATCTGTGGCATTAAATAATAATGGCTTAAGTCGGAATTTCTTGTTTTGAGATATTAAGGGTCTTACCAAAAATTAATTGTTTGGTTTTTATATAAAATTTTTAGACACAGAAAAAAATGCGCATTTAGTTAGAACAAAACTCTAAATTTTATAAAAAAAAGCGTTTTTTAAAGGTTATAAAAGTAAAATTAGCAAAAACTGATATATTTTTTATTTAATTAAAAATAATTTATAAATACCAAGAGAAAAAAAAATTTATCGAATGGGATTTAAACCCGTCCACACTCAGACGTTTACTTGTGACATAACGGCTAGACCACTCGACCACTGGTACGCATGCGCACTTAACTTTAATATAAGTAAATAGGCCGTGAAATATTTTTTTCATATAAGGAAATATCTTAGTGTGAGTTTGTTGTTTGGGTATGTAAGGTGAATATGCGAAAAAGGGAAACACACCACCACCACTGGCGTGTTGCCATACAATAGATTTATCTGTTGTTGCAAGTTTTTAAGATGCAAAAATTCTCAATCTCTATTTGTAGAAATTATTTCGTTAAATAGATCAAAGTTTAAAAGCAGAGTGATAACGAAAGTCATATTGGACATGATGCTGGTGCCTGTAAACAAATAGAAAAATGATCGGGAGAAGGGGGGTGGGTGGGGGCGGGTGGAGACGCAAACAAAACAACTTAATTATATAAAAAAAAGTAAATATTGCTATTTCAGTAATTTGGTCATAACTCGGGCATTACTCTTCCATTTTTGGGAGAAAAGTTTCAGGGTTTTCGGGATATATATGTTGCTTAAAATTTCTGATATTTTGGTATATAAAACGTGTTCATATGTCATACTAGAGCCCTAAAATTTAAAATTATTAGTATTTTCAAAAACGTCTTTGTACGGGAGGTTCCACACCCACATTTCCAATCGCGCCCATATTTTTTTTGGGATACTGTGTATTGATAACCGATATGTTTGTACCTAATTTGGGAACTTTAGCTCGTCTCGTTCTCCAGATATACAGAAATGTATAACGTTTTTAAATGGGAAGTGCGACACCCACTTCTGCAATCCCGCCCATTTTTTTGGAGTTGGTGTATTGACAACCAAGATGTTTGTACCAAATTTGAAAAACAACAACAACATGGGATTTATGGTAGAAATTTTGCTCATATCTAGACATTTATGGGCCGATCTTCCTGAATTTCAATAGCAAACAATTCCGGACTATATGTGACATAAATGTATAACAACCTAGCTTTCATCATATCTGGGGTCTTCGGAAAAGCCATTTCAACGGTCGGGCAACCGGACTTGAACTTCCCTTCTCATAAGAAGCCAGAATGTATATACCTTATATGGTCTTAGATCAATATTGTAGAAATTACAAACGAAATGACAAAGTTATATATTTTATTTTGGGCATTACTCTTCCATTTTTGGGAAAACACTTTCAGGGTTTTCGGGAAATATATGCTGCTAAAAGCTTCTGAAATTTTGTTATATAAAAAGTGTTCATATGTCATACTAGAGCCCTAAAATATAAAATTTTGAGTATTTTCAATAATGTCTTTGTACGGGAGGTACCACGCCCACTTTTCCAATTGCGCCCATATTTTGTGGGATACTGTGTATTGATAACCGATATGTGTGTCCCTAATTTGGGAACTTTAGCTCGTTTCGTTTTCCAGATATACAGAAATGTATAACGTTTTTAAATGGGAAGTGCGACACCCACTTCTGCAATCCCGCCCATTTTTTTGGAGTTGGTGTATTGACAACCAAGATGTTTGTACCAAATTTGAAAGCCCTAGCTCTTGCCGTTATCGAGATATGCAGAAAAAAAAGAATTTAAAAAACAACAACAACATGGGATTTTTGGTAGAAATTACAGGTAGTCGTGGTTTTTTGCTGATATCTCCGCCATTTATGGACCGATCTTCCTGAAATTCAATAGCAAACAATTCCGGACTATATGTGACATAAATGTATAACAACCTAGCCTTCATCATATCTGGGGTCCTCGGAAAACCCATTTCAACGGTCGGACAGACGGAGAACCGGATTTGAACTTCCCTTCTCATAAGAAGCCAGAATGTATATACTTTATATGGTCTTAGATCAATATTGTCGAAATTACAAACGGAATGACAAAGTTATATATTTTATTTTGGGCATTACTCTTCCATTTTTGCTAAAAAGCTTTCAGGGTTTCGGGAAATATATTCTGCTAAAAATTTCTGATATTTTGGTATATAAAACGTGTTCATATGTCATACTAGAGCCCTAAAATTTAAAATTTTGAGTATTTTCAATAATGTTTTTGTACGGGAGGTACCACTCCTACTTTTCCAATCGCGCCCATATCTTGTGGGATACTGTGTATTGATAACCTATATGTTTGTACCTAATTTGGGAACTTTAGCACGTTTCGTTCTCCAGATATACAGAAATGTATAACGTCTTTGTATGGGAAGTGCCACACCCACTTCTCCAATCCCGCCCATTTTTTAAGAGAGTTTGTGTATTGCAATCAACAAAAAAACATAAAGTTCATGGGCAAAATACATATTTTATACGCTTGAGGCCTATTTAAGTAAAATTATTTATTTTATTTTTCCTTAATCCGACAACAATTTAAAATTTCAGATTGTTATTTTTCCCTACAGAAGTCACACAAAGGAGTGACAAAATATCATACTGAAATAAAATAAACACTTTTGGACAAAATAAAAGGAAAAAATTCCATAAAGTGCATTGACTGAAAAATGGGGTAATAGTTTAATCTTTTGATCACATAAATAAATGTATTAAATAATCCAAGCAAATAAAAATTAAACAGTTTTCGTTCCAAATTTTGCTTTTGCCGATACATTTTTTAATATGCCTTGGTTTTAAAGATATCGGTTTTCTGTGGTGCCTAATACACAAACATATAAAACTATTTAAAATTGTTTTTTTTCGAAGACTGAATCGTCACTAGAAAAAAATCAGCAAATTGTCACTTTGCCAATTTTGGAACAAAAAAATTGTCAAAATGTCGATAAATCTTTAAATCTGGCAGCCTTATTTTTATTATATATATTTCTTTCGTTGACGTTTCGCTTGCATTTAACACTTAATTACTGGAAGTATTCCAAATCAAACAGAATCTGTGTTGTCTGTTCTCGCATTTAAATACAGAAACACCTTTTTCTCACAAATCAAGAAACGATGGAATTTTTTGTTTCAGACTTAATGTGAGAAATTTTGCGATGCGAGAAATACAGAAACGAGCTACTGGGGTTCTTGGAAAACCCATTTCAACGGTCGGACAGACGGACAACCGGATTTGAACTTCCCTTCTCATAAGAAGCCAGAATGTATATACTTTATATGGTCTTAGATCAATATTGTAGAAATTACAAATGGAATGACAAAGATATATATTTTATTTTGGGCATTACTCTTCCATTTTTGCTAAAAAACTTTCAGGGGTTTCGGGAAATATATTCTGCTAAAAATATCTGATATTTTGGTATATAAAACGTGTTCATACATATGTCATACTACAGCCCCAAAATTTAAAATTTTTAGTATTTTAAATAATGTCTTTGTACGGGAGGTACCATGCCCACTTTTCCAATCCCGCCCATATTTTGCGAGATGCTGTGTATTGATAACCGATATGTGTGTACCTAATTTGGGAACTTTAGCTCGTTTCGTTCTCCAGATATACAGAAATGTATAACTTCTTTGTATGGGAAGTGCCACACCGACTTCTCCAATCCCGCCCATTTTTTTAGAGAGTTTGTGTATTGGCAAGCAACATGGTTGTACCAAATTTGAAAGCCCTAGCTCTTCCCGTACTCAAGATACACAGAAAAAAAGAATTTAAAAAACAAGAACAACATGGGATATATGGTAAAAATTAGAGGTAGTCGTGGTTTTTTGCTTGTATCTCAGCCATTTATAGACCGACTTTCCTGAATTTCAATAGCAAACAGTTCCGGACTATATGTGACATAACTGTATAACAACCTAGCCTTCATCATATCTGGGGTCTTCGGAAAACTTATTTCAACGGTCGGACAGACGGACAACCAGATTTGAACTTCCCTTCTCATAAGAAGCCAGAATGTATATACTTTATATGGTCTTAGATCAATATTGTAGAAATTACAAACAGAATGACAAAGTAATATATTTTATTTTGGGCATTACTCTTCCTTTTTTGGGAAAAAATTTTCTGGGTTTTCGGGAAATATATTCTGCTAAAAATTTCTGATATTTTGGTATATTAAACGTATTCATGTCATACTACAGCCCTAAAATTTAAAATTTTGAGTATTTTAAATAATGACTTTGTACGGGAGGTACCATGCCCACTTTTCCAATCCCGCCCATATTTTGCGAGATTCTGTGTATTGATAACCGATATGTGTGTACCTTATTTAGGAACTTTAGCTCGTTTCGTTCTCGCCCATTTTTTTTGGGAGTTGATGTATTGGCAACCAAGATGTTTTTACCTAGCTCTTGCTGTTCTCGAGATACACAGAAAAAAAGAATTTAAAAAACAACAACAACATGGGATTTATGGTAGGTATATGTATATGTATATGTATATGTATATGTATATGTATATGTATATGTATATGTATATGTATATGTATATGTATATGTATATGTATATGTATATGTATATGTATATGTATATGTATATGTATATGTATATGTATATGTATATGTATATGTATATGTATATGTATATGTATATGTATATGTATATGTATATGTATATGTATATGTATATGTATATGTATATGTATATGTATATGTATATGTATATGTATATGTATATGTATATGTATCTGTATATGTATATGTATATGTATATGTATATGTATATGTATATGTATATGTATATGTATCTGTATATGTATATGTATATGTATATGTATATGTATATGTATATGTATATGTATATGTATATGTATATGTATATGTATATGTATATGTATATGTATATGTATATGTATATGTATATGTATATGTATATGTATATGTATATGTATATGTATATGTATATGTATATGTATATGTATATGTATAT
>OX031010.1:77617223-77647223 GCA_943735925.1 Pollenia amentaria
TATGTATATGTATATGTATATGTATATGTATATGTATATGTATATGTATATGTATATGTATATGTATATGTATATGTATATGTATATGTATATGTATATGTATATGTATATGTATATGTATATGTATATGTATATGTATATGTATATGTATATGTATATGTATATGTATATGTATATGTATATGTATATGTATATGTATATGTATATGTATATGTATATGTATATGTATATGTATATGTATATGTATATGTATATGTATATGTATATGTATATGTATATGTATATGTATATGTATATGTATATGTATATGTATATGTATATGTATATGTATATGTATATGTATATGTATATGTATATGTATATGTATATGTATATGTATATGTATATGTATATGTATATGTATATGTATATGTATATGTATATGTATATGTATATGTATATGTATATGTATATGTATATGTATATGTATATGTATATGTATATGTATATGTATATGTATATGTATATGTATATGTATATGTATATGTATATGTATATGTATATGTATATGTATATGTATATGTATATGTATATGTATATGTATATGTATATGTATATGTATATGTATATGTATATGTATATGTATATGTATATGTATATGTATATGTATATGTATATGTATATGTATATGTATATGTATATGTATATGTATATGTATATGTATATGTATATGTATATGTATATGTATATGTATATGTATATGTATATGTATATGTATATGTATATGTATATGTATATGTATATGTATATGTATATGTATATGTATATGTATATGTATATGTATATGTATATGTATATGTATATGTATATGTATATGTATATGTATATGTATATGTATATGTATATGTATATGTATATGTATATGTATATGTATATGTATATGTATATGTATATGTATATGTATATGTATATGTATATGTATATGTATATGTATATGTATATGTATATGTATATGTATATGTATATGTATATGTATATGTATATGTATATGTATATGTATATGTATATGTATATGTATATGTATATGTATATGTATATGTATATGTATATGTATATGTATATGTATATGTATATGTATATGTATATGTATATGTATATGTATATGTATATGTATATGTATATGTATATGTATATGTATATGTATATGTATATGTATATGTATATGTATATGTATATGTATATGTATATGTATATGTATATGTATATGTATATGTATATGTATATGTATATGTATATGTATATGTATATGTATATGTATATGTATATGTATATGTATATGTATATGTATATGTATATGTATATGTATATGTATATGTATATGTATATGTATATGTATATGTATATGTATATGTATATGTATATGTATATGTATATGTATATGTATATGTATATGTATATGTATATGTATATGTATATGTATATGTATATGTATATGTATATGTATATGTATATGTATATGTATATGTATATGTATATGTATATGTATATGTATATGTATATGTATATGTATATGTATATGTATATGTATATGTATATGTGATATGTATATGTATATGTATATGTATATGTATATGTATATGTATATGTATATGTATATGTATATGTATATGTATATGTATATGTATATGTATATGTATATGTATATGTATATGTATATGTATATGTATATGTATATGTATATGTATATGTATATGTATATGTATATGTATATGTATATGTATATGTATATGTATATGTATATGTATATGTATATGTATATGTATATGTATATGTATATGTATATGTATATGTATATGTATATGTATATGTATATGTATATGTATATGTATATGTATATGTATATGTATATGTATATGTATATGTATATGTATATGTATATGTATATGTATATGTATATGTATATGTATATGTATATGTATATGTATATGTATATGTATATGTATATGTATATGTATATGTATATGTATATGTATATGTATATGTATATGTATATGTATATGTATATGTATATGTATATGTATATGTATATGTATATGTATATGTATATGTATATGTATATGTATATGTATATGTATATGTATATGTATATGTATATGTATATGTATATGTATATGTATATGTATATGTATATGTATATGTATATGTATATGTATATGTATATGTATATGTATATGTATATGTATATGTATATGTATATGTATATGTATATGTATATGTATATGTATATGTATATGTATATGTATATGTATATGTATATGTATATGTATATGTATATGTATATGTATATGTATATGTATATGTATATGTATATGTATATGTATATGTATATGTATATGTATATGTATATGTATATGTATATGTATATGTATATGTATATGTATATGTATATGTATATGTATATGTATATGTATATGTATATGTATATGTATATGTATATGTATATGTATATGTATATGTATATGTATATGTATATGTATATGTATATGTATATGTATATGTATATGTATATGTATATGTATATGTATATGTATATGTATATGTATATGTATATGTATATGTATATGTATATGTATATGTATATGTATATGTATATGTATATGTATATGTATATGTATATGTATATGTATATGTATATGTATATGTATATGTATATGTATATGTATATGTATATGTATATGTATATGTATATGTATATGTATATGTATATGTATATGTATATGTATATGTATATGTATATGTATATGTATATGTATATGTATATGTATATGTATATGTATATGTATATGTATATGTATATGTATATGTATATGTATATGTATATGTATATGTATATGTATATGTATATGTATATGTATATGTATATGTATATGTATATGTATATGTATATGTATATGTATATGTATATGTATATGTATATGTATATGTATATGTATATGTATATGTATATGTATATGTATATGTATATGTATATGTATATGTATATGTATATGTATATGTATATGTATATGTATATGTATATGTATATGTATATGTATATGTATATGTATATGTATATGTATATGTATATGTATATGTATATGTATATGTATATGTATATGTATATGTATATGTATATGTATATGTATATGTATATGTATATGTATATGTATATGTATATGTATATGTATATGTATATGTATATGTATATGTATATGTATATGTATATGTATATGTATATGTATATGTATATGTATATGTATATGTATATGTATATGTATATGTATATGTATATGTATATGTATATGTATATGTATATGTATATGTATATGTATATGTATATGTATATGTATATGTATATGTATATGTATATGTATATGTATATGTATATGTATATGTATATGTATATGTATATGTATATGTATATGTATATGTATATGTATATGTATATGTATATGTATATGTATATGTATATGTATATGTATATGTATATGTATATGTATATGTATATGTATATGTATATGTATATGTATATGTATATGTATATGTATATGTATATGTATATGTATATGTATATGTATATGTATATGTATATGTATATGTATATGTATATGTATATGTATATGTATATGTATATGTATATGTATATGTATATGTATATGTATATGTATATGTATATGTATATGTATATGTATATGTATATGTATATGTATATGTATATGTATATGTATATGTATATGTATATGTATATGTATATGTATATGTATATGTATATGTATATGTATATGTATATGTATATGTATATGTATATGTATATGTATATGTATATGTATATGTATATGTATATGTATATGTATATGTATATGTATATGTATATGTATATGTATATGTATATGTATATGTATATGTATATGTATATGTATATGTATATGTATATGTATATGTATATGTATATGTATATGTATATGTATATGTATATGTATATGTATATGTATATGTATATGTATATGTATATGTATATGTATATGTATATGTATATGTATATGTATATGTATATGTATATGTATATGTATATGTATATGTATATGTATATGTATATGTATATGTATATGTATATGTATATGTATATGTATATGTATATGTATATGTATATGTATATGTATATGTATATGTATATGTATATGTATATGTATATGTATATGTATATGTATATGTATATGTATATGTATATGTATATGTATATGTATATGTATATGTATATGTATATGTATATGTATATGTATATGTATATGTATATGTATATGTATATGTATATGTATATGTATATGTATATGTATATGTATATGTATATGTATATGTATATGTATATGTATATGTATATGTATATGTATATGTATATGTATATGTATATGTATATGTATATGTATATGTATATGTATATGTATATGTATATGTATATGTATATGTATATGTATATGTATATGTATATGTATATGTATATGTATATGTATATGTATATGTATATGTATATGTATATGTATATGTATATGTATATGTATATGTATATGTATATGTATATGTATATGTATATGTATATGTATATGTATATGTATATGTATATGTATATGTATATGTATATGTATATGTATATGTATATGTATATGTATATGTATATGTATATGTATATGTATATGTATATGTATATGTATATGTATATGTATATGTATATGTATATGTATATGTATATGTATATGTATATGTATATGTATATGTATATGTATATGTATATGTATATGTATATGTATATGTATATGTATATGTATATGTATATGTATATGTATATGTATATGTATATGTATATGTATATGTATATGTATATGTATATGTATATGTATATGTATATGTATATGTATATGTATATGTATATGTATATGTATATGTATATGTATATGTATATGTATATGTATATGTATATGTATATGTATATGTATATGTATATGTATTCTTAGTCAATTTTGTTTTCTTACCAGATTCCTAATTATAATGTGAGTAAGCTTAGCTGTGAAATATATTCTAAATGTATTGAATTTTTAGTCGATTTTAAATATCATATAAAATGCCTTTAACGCGAAGCCGCGAAAATTTATTGAATATGGAAAAACCAGCTAATGTGATCTTCACGGTAAATTTAGATTCACCAAATAATGGTGTTCGGACACGATCAGTAACCAGAAATAGAACAGTACAATCTCAAAACGGTCCAACAGATCATTCTGGAAAAAATAATAATGATACACATATAAGAAGAATTGTATTCGAGTCTTTAAGGGCTTTTAGAAATGATATGATGAATCATTTTTCGGCTGAATTAGCAACAATGATTCAAAATAATAATGCCCAACCTAATACTAATCATGTTCGATATGACAATGATAATAATTCGCATAGATTGAAGCAAAATTCTGACCAAGAACCAATTTTCGCTAAAAAAGTGCTTAATATTATTCGCAATTGGGGAATATAATTTACTGGACATGACAATCAAATGTCTGTGGATGAGTTCATTTATCGAGTGAACATTTTAACGAATAATAATCCTCGAGGAGATTTCGACACTTTGTGTAAACATGCACACAGTCTTTTTGAAGGTAAGGCCCTCGAGTGGTATTGGAGATAAAACAGACAGACAGACTAATGACATGGACTGGCATTCTCTGACAACGGCTTTACGAAATCAATATAATATATACGTAAGCCGAAACAAAGACTTAGTGAAAATTTTGACGAATACTTAGATGCAATTTTGGCTATGACAGGTAAACTAAAGATTCCAATTTCAGATCAAGATTTGTGTGAGACAATAAGTAGAAATTTAAAGCCTGAAGTTTCCGAACTTTGTAAAGAAGTTAGAAAACATGAAAAGTTTATGAAGGACATTCACATTTTCGAGTCCCGCAAATCAAAGGGTACTCTGATTTCCGAGATTGAGGTCGATGGCAAAGTCGTTAATACAGCAAAGGAGGAAAGTGACGACATAAGTGCTCTACAACAAATTAAATGTTGGAACTGTGACAAAGAAGGACATACATATTTCGATTGTATGGAACCATGACGGATATTTTGTTATGGTTGTGGTGCCAGGGATATATTCAAACCAAATTGCACAAAATGTTCAAAAAAAATATTCGGGAAACGGACAGAAGGATGTTCGACGGACTTACTAGGGACATCCGATAATATTTTTCGGGACAAATTGAACATTAAAAGGAACAACGAAAATAGAACTCAGACTGACAACAATAGGACAGAATTTTGAACCCGCTGGTGAAGCCGTATCACGTTCGTATGGATGAATAAAAGAAGGCTCGTGTCAGGATTTTTGGTGAAAATAAAATAAGTAGGTCATCAAAACGAATTAAGGAATTTCATCGAAAACTTAAGGTTTTCAAAAATTGTATATTTTCCCCTATTATATCTCAAGAATAAGATAGCAGGCCATATATTAACCTTAAAGTTAATAATGGCTCTGTTAGATAGTGGTGCGAACAAGAGCGTGATTGGTGGAAATTTAGCTATGGAAGTTAAGACTGGTCCTTATTTTAAAAAAGGTTTAGGAAACGTACGTACTGCGGACTGTGTCGAATCTAATAGGGAAAGACTCCAACTTACACAGCATTGATAATGCTCGGCACATAAAACAACGGTACTATCCGATTTCACCAGCTGTAGAAAAACAACTGTGCGGGAAATTGGATCGAATGATTTCTCTTGGGGTTATAGAAGAAGCTCCAAATTCCCCTTGGTTATACCCAACAGTCGTGGTTGTTAAACCTGGTAAAGTTAGGATGTGTGTGGACAGTCGGAAGTTAAACTCCGTGACATACCCGATACCGAATATTGACGGAATTTTGTCGAGACTTCCTCCAGTTTACTGCATTTCAAAAATTGATTTGAAAGTCGCCTTTTGGCAAATCAAACTGGATGAAAGCTCGAGACCAAAGACAGCTTTTACAGTTCCTAATCGCCTAATCAATTTAAAAGAATGGCGTTTGGACTTTGTAATGCACCGCAAACGTTGTGCCGACTAATGGACATGGTTATTCCGTACAATTTGAAAACTTGCGTTTTTGTATATCTGGACGACTTACTTGTTGTATCGCAGACTTTTGACGAACATTTAACTCACTTAATGGAGGTAGCTACAAATCTTCGTAGAGCGGGTCTGACAATCAACGTCAGGAAAAGTATTTTTGCGTTAAGTCGGGTGAAATATTTGGGTTATGTAGTAGGGAACGGGACATTGCAAATGAACGAAGACAAAATAATGGCTATTCAAGATTTCCCTGTACCAAAATCCATTAAACATTTAAGACGGTATTTGGGCATGACTGGATGGTACAGGAGATTTATACAAGACTATTCAACTTTAACATTTCCTTTGACAGAACTACTGACTAAAAAAAAATCATTTATATGGACAGATCAAGCCCAGGAAGCTTATGACAATCTAAAGACAAGACTAATGTCTGCTCCTTTTTCTAACCTTAAACTTTAATTTGATTATTTGCGTATTATCTTTTTAATCGACATCTCGCTTCTTTGTCCCGCATCAAAATTATGTACCTGATAAATCGAGTAACCTCATTAAACTTCCTCCCTGTGATACAGAGGTTTTCAAGGGCAGCTACTAGCAATGGCCCTCATTCTGGGATATGTTCACAGGATTATATATTGACCACTCGAAACTATCTCCGGTTACTAAACTCTATCACCTTCGTAATAAAACGAAGGGTGAGACGGGGGTTACAGTCAAAAGGTACCCGCTTTCACATGAGAACTTTGAACTGGCATGGGATGCATTAATATCTCGCCACGAAAACAAACGTGTTCTCGTAGATAACCAGATAAAAATTCTGTTTGATATTCCTCCCGCCGCCAATGGAGCCAGCGAATTGATTCGAGCAATACAATCTGCAGTAAACGATTCTTTAGCTACCATAAGGACTCTAGGAATAGCAGTTGAAAGTTGGGATCCGATCCTTATTCGTCTCATTTCGACTAAATTGCCAGATGTTACGCTATCTCTTTGGCAACAGTCTCTTACATCGCCTCGAGAACAGATATGAATCTGTTGAGCGACTGACGAGTATTATAAATCATAGAGATGGTTTAAAACTCACCCGAACATCGCAACATAGCATCCAAACGTATGCTTCACATGAAAATGTGAATTTAAGGTGTAAATTATGCAAAAAGGAACATACTATTAGAATATGTCCGAAGTTCCTAGCCTTTACCGTGCAACAAAGGATTGATTATGTTTTTCAGAACAAATTCTGCAATAATTGCGATGTTCCTAGCACCTTCCTAAAAAATCGCATCACACGTTGTTGCACATGCCAAGAAAGCCTCAAAGTTCAACTCAGAGCACTGAAAACTCTCAGAAAGTGAATGTCAATGGGGGAGCTAATACTTCGTCAACAGATAATACTCCGCAAACAGTCGAAGAGTATAGTCATATCGAACGCACTGCACTGCTGCAAATTGAGCATAGAGATGAATGTTTTACAATTAGAGGTCTGATTGACCCTGGATCTCAACGAACATTTCTGGCAGAAAAGGTTAGAACTCGTCTTCAGATCCCATATAAGAAATCCGAAATTGTTGGTATTGGTGGTCAGAAACAATCTGTCACCAAACAGTTTCTAAACGGCAATTAGCATAGAGATATCCGTACTTTGCGTTTTATTTGAATTTTTTTGTGTTGTGATGAGAGGTCGGTTTCGAATCGACTTCTGTAACATACGTGGGCTGAGAACGAATTTTTTTTCTGTATACGCTCACGTTTGTCTCCATCGGCCGGATGTTTTCGCCTTATGTGAAACACAGGTGTCTGAAAATTCCGATCCACTGGATTTTCAGATTCCTGGGTATCACCTTCTATCCCTATTTTATCTTCATCGGGATCTTGCTATATATATACGCAATGAAGTTGTGTATGAATGCCAGCAACCAGTGGGCATGTTTGATGCGGAATTTAACTGCCTTTGGGTTAAATTCAAAATCAATACGCACTTTTTGCATTTCGGGTTTCTTTACAGAAGTCCAAACGCGGGAAGAGATATAACTTTATCGCGCTTCGACTCCCTTTCCGACTCAATATCGAAGATTCTTGAGAATTGTCCGGACAGTGAAATCGTTGTTGCTGGTGATTTCAATGTCCACAATTCTTCTTGGCTTCACCACTCGGGCCGTACAACCTATGAAGGCCAATATGTTGAGCTATTTGCTGCACATAATCACCTCGTGCAACTGGTGAATGAACCAACACATATTCCATGTGTTGATGGGCACCAACACAATACCCTTGACCTCTTCCTCTCTTCGCACCCTCAAAAGTACGAAGTAGAAGTTCTAGCACCTCTCGGTAACTCGGATCATTGCACCATTTCTGCCTCTTTTCCGTTCTCCGAACTTCGGAACGCTTCACGACAGGCTATGAAACGATCAAAATTTGTTTACGGAAAAGCACGTTGGGTTGAACTCCACGACTTTTTTCGGCATTTTAATTGGAAACTTTGTTTCGTTGACAATGACGTCAATGCCATGGCGAAAATCGTTGAAAATGTTATTATGCTAGGAATTAAAATGTTCATTCCAGTTAAAAATGCTTCGAATAAACCTAGATCTAAATCTTGGTTTAATCAGACGTGCAAATCAGCAGTCAGATCCAGAGAGGAAGCATTCAGAAATTGGCGTGACAATAAAACCGCTGATACTGAATTGCTACGCAAAATGGCAAGGTCGTCGTGTGCCAAAGTGCTAAGACGGGAAAAAGCTCTTCACGAGCAACGTCTTCGTGCTGAAGTTCTTACTGCTCCCCGGGGCAGTAAAAGCTTCTGGTCATTCGTTAAAAGAGTAAGGGTTAATGCTAGTTCTTCAATACCAACTCTTTTAAAGGATGGCCAAACATTCACGAACCTGGTTGATAAGGCTAATTGTTTTGCCGAATTATTTGCAAATAATTCTAACTTACCAGATAGCAATCAACCACTACCCGAACTCGAAAAAGTATCCGTAACTATGCCAAAAATATTTTTTCGGGCTCGAGCTGTGAAAAAGGTTCTTGCGGATCTCAACATAAACAAGTCTCCTGGACCGGATGGTATACATGCACTGGTCTTGAAGCAGTGCTCTTCGACGCTAGCTCGTCCCTAAGCAAATCTTTTCAGCACTCTATACCATGCTGGTGAATTTCCCGTCTGCTGGAAAGTTGCTAATGTAACGCCAATTCCTAAAAAAGGAGTGGCTAATAACCCTGAAAATTACCGCCCAATTGCAATTTGTTCGGCATTTTCCAAAGTTATGGAGAGTATGGTAAATCACCATCTTGTAGAATTTTTAGAGTCAAATTACCTACTAAGCGACCGCCAGTATGGCTTTCGTAGAGGTCTTTCTACTGGAGACCTACTGGCCCTGTTATCAGAAAAATGGTGTCGTTCCATTCACCATTTTGGCGAAAGTAGGGTAATTGCTTTAGATATTTCCAAGGCGTTTGACAGAGTCTGGCATGGTGCACTCTTGTCTAAACTTGTTGCATTTGGTGTCGGTGATAATTTCTCTCGATTTATATCGAGCTTTCTCAGAGATCGCACTATACGGGTTGTTATAGATGGGGTTTCATCAAACGAGTTCAAGATTCATTCAGGGGTACCGCAAGGCTCCGTTCTTTCTCCTACTCTATTTCTTATTTTTCTAAATGACCTCTTATGTCAAACTTCCAACCCTATCTATTCTTTTGCAGATGACAGCAACCTTTGCCATTCGTATTCATTTGGTTACAGACCAGGCGTGTCCAATGTGTGTGCTATGAGACAGAACATGAATGATACGCTTGGCCGTGACCTAGACATAATCTCAGAATGGGGTCGTGCGAATAGGGTCGAATTTAATGCCCAAATGACCCAATGTTGCGTACTGACGCATAAACGCGCGACGGATCAAGGTGCCTCATCTGTATGTATGGGTGGTATAAATATTGAGGAAACAGAATCTCTTGATGTTCTGGGCATGAGGATACAATGTGATGTCCGATGGTCTGAACATATATTTAAGGTGTCGAAAGAAGCATTCAAGTGCCTCGGTTTTTTGAAACGGTGTAAGATATACTTCACTCCATCTGATCTCCTTACTATTTATACCACCTATATCCGACCGCGAATGGAATACAACTCTCATGTGTGGGCCGGTGCTTCAAAGTCTATTTTGGAGCTTCTCGACCGCGTGCAGGAGAGGGCGAAGGTTCTCATCGGCGACAGTAGGGTATCCATTTTTTTTTGTTAGGACCAGCACTCAGGGGATGACCCCTACTAATGCAATGCATTGTGTTGGAACTAGGAAAATAGGTTATGGGAAGGAGGAAAGAGGGAGTAGTGCTTGTGAACATTCGACTTGAACTTATTCATGTTGTAAGTGAGAGGGAAGACTTCAGCAGGAAGGTTATTCCACATACGAACATTCCGGCCAAAAAACGAATTTTCCCTGTAATGCGTTGTACGATTCACCGGCCAATCGACCACAAAAGGATGGGCTCTTGAGGAAAAACGTGTATTACGAACAAAGCTATGGGTTTCGGGAACCAAATCCCTAATTTCATCAGAACACATCCCGTTGTAGTAACGATAAAATAGGCAAGTACAACCCACATTGCGACGGTGCTCAAGGGAGTCAATAGAATTGGATACCCTACTGTCGCCAATGAGAACCTTCGCCCTCTCCTGCACGCGGTCGAGAAGCTCCAAAATAGACTTTGAAGCACCGGGCTACACATGAGAGCTGTATTCCATTCGTCGGATATAGGTGGTATAAATAGTAAGGAGATCAGATGGAGTGAAGTATATCTTACACCGTTTCAAAAAACCGAGGCACTTGAATGCTTCTTTCGACACCTTGAATATATGTTCTGTCCATCGGATATCACATTGTATCCTCATGCCCAGAACATCAAGAGATTCTGTTTCCTCAATATTTATACCACCCATACATACAGATGAGGCACCTTGATCCTTCGCGCGTTGATGCGTTAGTACGCAACATTGGGTCATTCGGGCATTAAATTCGACCCTATTCGCACGACCCCATTCTGAGATTATGTCTAGGTCACGGCCAAGCGTATCATTCATGTTCTGTCTCATAGCACAAACATCGGACACGCCTGGTCTGTAACCAAATGAATACGAATGGCAAAGGTTGCTGTCATCTGCAAAAGAATAGATAGGGTTGGAAGTTTGACATAAGAGGTCATTTAGAAAAATAAGAAATAGAGTAGGAGAAAGAACGGAGCCTTGCGGTACCCCTGAATGAATCTTGAACTCGTTTGATGAAACCCCATCTATAACAACCCGTATAGTGCGATCTCTGAGAAAGCTCGATATAAATCGAGAGAAATTATCACCGACACCAAATGCAACAAGTTTAGACAAGAGTGCACCATGCCAGACTCTGTCAAACGCCTTGGAAATATCTAAAGCAATTACCCTACTTTCGCCAAAATGGTGAATGGAACGACACCATTTTTCTGATAACAGGGCCAGTAGGTCTCCAGTAGAACGACCTCTACGAAAGCCATACTGGCGGTCGCTTAGTAGGTAATTTGACTCTAAAAATTCTACAAGATGGTGATTTACCATACTCTCCATAACTTTGGAAAATGCCGAACAAATTGCAATTGGGCGGTAATTTTCAGGGTTATTAGCCACTCCTTTTTTAGGAATTGGCGTTACATTAGCAACTTTCCAGCAGACGGGAAATTCACCAGCATGGTATAGAGTGCTGAAAAGATTTGCTTAGGGACGAGCTAGCGTCGAAGAGCACTGCTTCAAGACCAGTGCATGTATACCATCCGGGCCAGGAGACTTGTTTATGTCGAGATCCGCAAGAACCTTTTTAACAGCTCGAGCCAGAAAAAATATTTTAGGCATAGTTACGGATACTTTTTCGAGTTCGGGTAGTGGTTGATTGCTATCTGGTAAGTTAGAATTATTTGCAAATAATTCGGCAAAACAATTAGCCTTATCAACCAGGTTCGTGAATGTTTGGCCATCCTTTAAAAGAGTTGGTATTGAAGAACTAGCATTAACCCTTACTCTTTTAACGAATGACCAGAAGCTTTTACTGCCCCGGGGAGCAGTAAGAACTTCAGCACGAAGACGTTGCTCGTGAAGAGTTTTTTCCCGTCTTAGCACTTTGGCACACGACGACCTTGCCATTTTGCGTAGCAATTCAGTATCAGCGGTTTTATTGACACGCCAATTTCTGAATGCTTCCTCTCTGGATCTGACTGCTGATTTGCACGTCTGATTAAACCAGGATTTGGACCTAGGTTTATTCGTAGCATTTTTAACTGGAATGAACATTTTCATTCCTAGCATAATAACATTTTCAACCATTTTCGCCATGGCATTGACGTCATTGTCAAGGAAACAAAGTTTCCAATTAAAATGCCGAAAAAAGTCGTTGAGTTCAACCCAACGTGCTTTCCCGTAAACAAATTTTGATCGTTTCATAGCCTGTCGTGAAACGTTCCGAAGTTCGGAGAACGGAAAAGAGGCAGAATTGGTGCAATGATGCGAGTTACCGAGAGGTGCTAGAACTTCAACTTCGTACTTTTGAGGGTGCGAAGAGAGGAAGAGGTCAAGGGTATTGTGTTGGTGATCATCAACTCATGGAATATGTGTTGGTTCATTCACCAGTTGCACGAGGTGATTATGTGCATCAAAAAGCTCAACATATTGGCCTTCATAGGTTGTACGGCCCGAGTGGTGAAGCCAAGCAGAATTGTGGACATTGAAATCAGCAGCAACAACGATTTCACTGTCCGGACAATTCTCAAGAATCTTCGATATTGAGTCGGAAAGGGAGTCGAAGCGCGATAATGTGATATCCCTTCCCGCGTTTGGACTTCTGTAAAGAAACCCGAAATGCAAAAAGTGCGTATTGATTTTGAATTTAACCCAAAGGCAGTTAAATTCCGCATCAAACATGCCCACTGGTTGCTGGCATTCATACACAACTTCATTGCGTATATATATAGCAAGATCCCGATGAAGATCAAATAGGGATAGAAGGTGATACCCAGGAATCTGAAAATCCAGTGGATCAGAATTTTCAGATACCTGTGTTTCACATAAGGAGAAAACATCCGGCCGATGGAGACAAACGTGAGCGTATACAGAAAAAAATTCGTTCTCAGCCCACGTATGTTACAGAAGTCGATTAGAAACCGACCTCTCATCACAACACCAAAAAATTCAAATAAAACGCAAAGTACGGATATCTCTATGCTAATTGCCGTTTAGAAACTGTTTGGTGATCAGTGTTATACCTTCATCACCAAAACAGATCAACAACGATTAACACAAATACATCCGTACTAACACGAATATGGTGGACGGTTATAGGGGGTACACAATGGACAATGCCATAAAAGGACCATAAAAGCCCTGATCTGGTCAACGCCGAAAAAGACCATCACTGGCAGATTGTTATTATTGTTGTTGTTGTTTGTTTATTTTGTTATTTCGTTTGTTGTTTTTTTTATATTATTATTGTTTTTCTTTTCTGTATGTTGCAACGGTTGTTTGATTTTTGTTTTTTTTTTTTCTTTTATATATGTATTTTTATATTTAATTTGTGTTGTATGTTTGTTATTTTATTTGAATCTTGTTTGTTTAATTAATTTATTTATCCTTATTGTTATTTAGATTTTATTTATTTATATTTGGTTGCGGTTTTTTTTTTTAATTTATAAGTAAGTTCTTTTATTTAAACACGGACACACACGGACACTTTCGTATTTTCACAAATTGACACAGACACAGCGGACTAAATATAAAAACGTGTGGACACGACAAAAGACAAATCACTACTTTGTTGTTATTTTTCATTGTTTTACATTTTGTTTCTTTATTTGTATACATATTTTTGTTTATATTTTTTTTATATGTAGGTTAAATGTTGTCTTAGGTCAGTCGTTAATAAGTTGACGTTTGTTTAACTTTTGTATTTCTTTAGTATATTCTTGTGATTGTCTTTGTCTTAATTGTTTATATTTACAGTTATGTTTAATTCATCTATATTAACTACTCTTTATGGTCCTTTATATGGTTTTTCATTTTTCTTTCTATTTTCTACTTTTATTAATACTAAATCTCCTAAATTTAATTTTATTCTGTTTATTTTATTGTATGATTCTAATTGTCTCTTTCTTTTCATCTTATCTATCATAATCCTACCGTTTTCTAAAGAATATATTAATCTACTTTTTAATTCATTGGCGTAATTTTCAAAGTCGTAAACCTTTGGATAATTCATGACTTCATCACCAGGTAAACTTGGTAACTTCCCGAAAATTAGCTCGAAAGGTGAATACTCAGTGTCGACGTGAGGAGTCGTAGTATATGCGAATGCGTAATAAGGAATCCATTGTTCCCAATTATCATTCTCTACAAAGGATAGAAAATATTCGTTTAGTACCCTGTGATTCCTTTTTACAGTTCCTAAAGTCTCATGATGGTATGGAGTCGAAAATTTTTGTTCTATTCTTAATAGTTTGCATATGTTTTTCATTAATTCATTTGTGAATTCTGTCCCCCTGTCTGATTTGAGTACACTAAAAATTCTATATTTGAGTATTACGTTTTCTACCAATGCCTTTGCTATTGACTTCGCCTCTTTTGTCTCCATTGGACAAGCAATTAGGTATTTTGTCAATTCACATTCACTATTTGTTGGTGTATCCGTTATTGTAAGCGGTTCTTTAGTGTGTCTAATTTGTTAGTTTTTTGACACAGATCGCATTTAGATACATAGTTTTTTACGGTTTTATGCATACCTCTCCAAACGTATTTTTGTTTCAATTTCAACAGAGTCTTTCTTAGTTTGAAATGACCTCCTTGGGGTGTGTCATGATATAATTTTATTAGGTCTAGCTTTCTTTTCTCGTCTAGAATATTCTGAGGTTTTTTATATAAAAGTATCACTATGTCATCTTTATTGTTTCTACAATATTTATTGTATTTGGCCTTAAAATCATCCGCGGGAATTATACTAAATATTGCATCATTACTTTCGATTGCAAATTTCTTATTTTTCATGTTTCTTACTTTCTTTAAATACGATGATAGCTTCTCCATAAGAGTACCTAAGTACAATGGATTATCGCTACATCTAACACGTGTTTCATTATTTTCTATATCACACTCTACTGTGTGTTCATATAATTTTTTGATATTGTTTATTGGCCTCTTTTTTAATATAAATTTCAACTTATTTGCGCGCTTAATATCATTGATGGAAGTGCAGTCCCACATATAGAGTTGATCAGACTCGTTATGAGATCCGCTTATGATATTATATTTTTTTTGATGACTTTTTGCTCATACCTCTTGCTACTACTAGTGTTTTCTTTATCCTGTCATCATTCTCTGATAGTATCACGTTTTTCAATATGTCAGAATTAATTTCTATTCTTGATAGTGCATCTGCATTTGTGTTCTTTGCCCTCTTTTTGTATATTATATCGAAGTCATATTCTGAAAGCTCTAATCTAATTGTTGTTAACTTTGAACTAGGATTTTTGTGATACCAATGGTCTCACAGTGGTCAGGACGAGTGTTTCGTCAAAATTTTGATATTGTAGAATCGGTGGACTGATTAGTTTGTTTTTAAGAGTTTCAAATGCTATTTGGCATTCTTGAGACCATTCAAATATTGTGCCCTTCTTCAATAATTTATTTAAACAAGTAGCAATATCTGCGAAATTTTTGATAAATCTTCTATAGTAGTTGCAAAATGCCACGAATCTTCTTACGTCGTCGGCACTACTCGGAATTGGGTATTTTGAAATTGCTTCATACTTGCTCGGGTCTGGTTTGATACCATTTGATGTTATCAAATGCCCCAAATATACTACTTCTGGTTTAAGAAAACAACACTTGCTTGCATTCAGTTTCAGATTATATTTAGATAATCTATCGAAAGCATTAATCAAGTTGTCGTTCTGATGTTGTAAGCTACATCCAAAAACCATTATGTCATCCACTAAAAATGCTTCAGACTCCAATCTGGACAATGCTATTGTTAGCATTCTTTGAAAACTATTTCAAGATATTTTCAATCCAAAAGGTAACCTGGTATACTGGTAATGACCATTTGGGGTTGAAAAACCGGTATACGGTCTTGAATCCCGATCAAGTTCGATTTGATGGAATAAACTTGTCATGTCCAAAGTGGAGAACTATTTGGCTCTACCCAGTTTATCTAACACATCATCTAGTCGCGTTAAAGGAAATTTGTCATTTACTATCGTCATTCAGTTTCTTGAAATCCACAACTAACCTCCATTTCTTCAGATCGTCCTGTCCTTTTTTGTGAACTAACAAAAGTGGAGCGTTGTATTGGCGTATAGAGGGTTCTATGATATTTTGTTTTAATAGCCCTTTGACCTGATTATTTATCTCCTCTGTATGCGTCTGTGGTAAACGATAGTTTCCTATGTAAACTGGATTTGCGTCATTCAATTGGGTAGTTTGATTATAAAAATTGTTTGTTGTTAAATTTTCATTATCCAAATGGAATACTGACTGATATCTCTTAAGAATTTTTAACAAACTCTCTTTTGCTACGTTATCCTGGTTGTCTATATCGAGTTCTTTTAGGATTCGATTGAATCGTTCCTCATCACATTTAATCCTATTTTCACTAGTTCTGTATATCTTATAATTCTCTAATGGAGTGGTTTCTATCTGCAAATTATGTATTATTCTGGGTTACTTGAAAAATTTAGTAGTTTTATATGTTTGTTTCCATTTTTTGGAATTATGGCGTTTGCCAGAAATACGCCTTCTATTATTTCTCTATTGCATACTACTGCATCTTCTTTAATGTCTATATCAAATGGTATTATAATCTCACTTCTTGGTGGAATTTTCACAAATTTTACACCAAATCTGTTGTCATATATCGGCAATTTAAAAATTTCTTCTCCTACGTTAACAGTAAGTATAAATGTCTCATAGTCTATGTTGCAATTGTATTTTAGTAAAAAATCACGTCCGATTATGCCGTCATTGCCAATGGGAAAATCTTCTCCAATCATATGTATTCTATGTTTAAATACTGTTTCATCGATTTGTATAGATAATTCTGTGGAACCTAATGATTTTATTTCTTCTCTAGTAATTCCTGTTAAACAGCAATAGTCATCTGGATCTTCATCGTGCTCTGGTAGCAAATCTTCTTTGCAGAGAGATACGTCTGCACCCGTTAGAATTTATTCGCTTTGATCCGAAGATGCTTGGCGGTATGCCACCTCCGGATTTGTCCCGTTTCCCTGTTCCTGTATACAAAATGCATTTCGTCCTCTATTATTATTTCGATGGTTATTACTGTTGCGATAGGTATTGTTATTACTATTGTTGTCTCCGTTAATGTCTCTGTTGTTGTTATAGTTACCTCTACTATTGGTATTCACCCCGCTACGGTTTGTTCTATTATTGTGATTGTTTCTATTCTGACTGTTATTGTGAAACCCATTGTTGTTATTATTTGGATATATGTTTCCATTGTTACTTCTATTGAAATTGTTGTTTCTGTTGTGGGAATAATTAGTATTGGTACTATTCCTATTATTATAGAAATTCCTGACTTTGTTTCTTGGTTAACTAGTTTGGAACATTATTTGGTTTTGCCGAATGTCGGCAGAGACTTCTGTTGCTATTTCTATAGCTTCATTAAGTTTCTTTACTCTGCTTGCTTCTAAAGTTCTTACAATCTCTCTATTACTAAGTCTGTTTTTAAAGAATTAAATGCGATTGTAGCGTTTGTCTCACTAATTACACTTCTATTTTTATCCCCTAAGGTACTAATTTGTATCTCATTCAACTCCATCGTGAGTTGTTCTATTCTATCAGCAAATTTCTGTATTGATTCAGTTTGTGTAATTCTCGTTAATTACATTGGGTGATTTCTTTTGGTTTATAAATCTCTTTTAGCGTTGTGATTAAAGTGTCTATACAAGTTGGAACTCTTGTCTGTCTTATTCTGTTCTGCACTTTGAGTGTTAACTTTGTTTTATATACAAAGTTAAATAATGACACTATTTTGTTTGTTGGGAACGTATCCCTGAGAATCTCCAAATTCGCTAAAAATGGATTTAATTCTGCCTTTGTTCCTTCAAAGGTCGCTACCAATTTCGAGATTGATGCCAGTTCGGCAGCATTAGGGTTTTCCTCCGTCATATTGATAGAATTTCTAATTATTGTCCCTATTGTCTGTGTACTTCTGCCTTGTGCAAGTTTATCCTCGTGTAGTTTGAGGATTTCCAACGCCTCCTCTTTGGTTTGTCTAAACTTTGCAGTCTGTTGCTGTAATTCCTCTCGAGATAACTTAGTGTCTGCCAAAAATTTTATAATATACTCTTCTAGTTTTTCTATATTTTTCTTCTTTGATTCTATTGTATCTAATGTATAACCCTTGCTTAGAGACTTCCTAGCGTTGGTTATCAAACTTTTTAATGTTTCATAAATGCTGTCCATTTAGCATTTTCATATAAGTCCTCTAAAATTGGTGTGCCCTGTAGAGCTATAAATCTCCAATGGCCCGTAAGCCACTCTAATCTCTATTCTTATATCAAATTACCGTCTTCTACAAAGAAAATTTAATAACATCTTATACAACTGTTAAGTACTCTTTCTCATAACTACTTTATGTAATAATTTTGAACTGTACTATATTCATTTATATATATTTCGTTGGTCTCAAGTAGAAAGGCCCTAACTCAAATAATAGTAACTGTATAGGAGAAGGTAAAAACATAATAGAAACTGTATGTATCATAATGTAAACTTGCTCATACAATTGCTTGTAAAGCCGTTATTCTTTACAATATTGCAATAAATTTTTGTGACGAGGTGTATTTGTGTAAAATTTATTGGAATCACTGAAAAAGTCAATTTCGTAAAAAATACGAGTTAGGGCCTTTCTACTTGAGACCATCGATTTATTCTTAAACATTATCTATAGCAACATTATTGTTGTTGATATTGTTATTATTGGCATACATATGTTTCATTACATATTTTTTAAAATATTTGTTTATCTTATAGGCTATAAGTAGTATGATTGATATTATAATTATGATTTTGTTATTGCAGGCTGTACTAAACAAGCCATGAATTGTTTAAAAATTTGTTTTTGGAACGCAAACGGCATTCGCCAACATAAAAATGAACTAGAATACTTTCTTAAAAGTAAACAAATTGATGTAATGATGGTTTCTGAAACTCATTTGACCTCAAGAAATACGTTTAAAATTAATGGTTATATATTATATGATACCAAGGACCCTCAAGATAGAGCTTGTGGAGGCTCTGCTATTTTGATAAAAGCCCGAATCAAACACTACTTAATGTGTGATTATCGTGAAGATTATCTGCAAGCAACGAACATTTGTGTTGAAGAGCTAAATCGAAACTTAGTACTTTCATCATTATACTCTCCACCTAGATTTTCAATATCAGAAAGCCAATATTATAAATATTTTAAATCATTAGGACCCTGTTTCCTAGCCGCTGGCGATTACAACGCTAAACATACCTTCTGGGGGTCACGGCTCATAACACCAAAGGGTCGTGTTTTGTACAATATAATGTCTAAAATGGATTTAAATGTGGTCGCGAGTGGTCAACCAACTTATTGGCCTACTGATCAGCAAAAAATTCCAGATGTCATCGATTTTGGCGTGGTTAAAAACATCCCCGCAGAAACGATTCATGTTGAAGCTTCTTTAGAATTATCTTCTGATCACACACCTACACTTCTAACTATAGCAAACCCTAATAGAATTGTATCTCCGTGTGGATACTTAGTGACGTCAGCAACACAAATAAATTGGTTAAAATTTAGAAAATATCTCAGTACCCACTGCACTGAAAATATTCCGCTTAGAACACCGGAGAATGTGAATCTTTCTATTGTAAATTTTGACAATTATCTCAAACTAGCTGTTCAATATTCTAGCATAGCCCGCAAAAACATCAAAAATAGTAAAATATATTCTACAGATGTCGAGCGTCTCTTGACTGAAAAAAGGAGAGCTCGAAGGGAGTGGCAATTGCACAGATCCCCTCAACTTAAAAATTTACTTAAAGAGTGCACAAAAAGGCTAAGAATCTTACTGCAGTCTCAAAAAACGGCTTCTCTGGAAAAATATCTTAAGGAACTTGATGCAACTCCTCAATCTGACTACTCATTATGGCGTGCAGCTAGAAATCTAAAAAGACCAGTTATCACTAAACCGCCATTAAGAAACTTAAATGGAAGTTGGGCACGAAATGATATAGAAAAAGGAAATATTTTTGTTAATCATTTGAAAACCGTATTTACCCCTCATACATCTCCCGATATTGCAGTCGAGATGCCACCTGTTGCTGTTAGAGCTGCTGTTCCACTTAGATTTGAGATAAAAGAAATCGAAAAGGCTATTCATGATTTAAACCCCAAGAAAGCCCCTGGGTTTGATAAGATCAGCAACAAAATGCTTTTAGAGCTACCCAGCATAGCAAAGAAAATTATTCTCATAATTTTTAATGCTATTTTACGCCTTGAATACTATCCACAAGAATGGAAAGTATCCTTAGTTAAAATGATACCTAAGCCAGGAAAGGATCCTACAAAAGTTGAGTCATATAGACCTATAAGCTTATTGTCTAATATATCAAAGCTGTTTGAGAAGCTGTTAGTGTCAAAATTAGCCCCAATTTTAAATGTAAATAGATGTATTCCTAACCATCAATTCGGCTTTAGAAGAGAACATAGCACAATTGAACAAACCCATCGTATAGTAAACGCCATAAGAAAAGCCTTTGAAGAAAAAAAATATTGTTCCGCCCTCTTCATCGATGTTTCTCAAGCTTTTGATAAAGTCTGGCATGAAGGCTTATTACATAAATTGAAGTTAAACTTACCAGTAAACAAACACAATGTTAGAAAGCTACTTAATCGGTCGAAGGTTTATTATTAAAGAAGGTGATTTTATAAGATCTCCTCAACCAATTGACGCTGGAGTCCCTAAGGGAAGCATCCCACTGTTTTACCTTATATATAACTCAGACATGCCAACAAACAACCACACTCTTACTTCAACATTTGCTGATGATACAGCTTTTTTAAGCGTACACGAAAACTGTCATGAAGCATCCCGTTACTTGCAGGATCATATATTTGAACTGGAAAAGTGGTTAAAACAATGGAGGATAAAGGTCAATGAGCAAAAATGCGCACATATAACATTCACACTGCGTCGGGAAACATGCCCCCCTATTAAAATCAATAATCAAATAATACCCCAACACTCGCATGTAAAATACCTCGGTATACATCTAGATCGGCGTTTAACGTGGAAATGGCATATAGAAGCTAAATTAACTCAAATGAAACTAAAAGCAATTCAAATAAATTGGCTTATTGGAAGAAATTCTGTTCTCAGCCTCGATTGCAAACTTCTACTTTACAACTCTATCTTAAAGCCAATTTGGTGCTACGGTATTCAGTTATGGGGCACTGCCTCGGCTTCTAACATCGCAAAAATTCAAAGGCGCCAAAATAAACTTCTTCGAATAATCACAGCCGCCCCCTGGTACGTCAAAAACTCAAATATCCACAAGGATCTCAATGTGCCATTAGTAAAAACTATGATAACGAAATATGCAGTAAAATATTTAAAAAGGCTGGAACTGCACCCAAACCCATTAGCACGAAATATTTTAAATTATGGCGGCCACACTCGATTAAGAAGAAGAGACACTGCAGCACTCACCCAATCAGATGAGCGGTAAACACCTACATATGTGAACAGAAACCGTGATGACGAAATCTTTTTTGTCCGGCACTGGCAGGACATAAATCAAATATTAGGTTAAGATTTGATTAATTATTGTTAGTTCATATTTAGTATATGAAGATTCAATAAATAAATACTGAGAAAAAAAAAAAAAAAAAAAAAAATATTTGTTGGTGTATCCGTTATTGAAAGCGGTTCTTTAGTGTGTCTAATTTGTTTATTTTTTTGACACAGATCGCATTTAGATACATAGTTTTTTACGCTTTTATTCATACCTTTCCAAACGTATTTTTGTTTAAATTTCAACAGAGACTTTCTTACTCCGAAATGACCTCCTTGGGTGTGTCATGATATAATTTTATTAGGTCTAGCTTTCTTTTCCCGTCTAGAATATTCTGAGGTTTTTTATATAATAGTATCACTATGTCATCTTTATTGTTTCTACAATATTTATTGTATTTGGCCTTAAAATCATCCGCGGGAATTATAGTAAATATTGCATCATTACTTTCGATTGCAAATTTCTTATTTTTCATGTTTCTTACTTTCTTTAAATACGATGATAGCTTCTCCATAAGAGTACCTAAATACAATGGATTATTGCTACATCTAACACGTGTTTCATTATTTTCTATATCACACTCTACTGTGTGTTCATATAATTTTTTAATATTGTTTATTGGCCTCTTTTTTAATATAAATTTCAACTTATTTGCGCGCTTAATATCATTGATGGAAGTGCAGTCCCACATATAGAGTTGATCAGACTCGTTATGAGACCCGCTTATGATATTATATTTTTATTTTATGACTTTTTCCTCATACCTCTTGTTACTACTAGTGTTTTCTTTATCCTCTCATCATTCTCTGATGGTATCACGTTTTTCAATATGTCAGAATTAATTTCTATTCTTGATAGTGCATCTGCATTTGTGTTCTTTGCCCTCTTTTTGTATATTATATCGAAGTCATATTCTGAAAGCTCTAATCTAAATCTTGTTAACTTTGAACTAGGATTTTTGTGATACCAATGGTCTATGGTCGGTGACAACCGTAAATTTTCTTCCAAACAAATATGGTCTGAAAAATGTTATTCCCCAATAAATACCTAGCAATTCTTTTTCAATTACGGGTTGGTTTTTCTCATGTTTATTGAGGGATATACTTGCATAGGATATTGGTAGATCTTCACCTATTGGACCTTGATATAAACTGCACCTAGTGCGAAATCCGACGCATCCGTGGTCAGGACGAATGTTTCGTCAAAATTTGGATATTGTAGAATCGGTGGACTGATTACTTTGTTTTTAAGAGTTTCAAATGCTATTTGGCATTCTTGAGACCATTCAAATATTGTGCCCTTCTTTAATAATTTATTTAAACAAGTAGCAATATCTGCGAAATTTTTGATAAATCTTCTATAGTAGTTGCAAAATGCCACGAATCTTCTTACGTCGTCGGCACTACTCGGAATTGGGTATTTTGAAATTGCTTCATACTTGCTCGGGTCTGGTTTGATACCATTTGATGTTATCAAATGCCCCAAATATACTACTTCTGGTTTAAGAAAACAACACTTGCTTGCATTCAGTTTCAGATTATATTTAGATAATCTGTCGAAAGCATTAATCAAGTTGTCGTTCTGATGTTGTAAGCTATACCCAAAAACAATTATGTCATCCACATATAAAAATGCTTCAGACTCCAATCTGGACAATGCTATTGTTAGCATTCTTTGAAAACTATTTGAAGATATTTTCAATCCAAAAAACCGGTATACGGTCTTGAATCCCGATCAAGTTCGATTTGATGGAATGAACTTGTCATGTCCAAAGTCGAGAACTATTTGGCTCTACCCAGTTTATCTAACACATCATCTAGTCGCGTTAAAGGAAATTTGTCATTTACTATCGTCATTCAGTTTCTTGAAATCCACAACTAACCTCCATTTCTTCAGATCGTCCTGTCCTTTTTTGTGAACTAACAAAAGTGGAGCGTTGTATAGGCTTATAGAGGGTTCTATGATATTTTGTTTTAATAGCCCTTTGACCTGATTATTTATCTCCTCTGTATGCGTCTGTGGTAAACGATAGTTTCCTATGTAAACTGGATTTGCGTCATTCAATTGGATAGTTTGATTATAGAAATTGTTTGTTGTTAAATTTTCATTATCCAAATGGAATACTGACTGATATCTCTTAAGAATTTTTAACAAACTCTCTTTTGCTACGTTATCCTGGTTGTCTATATCGAGTTCTTTTAGGATTCGATTGAATCGTTCCTCATCACATTTAATCCTATTTTCACTAGTTCTGTATATCTTATAATTCTCTAATGGAGTGGTTTCTATCTGCAAATTATGTATTATTCTGGGTTACTTGAAACATTTAGTAGTTTTATATGTTTGTTTCCATTTTTTGGAATTATGGCGTTTGCCAGAAATACGCCTTCTATTATTTCTCTATTGCATACTACTGCATCTTCTTTAATGTCTATATCAAATGGTATTATAATCTCACTTCTTGGTGGAATTTTCACAAATTTTACACCAAATCTGTTGTCATATATCGGCAATTTAAAAATTTCTTCTCCTACGTTAACAGTAAATTTAAATGTCTCATAGTCTATGTTGCAATTGTATTTTAGTAAAAAATCACGTCCGATTATGCCGTCAGTGCCAATGGGAAAATCTTCTCCAATCATATGTATTCTATGTTTAAATACTGTTTCATCGATTTGTATAGATAATTCTGTGGAACCTAATGATTTTATTTCTTCTCTAGTAATTCCTGTTAAACAGCAATAGTCATCTGGATCTTCATCGTGCTCTGGTAGCAAATCTTCTTTGCAGAGAGATACGTCTGCACCCGTTAGAATTTATTCGCTTTGATCCGAAGATATGTATATGTATATGTATATGTATATGTATATGTATATGTATATGTATATGTATATGTATATGTATATGTATATGTATATGTATATGTATATGTATATGTATATGTATATGTATATGTATATGTATATGTATATGTATATGTATATGTATATGTATATGTATATGTATATGTATATGTATATGTATATGTATATGTATATGTATATGTATATGTATATGTATATGTATATGTATATGTATATGTATATGTATATGTATATGTATATGTATATGTATATGTATATGTATATGTATATGTATATGTATATGTATATGTATATGTATATGTATATGTATATGTATATGTATATGTATATGTATATGTATATGTATATGTATATGTATATGTATATGTATATGTATATGTATATGTATATGTATATGTATATGTATATGTATATGTATATGTATATGTATATGTATATGTATATGTATATGTATATGTATATGTATATGTATATGTATATGTATATGTATATGTATATGTATATGTATATGTATATGTATATGTATATGTATATGTATATGTATATGTATATGTATATGTATATGTATATGTATATGTATATGTATATGTATATGTATATGTATATGTATATGTATATGTATATGTATATGTATATGTATATGTATATGTATATGTATATGTATATGTATATGTATATGTATATGTATATGTATATGTATATGTATATGTATATGTATATGTATATGTATATGTATATGTATATGTATATGTATATGTATATGTATATGTATATGTATATGTATATGTATATGTATATGTATATGTATATGTATATGTATATGTATATGTATATGTATATGTATATGTATATGTATATGTATATGTATATGTATATGTATATGTATATGTATATGTATATGTATATGTATATGTATATGTATATGTATATGTATATGTATATGTATATGTATATGTATATGTATATGTATATGTATATGTATATGTATATGTATATGTATATGTATATGTATATGTATATGTATATGTATATGTATATGTATATGTATATGTATATGTATATGTATATGTATATGTATATGTATATGTATATGTATATGTATATGTATATGTATATGTATATGTATATGTATATGTATATGTATATGTATATGTATATGTATATGTATATGTATATGTATATGTATATGTATATGTATATGTATATGTATATGTATATGTATATGTATATGTATATGTATATGTATATGTATATGTATATGTATATGTATATGTATATGTATATGTATATGTATATGTATATGTATATGTATATGTATATGTATATGTATATGTATATGTATATGTATATGTATATGTATATGTATATGTATATGTATATGTATATGTATATGTATATGTATATGTATATGTATATGTATATGTATATGTATATGTATATGTATATGTATATGTATATGTATATGTATATGTATATGTATATGTATATGTATATGTATATGTATATGTATATGTATATGTATATGTATATGTATATGTATATGTATATGTATATGTATATGTATATGTATATGTATATGTATATGTATATGTATATGTATATGTATATGTATATGTATATGTATATGTATATGTATATGTATATGTATATGTATATGTATATGTATATGTATATGTATATGTATATGTATATGTATATGTATATGTATATGTATATGTATATGTATATGTATATGTATATGTATATGTATATGTATATGTATATGTATATGTATATGTATATGTATATGTATATGTATATGTATATGTATATGTATATGTATATGTATATGTATATGTATATGTATATGTATATGTATATGTATATGTATATGTATATGTATATGTATATGTATATGTATATGTATATGTATATGTATATGTATATGTATATGTATATGTATATGTATATGTATATGTATATGTATATGTATATGTATATGTATATGTATATGTATATGTATATGTATATGTATATGTATATGTATATGTATATGTATATGTATATGTATATGTATATGTATATGTATATGTATATGTATATGTATATGTATATGTATATGTATATGTATATGTATATGTATATGTATATGTATATGTATATGTATATGTATATGTATATGTATATGTATATGTATATGTATATGTATATGTATATGTATATGTATATGTATATGTATATGTATATGTATATGTATATGTATATGTATATGTATATGTATATGTATATGTATATGTATATGTATATGTATATGTATATGTATATGTATATGTATATGTATATGTATATGTATATGTATATGTATATGTATATGTATATGTATATGTATATGTATATGTATATGTATATGTATATGTATATGTATATGTATATGTATATGTATATGTATATGTATATGTATATGTATATGTATATGTATATGTATATGTATATGTATATGTATATGTATATGTATATGTATATGTATATGTATATGTATATGTATATGTATATGTATATGTATATGTATATGTATATGTATATGTATATGTATATGTATATGTATATGTATATGTATATGTATATGTATATGTATATGTATATGTATATGTATATGTATATGTATATGTATATGTATATGTATATGTATATGTATATGTATATGTATATGTATATGTATATGTATATGTATATGTATATGTATATGTATATGTATATGTATATGTATATGTATATGTATATGTATATGTATATGTATATGTATATGTATATGTATATGTATATGTATATGTATATGTATATGTATATGTATATGTATATGTATATGTATATGTATATGTATATGTATATGTATATGTATATGTATATGTATATGTATATGTATATGTATATGTATATGTATATGTATATGTATATGTATATGTATATGTATATGTATATGTATATGTATATGTATATGTATATGTATATGTATATGTATATGTATATGTATATGTATATGTATATGTATATGTATATGTATATGTATATGTATATGTATATGTATATGTATATGTATATGTATATGTATATGTATATGTATATGTATATGTATATGTATATGTATATGTATATGTATATGTATATGTATATGTATATGTATATGTATATGTATATGTATATGTATATGTATATGTATATGTATATGTATATGTATATGTATATGTATATGTATATGTATATGTATATGTATATGTATATGTATATGTATATGTATATGTATATGTATCATGTATATGTATATGTATATGTATATGTATATGTATATGTATATGTATATGTATATGTATATGTATATGTATATGTATATGTATATGTATATGTATATGTATATGTATATGTATATGTATATGTATATGTATATGTATATGTATATGTATATGTATATGTATATGTATATGTATATGTATATGTATATGTATATGTATATGTATATGTATATGTATATGTATATGTATATGTATATGTATATGTATATGTATATGTATATGTATATGTATATGTATATGTATATGTATATGTATATGTATATGTATATGTATATGTATATGTATATGTATATGTATATGTATATGTATATGTATATGTATATGTATATGTATATGTATATGTATATGTATATGTATATGTATATGTATATGTATATGTATATGTATATGTATATGTATATGTATATGTATATGTATATGTATATGTATATGTATATGTATATGTATATGTATATGTATATGTATATGTATATGTATATGTATATGTATATGTATATGTATATGTATATGTATATGTATATGTATATGTATATGTATATGTATATGTATATGTATATGTATATGTATATGTATATGTATATGTATATGTATATGTATATGTATATGTATATGTATATGTATATGTATATGTATATGTATATGTATATGTATATGTATATGTATATGTATATGTATATGTATATGTATATGTATATGTATATGTATATGTATATGTATATGTATATGTATATGTATATGTATATGTATATGTATATGTATATGTATATGTATATGTATATGTATATGTATATGTATATGTATATGTATATGTATATGTATATGTATATGTATATG
>OX031010.1:77654723-77657223 GCA_943735925.1 Pollenia amentaria
TATATGTATATGTATATGTATATGTATATGTATATGTATATGTATATGTATATGTATATGTATATGTATATGTATATGTATATGTATATGTATATGTATATGTATATGTATATGTATAT
This sequence comes from Pollenia amentaria, assembly GCA_943735925.1. Classification (NCBI taxonomy): domain Eukaryota; kingdom Metazoa; phylum Arthropoda; class Insecta; order Diptera; family Polleniidae; genus Pollenia; species Pollenia amentaria. Next base: position 77,654,843 of record OX031010.1, read on the forward strand.
GTATATGTATATGTATATGTATATGTATATGTATATGTATATGTATATGTATATGTATATGTATATGTATATGTATATGTATATGTATATGTATATGTATATGTATATGTATATGTATATGTATATGTATATGTATATGTATATGTATATGTATATGTATATGTATATGTATATGTATATGTATATGTATATGTATATGTATATGTATATGTATATGTATATGTATATGTATATGTATATGTATATGTATATGTATATGTATATGTATATGTATATGTATATGTATATGTATATGTATATGTATATGTATATGTATATGTATATGTATATGTATATGTATATGTATATGTATATGTATATGTATATGTATATGTATATGTATATGTATATGTATATGTATATGTATATGTATATGTATATGTATATGTATATGTATATGTATATGTATATGTATATGTATATGTATATGTATATGTATATGTATATGTATATGTATATGTATATGTATATGTATATGTATATGTATATGTATATGTATATGTATATGTATATGTATATGTATATGTATATGTATATGTATATGTATATGTATATGTATATGTATATGTATATGTATATGTATATGTATATGTATATGTATATGTATATGTATATGTATATGTATATGTATATGTATATGTATATGTATATGTATATGTATATGTATATGTATATGTATATGTATATGTATATGTATATGTATATGTATATGTATATGTATATGTATATGTATATGTATATGTATATGTATATGTATATGTATATGTATATGTATATGTATATGTATATGTATATGTATATGTATATGTATATGTATATGTATATGTATATGTATATGTATATGTATATGTATATGTATATGTATATGTATATGTATATGTATATGTATATGTATATGTATATGTATATGTATATGTATATGTATATGTATATGTATATGTATATGTATATGTATATGTATATGTATATGTATATGTATATGTATATGTATATGTATATGTATATGTATATGTATATGTATATGTATATGTATATGTATATGTATATGTATATGTATATGTATATGTATATGTATATGTATATGTATATGTATATGTATATGTATATGTATATGTATATGTATATGTATATGTATATGTATATGTATATGTATATGTATATGTATATGTATATGTATATGTATATGTATATGTATATGTATATGTATATGTATATGTATATGTATATGTATATGTATATGTATATGTATATGTATATGTATATGTATATGTATATGTATATGTATATGTATATGTATATGTATATGTATATGTATATGTATATGTATATGTATATGTATATGTATATGTATATGTATATGTATATGTATAGTATGTATATGTATATGTATATGTATATGTATATGTATATGTATATGTATATGTATATGTATATGTATATGTATATGTATATGTATATGTATATGTATATGTATATGTATATGTATATGTATATGTATATGTATATGTATATGTATATGTATATGTATATGTATATGTATATGTATATGTATATGTATATGTATATGTATATGTATATGTATATGTATATGTATATGTATATGTATATGTATATGTATATGTATATGTATATGTATATGTATATGTATATGTATATGTATATGTATATGTATATGTATATGTATATGTATATGTATATGTATATGTATATGTATATGTATATGTATATGTATATGTATATGTATATGTATATGTATATGTATATGTATATGTATATGTATATGTATATGTATATGTATATGTATATGTATATGTATATGTATATGTATATGTATATGTATATGTATATGTATATGTATATGTATATGTATATGTATATGTATATGTATATGTATATGTATATGTATATGTATATGTATATGTATATGTATATGTATATGTATATGTATATGTATATGTATATGTATATGTATATGTATATGTATATGTATATGTATATGTATATGTATATGTATATGTATATGTATATGTATATGTATATGTATATGTATATGTATATGTATATGTATATGTATATGTATATGTATATGTATATGTATATGTATATGTATATGTATATGTATATGTATATGTATATGTATATGTATATGTATATGTATATGTATATGTATATGTATATGTATATGTATATGTATATGTATATGTATATGTATATGTATATGTATATGTATATGTATATGTATATGTATATGTATATGTATATGTATATGTATATGTATATGTATATGTATATGTATATGTATATGTATATGTATATGTATATGTATATGTATATGTATATGT